>JADLZK010006571.1:0-79003 GCA_015847255.1 Hyparrhenia diplandra | reverse complement strand
AGAGACGTTCTCAGTTATTTGCTATTATTAATTAATAAAAATATATTGGAAAAAGCCTATTAACGACGTCACTTTGTGATGTTGTGGGGATTGATATTTGGGACACCCGTACTAGAGCACCCAACCCTGTCAACAAACCAAAGCGACCACGGACCTCGATTACACGGGAGACATAACAAGGCAAAGGCGTCTCACCGCGGCGACGAGGTCTTCACCACGCCGCGAGCTCTCCACGCAGGCGAGCCTCGCCTCGCCGAAAGCTCCCTGCACACGAGCTCTCCAGATGGGACCGTCTTCCGCTCTTCGAGCTCTCCGGTGACGAGCTCTCCGTCCCTCATCGCGCTCGACCTCACCGGAGACCTCTTTCAGGGCCTCGCTCCGAGCTCCCCGCGACGAGCCCACGACGACGCCCGCAGGGCTCATCCGCCCGCCTTCACGGGAAGCCTGTGGGCAGGGAGTTGGTCAACCACTTTCGACACAGGCTCAAACAATCTCGGCGACCACCGTAGCCATCTTTGGGTTACGCAGGAAAGAGTTTGTCACGATCACCTCGCCATGCCCGTCGACTCAACAACTGGCCACGGTATCGCGGCGGTACGTGGGGTACATCCTCCCCATCCACACGGTGACATGGCGCGCCCACGCCGAGAAGACGTCTTCCTACTACGATTAGAGAGCGGGCGGCGCCGACCGCCCAAACCATGATTCCCCGCAGAGGCGACGACCAATTTCAACACCGGGTGCTCGAGCTCGAAGGAGTTCGTCGATGTAATGAGCTCATCCGCGAGCTCTTCCCCTGCATCTATCGTCCCGTACATGTATTTTCGTTTCTTCAAGTCTTCAACCCGAGGGAAGCTCATGAGCCTCGCGCCCCTGCGGCTATAAAAGGGGAGGCCAACCACCGGTTGAGGCGGGTTCACCACCCAGCTTCATAGCACCCACACACACATCCACTCGATATTGTACCGACAATCACGAGACTTGGGAGCCTCTCTCGAGCCTCGCCAGGGCTAGAAGCCGGGTGTCATTGAGAGCTCGGATAGTGATCACCACTAGACTAGGCGAGCGATTTGTCGAGCCGGTATAAATCTCGTGTCATTGTCTCTAGAGCTAGCCACTCGGTGCACGCACTAGCCGACAATCGCGTGACGTGGGTATTAGACCACGACGGATTGCATTACCAAAATTGTCGTGGTCTAATACCACCGTCTGGTCCGGCTCGCGTGTCTCGATGGCCTAGCTCTAGAGACAATGACATGAGATTTATACCGGTTCGGCGCGCTCCCTAGTCGATGTAATCACTATCCGAGCTCAAATGCTCATATCGGGGCTCCCGGTCAAGCAAGGCGAGAGAGGAAGAGGGCTCCCAAGTCTCTATGATTGAGGCTAGTGCCAATATCAAGTGGATGTGTGTGTGAGTTGAGAGTGAACCTTGTTGTTCTCTCCTGCCCCAACCCGGACGCCTACTTCCCCTTTTATAGTCGCAAGGGGGTAGGGGACACGAACTCCTCTCGGGCCGAGGACTTGGAGAAATGAGAACGCTGCAGGCCAGGTAGTAGATATGTGGAAGAGCTCTCCAGCGAGCTCTCCCGCGCGGTCGAGGGCCCTTCGAGCTCTGGGCGCCTTGGGCGCCAAAATCGGTCGTCGCCGTGCACGCTGGCATCGCGTTTGATGGTGGTCGCGCCTTGTCTCTAATCGCTGCTGAAGATGTCTTCTCGGTATGGGGTGTCCATACCGTCGATGGGAAAGCTGCACTCGTATGTACCGTGGTGGCACTATAGCGGCCGTTGGAGCCGACGGGTATGCGAGGTGGTCGAATGACCTCTCTCGTAGCCAGCGCCACGCGGCTACAAAGGCACGCCGAGAGTGGTTGAGCTTGTCGAGAGTTGTTGGCCAACTCCCGCACCCTTGAGCTTCTTCGAGAAGGCAAAGGACGAGCTCTCAGCCGAGCTAGGGTCGTGGAGGCTCATCGCGAGGGAGCCCGAGCGAGACGGAAAGAGGTCCCGGACGAGGTTGAGCGCGTTGAAGACAAAGGGAGCTCGTGGTCAAGAGACTTCTCGAGCGGCGGAACGACGAATCTCCGTCCGAGGAGCTCGTTTATGAGAGCCCGAGCGGGGGCGGAGGCTTGTCCTGCGTGGAGAGCTCTTATGGGTGAAGACTTCGTGGTGCCACGGTAGGATGTCCTTCCTTTCTCCACGGTCGGGGTTCGGGGTCATGTTTGGGCCGAGAGCTCGCTTACGGGTATCCCAAATATCGATCCCCCACAAGAGCCCCCGACCATTTGGGGAGAAGAGGTCTCCCAGATGCTGTCCGCGTGGCGGTCTTCTTCGTCAGCGGGGACCCTTGTTTGAGGGAATGATGTTCGTTCGTTGCGTGAAATACCCGCTGGTGTAGTTTCCCGAGGCCCGTGAGAATAGTAGATTCGCGGAGGCTTTTTAGAATTTTCGCGGGCTCATCGACCCGTTCCTCCGTGATTGTTCGCGGAGGTGGTGAGCTCGAGCTCGATCTTGCCTCATTAGCCGAGATCGAGTGCTCGGTGAGCCGCCATCGGATAGTCCGGTGAGGCTCTAGCTCATCGGCTCGTTACGTCGATCACCGGGTGGATCAACCTCAGGGTTCAGAGCCCGACTTCGGTCCTCGAGCCCCCCGCGTTGTGCGGGCGAGGCGCTCCTCATCGGGAGAGGTTAGCTGAGAGTCGATCGTAGCCCTCGGCGACCGGACGCCGCGCAAGCAAAGCCCCCGAGCCCTTTCGAGAGCTCGAGGTGCGGGCCGTTGATCTCCGCCGCAGAAGGCGCCCTCACTGCGGGTATCTCCGCGGCTCCCGGCTCACGCGAGTTAGTCGGGCCTTCGAACCCGAGGGCGGTGAGCTCGTGTTATGAGCTCGCTTCGGAGCTCCTCGACTTGACCGCTTGTGGCCGAAGGCTCTTGGATTTTACCCGTTGTGTAAAAAATAGCCGTTGATATCTTACCGCTGGGATTTTCCGCTGGCGGGCTTATCCCACTGCGGGGCCGCCGGCTTTTCCGCCAGTGTCGCGCCGCCGATCTCGCGGTGTCGATTCTTGGTGAACGCGTGGCGCGTGGCGAGCCCCCCCCGGCGGTTTCACTTCGCCGCCTCCGCCGCCAAGAGCTCTATAAATAGGCGGAGATCGGGAGCGGATTCACCTTCCCGTTTCTTGCCTTCCCGCGCACGAGAAAGAGAGAAAGTTCGATCGCCGCCGCCGCCCGTAGATCCGATCCTCCATCTCCCCGCTTCACCCGCGGCCTGTTCCGAGACCGAGAGAGATGGGCTCGTGGGTTGCGCTCGACGGTGATCGGAGGCGTTGATCGAGCGGTGCAGACCGTTTGGCGGGTTGCCGCACCGCGACGGGCGCGGAGGAGTGGATCATCCCGCCGAGGACGCACGAGACTCGATCCACGGCTGGGTATGTTGTCTCGCTCGTGGCCTTCCACGAAGCGTGGGCCGGCATGCCCGCGACGACTTCTTTTCGCGGCCATCTCGCATCGGGGGCATCGAGCCCCGGCACTTGACGCCCAACGGAGGTTTCTTCTTCGGGCTTCTCCATGCTCGCGAGGGGTGGTTGGGGATTCCTCCCAACCGGGAGCTCTTCAAGCACTACGCTCGCGAAGATCCACCATTGCCGGCAGAGAGGCGGCCCGGCTCCGATCGCCGCAAGGCCGATGCACCGCGGGGAAGGTTCGAGAATCCTTCCCGGAGGACGACTTCCGTCGGCCAACCCCCGGGTGGAGGGAGGAGTGGTTCTATCTCAAGAACCCACTCCCACCCTCCTCTCCGTTCACCCACCGGCCGTACCTTCGCTTAAGGGGAGCTACCGTGGGCGCGAGGTCCGCACGACAACACCATGAAGGACGGAGGCGGCCGTGAGCAAGATCAAGTCGCCGTGACGCCGGCCGACGGCAGAATCACATCATCGAGGCCTAGCTCAAGCAGGCGGTGGTGCCCCTTCAGCCGAATCCTCCGATGTGGGAGATGGAGGAGAAGGAGGCCCCGCTTGTGGGAACACTAACGCACCCGGTCTCACCGTCGACCGTGGGAGTTTTGATGAAGTAAGTGACGGTCGGGGTGAGGGCGCCGAGCTCCCCGCATCCTCCCTAATTCGTGAGACCTCTCGCTACCGGTAAGTGCTCGCGTCGCCTTGCCTTAGCTCATTCCTTTGCCGTCTTGGGTTTTCTAATGAGCTCGAGCTCTACAGTCGGCGTGGTGCGTCCTTCGGCTCCCAACCTCCTCTTCCCGCGGAGCCGAGGTCCCTCGCTCGGAGCGAGGAGGCGGGCTCATCCAAATGGAGGCGGCGAGCGGCGCCGAGGCGGTGGAGCTCGGCGGCGAGCCGCGGGGTGAGCCCTCGACGCCGACGGCGCTTTCGGCCGGAGAGGTCGGGACCTCGTTAGCCCCGATGAGCTCACCGCCCCTTGGTGGTGGCCTTGAGCGCGGCGCCCGCCCACGCAGCCCCTCGCCGCACCGGCGCCAAGCCCCCCGACGCAGGGCTCCGGCGCGCTCGATCGGGACGACTCGGGGCTCGCGCGGGCCGAGGCGCAAGAAGAAGAAGCGTAAGAGGGTGGCCGCTAGGTAAGCTCTCCACCCTTCGTGTTGTCGCTGTCGGTGTGCAGCGCTGACCGTAGGCATTGACTTCCGGTTGTGTTCGTGGCGGCGACGGCGCACTCGCGGAAACGCCCGAAGACGACGCAGTCGACCCGGCCGGGCGCGGGCTCGGGCTTAGAGATGACGACGAGCTCGACGGCGCCGCCGACCATGAGCTCGTGCCGGCGCGCCTGAGCGCCGGGCCGGGCGAGTTCGGGGATGGCGATGGCGAGCTCGACAAAACGAGCGGGACGACGACGACGAGCGCGGAAGAGCTCGAAGATGATGGCGCCGTTCCCTTCAAGGGGGACATTGTCGACCGCCTCCGGTTTCGGGGCCTCTCGTGTTCGACTCCCCGCCGGCGCCGACCGCCCCCGCGGGTCAAGCATTGAGGACCGTGGCCGAGCCGGTCGAAGAGCTTCGTCACCGATGGCCTCATCGGGATGGCAGGGCGTCTAGTGCTCAAGCCGCCGCGAGCTCGGGCGGCGGCGTGAGATGGAGAAGGCGGTTCGGAGGAGATCCCGCCCTCCGAGGAGCGCGTCGAGAGGAGCCCGCGGAGGTCGAGGCCCATCCTCGCCGAGGAGTTCGCCGACATCTCCGACGACGGGGACACCGACATGGTGGCGGCGACGGCGCGACCGTGATGAGGGCTGGAGGATGAGGCCGCCGAAGCGCCGCCACCCCGAACGCCGCCACGCCCGCCCGTGCCGCCGCGCCGTGGGGGCGATCAAGTCGACGGGGCCAAGGTGTCCGCGCCGCCGCTGACGGCAGCCCCTCCGGCGGGCGTGGACATCGCCATTCCCGCCTATGCCCGGGTCGCCCGCCGCCGCCGCCGTTACCGGAGGAAGCGGAGTCGCCGACCATCGGAGCCGGCGAGAAGTGCGCCTGCCGTCTTCGAGGTTTGTCGCCGCCGTAGCGAGGCCAAGCTTCGCCTTGTGCCTTCTTCCTTGTTTAACCGCTTGTGGTTCGCAGGCGTAAGGGAGGCCATCGTGGATACAACCGCCGACAAAGACCTCCCGAGGGCCGGTGGTTTCGTCGGGCGGCCGACGACGTTGTGCGCCGGAGATGTGCGACGAGCTTGGCTGCGTGAGCTCCAACACCGGCTTTCGGAGGCCCGGGAGGAGGAGGCGGCCGACCTTATTCGCGCGAGCGGAGGAGCGGGCTGCCAAGGAGGCCCAGTGCGAGGTGGAGGCCGCGCCGCAGAGGCGACCCGGCGGGAGAGGGAGCTTGAGCTTGCCCACAAGCGGCAACCGCAAAGAAGATGCAGAGGAGCTCGACTCCCTTCGCCCCGCTTGACAACAAGGAGCTTGAGCGCCGGGCGCTGAGCCGAGCGCCGAGTCCCCGCGGAAGGACAAGGACGAGCTTGCGGGAGCAACTCCGCCCACCGTGACGCCGAGCTCGAGGGTGAGTGCTCTTGCCCTTGTCTTTCTTGTCTTGTTTGTTTTATGCTCGAGGTCGATCGTCCCCGCCGGCGGGACTTTAGCCTACGACCGTGAAGCTTCTGAAGTTGTGGTGCAACCTCTCGCACCTCGGAGGCGAGAGCGGGTTCGGTTTGAAGCAGAATTATGAGCTCCGGTACAACGAGCAAGAGCTCTACGACGAGCCGTGGAGTGCGGGCGGCGCCTCCCTCTTAAGGCCCCCATGGCCTTGTGGCTCGTGTCTAATCCATTGTCTTTGTCTCACACCGAGAAGGCGTAAATCCCCGAAGGCGACGCTGGGAGGCCGAGGACGGGGGTCGGGAGCTCGCGCCTCCGAAGCCTCTCTCAAAGACACGCAGCCAAGGCCCGTAGGAGAAGGAGGCGGACCTGGGCAACAGACCACCGACCTCGCCGCGAGGAAAGAGCTCGGGAGCTTCCAAGAGTACACACCGCTAAGGCCGTGGAGGAGGCCGAGAGCTCGAGCGCTTGGAGGGCCTCGAGGGCCTCGTCCGAGGTTGAGGCCGCCCGCGACGCCTCGGGTGGCGGACTCGGCAAACCCTGGCCGAAAAGGGTGTTAGCCATCCCGCGCAAGGTGATGGAGGATGCAGTCGCGTGGTCCATAAGGCGATCGTCGTCTTCACCCACTACCCTTACCGAGGTCGACATCGTAAAGAAGGGGTGGGCGCCGGGCGATGACGATGCCGACGTGGAGCGGAAGGCTGCCGAGGCCGCGACCGCGGAGTTATCCGCCGAGCTCTTCAAGCTGCCACCGAGGAGCTCGAAGTCTCGAGCCTCCCCGCAGTGGAGACGGAGCGCAGGAGCCCGGCGAGGCGGAAGTGCGGGACGCCCCCCCCCCGTGCCGATGGACCAAGACCCGCCCGCGCAAGGATAGAAACCCGAGGCTAGGCCTCTTTAGTTGTGAGCTTGCTAAGTCCTCGTAGTCGAGGCAAATTGTAAAAACTTATGGAAGCTCGTGTGTTAACGAAAAATCGCCTTTCCTCTTATATCGTGTTCTCGTTTCTACTTCGACTTTTGGTGAGCTCATGATTCGAGAGCCGGATGGCGGGCCATTCCTCACCGGGCCGCAGGGCGCGAGGTCGCTAGGCGCCGCGCCATGCTCTAAAGCGATGAGCTCGCGACTTAGTCATTTCGAACATTGTCCGAGCTAAGAGGAGAGAGTGTAAGTTCGTAAGTTTGAGCTCGTCGAGCTCTAAACTTGTAAGTTTTTTGCGAAAAACTCGGTGCGTTAAAAATGTGGGGTGTGCACCCCGCTCCTTGTAGCCCCGAGCAAGGGCGGGTCTTCGCCCGGCGAAGGCCTGGCCGTTGCTCGATGTGCTAAGGAAAGAATTCAAAATGCTTGCACATATTTTTGCATCGAATTTGTGCTTTTATTGAGCTCGCAGCAGCCTACAACGTTTCGAAATACACTTAGGGGTAGAAGCGACGTAGCTGCTCGATGTTCCATGCGTTGGTGAGGACTCGGCCTTGGTGGTCCTTGAGCTTGTATGTGCCCGGCCTCAGCACTTGGTCGATGGTGAAGGGCCCTCCCCACGGCGCCGAGAGCTTGTGCTTGTCCTTTGAGCTCTGGACTCGACGCAGACGTAGTCACCAACGCCGAAAGCTCATCCCTTGACGTGGCGGTCGTGGTAGTGCCTCATGGACCGCAGTACTTGGCGGAGTGGATGAGGGCGATGTCACGGGCTTCGTCGAGCCGATCGCAGGCGCCTTCGAGCAATTTCTCGGTTGTTGTGCTCGTTGAAGGCCCGGACGCGGGCGAGCCGTATTCGAGGTCGGTGGGGAGCACGGCCTCGGACCAAGACGAGGAAGAACGACGTCCGTCCCCGAAGCTCTCGCTTGGAGTTATACGAAGACTCCATACGACCGAGGAAAGCTCGGGCGAGCCATCGGCGGGCGTATTTCGAGCCTCTTAAAGATGCGTGACTTTACGCCCCGCAGGATCATGCCATTAGCTCTTTCTACCCGGCCCGCTGGTCCTCGGGTGGCCGACGGAGGCCGTGTCGACGTGGATGCCGCGGATCGCCGCACCGGCCGATGAAGACCTCCCCACGGTTGGTGCCGTTGTCGGTGATGATAGAGTTCGGGACCCCGACCTGGGTGGATGATGCCGGTGAAGAACTTGATGCCTCCTCGCCGACACCGCAATGGGCATGACCTCGATCCACTTGGAGAATTTGTCGATGGCGACGAGGAGAGGCGCGTAGCCCCCGTACCAGCCTGAAGGGTCCTACCATATCGAGCCCCCAAACCGCGAACGCCGTGAGAGGGATCGCTTGGAGGGATCGCCACGGAGATGTGTCTGCTTACGAAGAACCGGCAGCCCTCGCAGCGTCGGACGATTCGAATGGCATCGGCGACGGGGCGTTGGCTCAGGAAGCCTTGACGGAACGCTTTTCCGACGAGCTCGTGGCGCCGCATGATGGCCGCACTCACGGAGGGATCTCCCTGATGAGCTTTTCCCCTTGGTCGAAGGTGATGCAGCCGGAGGACGCCGAGGCTCTCGCCTAGAAGTTCTTCCCGATGAGGACGAACGACTTGGCCCTTCGCGCCGCGCCTTGACTCCTCCCCGCCCCGGGAGTCCGCCTTCCCGAACCATAGGAGGAGCGGGATCCGCCTGGCCAGCTTGGGACCGGGCGTGGTCGAGTTTGACCCGGCCCCGAGCGCCCCGAGCCGGCCGGCTCGAGCTCGTCGCTAGGCGGCCCTTCATTGGGCGAGCTTGCGGAGTGTCTAACTCCATAGGGTCCGAACCCGCATGTTGGCGATCGACCAAGGCCGCCGTCGCGGCTCACCCCTTGAGCTGTATCGACGCTTGTCTTTGCCGCGATGCATGAAGACGCCTACCTGGACCTAAGGCGGCGATGCGAAGTTTGGCGAGGACGCCGGGCGTCGTTGTTGAGGTGGCGATGGACGTGGCTGACCTCGAGCCCGTGGAAGTGCTCCTCGAGCTCGACCTTGTGGTGGTACGCGATCATCTTTGGGTTGACACCGGAAGCGTAGGCGGATCTCGAGGTGCCGGATGCCGAGCTCGGTGCGATACGCAGCCATTCACCGCAGCCTCGTACTCGCCACGTTATTGACGCCGAAGCGTAGGGGCGATCGAGTACTTCATGCGCGCACCTTGTTCGGGAGGTGAAGACGAGCCCGACGCCGCCATACTTCTTCACGGATCCGTCAAAATGTAGCGCCCAAGACTCGATGTCGTTGTCCGGTGGTCGCCGACCTCGATCCCACTCGGGGCGATGAAGTCGCCCGGGGCCCGAGACTTTATGGCGTCTCTCGGGCGTAGGTGATGTCGGCCCCATGAGCTCGACCGCCACTTGGCTATGCGGCCCGTAACCTCTGGCTACGGATGATCTCGCCGAGCCGGGTACTTAATTGGAGACGATCGTGGATCGGTGGGAGTCGGCAGTGTCCGAAGTTTGCGCCGGTGATCGCAACGCGCAGCACACGAGCTTCTCGAGTCAAGCAACGAGTCTTGGTGTCGCGAGGACTTCGGCCGATGAAGTACACTAGGCGCCAGACATCTTGAGCGCGCTGCCCTTCTTCCTCCACCCTCTCGACGACGAAGCGGTGCTCACCACCTTCGAGGTGGCCGAGATGTAGAGGAGGACCGGTTCGGTGCGCGCGCGACGAGCACGGCGGATTGGCAAGGAGTTGCTTCGAGTCGAGGGCTTGCCGGGCCTCGTCTTGGCCCGTGCAAAGCGCTCGATCTTTTCAAAGAACTTGTAGAGTGGGAGGCCCGCTCCCCGAGTCGAGCTATGAAACGACTTAACGCGGCTAGGCACCCCGTGAGTCGCTGCACGCATTTGACGCTTTACGATCGGCCCCATGTTCGTGATGGCGGCGATTTTCTCCGGGTTAGCCTCGATGCCACGCCGGAGACGATGAAGCCAAGCACTTTCTGGGACCCCAAAACGCACTTTTCGGGGTTGAGCTTGACCTCGAACTCACCTGAGCTTGGCGAAGACCTTTTCGAGGTCGTGGATGAGCTCTTTCGAAGCGCTTTGACTTGACAACGATGTCGTCGACATATGCTTCTACGAGCTTCCGAGGAGCTCTTTGAAGACTTTTGCATGCACCTTTGGAAGGTGGCGCCAACGCTTTTCGCATCAAGGGCATTGTTACGCAAATGTAATGCGCCAAACGGAGTGATGAAGGAGGTGGCGAGCTGATCGAGCTCATTCATCGCGATCCGGTGGTAGCCGGAGTAAGCGTCAAAAAACAGTGTCTCTCGCACCGAGGTGGAGTCAACAATTTGGTCGATGCGCCGGCAAAGGAAACGGATCCTTCGGGCATGCCTTGTTGAGACCCGTGTAATCAACACACATTCTCCATTTCCCATTCTTCTTCTTAACTAGTACGTGGTTGGCTATCCACTCGGGATGGTACACCTCCTGATAAACCTAGCGGCTAAGAGCTTGTCTATCTCCTCTCGGCGATTGCCCGCGGCCGATCGTTGTCGAAACGCCCGAGCCTTTGCTTCACACCCCACGAGAGCCGGGTTTGATGTTCAAGGAGTGCTGGCGGCGACTTCCCCAGATGCCGTGCATATCCGAGGCCCTCCACGCGAATACGCCGAGGTTCAAGGCGGAGGAAGTCGACGAGCTCGCTTCCTATTTGGGGGAGAGAGCTCTCGACCCCACGCGAGAGTGCGCCCCGCTGTCGCCGATCTTGACCTCCTTACGCCCTCGGGCTCGAACGCGTGGTGACCTTGTCGGCCTCGCCGGGAGAGCTCGTGCTCCCGACTACGAGCTCGTCGGCCGTGCTCGCTACCGCCACCTTCTTGAGCTCGGAGGAGTCCCCAGCGCCGCCCAGGCCATCATCTTTCGGCAAAGATCTCTTCGATCTCGATTGCCGCGTCGGATATACGGGATCGGCAAATATGCCTTCCCGGCGTGCTCGAAGGTGGAGTCGACGGTGATGACCCTCTTTGGTCCGGGGATCTTGAGCTTGAGGTACGTGGTTGGGGACGGCCATGAACTTCGCCAGCATGGCCGCCCCAACAGCCGCTGTGGTAGGCGTTCTTGAAGGGGAGCACCTCGAACGTGAGGACCTCCTTGCGGAAGTTGTCCGGGGTGCCGAAGGTGACGGAGATCAATCCGCCCGAAAGGGACCATCCGCTTCCCTGCACCACGCCGTGGATCGGTTCCGGCGAGGGCGGAGTCGCCTTGGGAATGCCAAGGGCTTGGAGCGCTGTGGATGTAGAGGAGGTTGAGGCCGCCGCCGCCGCCCATCGCACCTTGCCGAGGCGCTTTGGTGCCGATGATGGGGTCGACGACAAGCGGGTACCTCCCTGATATGGATGTGCCGTGGGTGGTCCGCCTTGTCGAAGGTGATCACCGAGCTTGACCACTTGAGGTAGGCGGGCGCCGCGGGCCTGGGTGAAGAGGATCTCGCGGCGGTGAGCTTCGGGCGACGCTTTGGACTCGTAGCCTGGAGCTCCCCCGAAGACTACGTTGATTCGGCGCCCGTCCCGATGTAGAGGTCACCATCGAACTCGCGTCGGGAGCCGCCTTGGCGTCCTTGTCGCCGCCGCCCTTGCCTCCTCCTCTCGCAGCCGTGCCCATCACATGCTTCTTCATGAGGCGGCAGTCCTTCATCTTGTGCTTGACCGGGCCCTCGTGGTGCGGGCACGGTACCTCGAGCATCTTGTCGGGTGCTCTTTGGGCACGGTTCGCGCCACCCTTTGGGCCGCCTTTGCGTTTGTCGCCACGGCGACGAACTCGCCGTGTCGCCGTCAGCTGGACGCTTGTTCTTCTTGTTCTTTTTCTTGGCGAAGCGGGAGCCGTATCCCTCGTGACGCCGCCGTCGACCTTGGGTTTGCCCTTGCCCGTGGACGGCGGAGACGGCGCCCTCTCCTCGGCGTGGTGGCGGGTGGCGGTCGAGGAGCCCTTCACGGTCTTGGGCTTCGACGCCGAGCTCGTGGATGAGGGTTTCGCAAGTGGTGCCGAACGTGAAGGCGGTGATGACCTCGGAGTCGGAGGCCTCGGAGAGGTTGTTGCAGAGCTTGGAGAAGCGCCGATGTAGTCAGCAGAGTTCCCTCCCCTTCTTCTCGCTTGCACCCTCGGAGGTCCCACGTCGAGCTCGGCCTGGTGTAGGTGCCCCGAAGTTGCCGACGAAGACGTCGCAGGTCCTCCCGCCACGGATGGTGCCCTCCCGAGGTGCTCAAGCCATGACCGTGCTGAATCAAGCAAGGTAAAGTGGGAGGTTGCGGATGATGAAGTAGTTGTTGTCGGCGCCCCCACCGACGGCCGAGGCGGTAGTACTCGAGCCAGGTGGCGGTGGTCTCTCCCATTGTACTTCTGCACCGAGGTCGGAGCTCGGAAAGAAGGAAATGGGGCGTCGTGGAATGCGTGAGCCGAACGCCCTTGGCCTCCTTGAGCTCGAGCCTCGAGGGGCGCGGGTCTCGCTTTGGGAGACGGGCTCAACGGCGGCGCGACCGGTGCGCGGGCTGCGGCTCTTGTCTTCATCGCCGTCGTGGGTGCCCACCGCCGCTTCTTTGTAGGTGCGAGGGCGCTTCGTGTGGTCGTCGCGGTGGTACTTGTCGCCGCCCCGGGGGCGTTCTTCTCGGCCGTGCCTCCGCCTTGCGTCGGGCATTGATGGTGTCCCCGGCGTCGGCGGTTCGCCGACCCGTCGTCGCGCGCGTGGACCTCGGGGTGGGAGGAAGCCTCGTGCTCCTCCGATGATGGTCGCCGGTGAGACGCTGAGCTTGCCGCCCGGGACCACGCTTCCGCCGGAGTCTCTTGAGCTGCTCGTGGGTCCCGCGTGCCTCGGGTCCCTCGGGGCCGGCAACGCGGAACAAATACCGCGGCGCCGTGTTCGGGATGCTCTCCCAAACACCGGCGGAGCTCGCCCGGCCCCGCCCGGTTGATGCGGTCGCGTGGACCTCGCGGGCCCGAGCTCGTGCTCGTGATTGCTGTCTCCCCTCGCCGGGCGAGGAGGGCTTCGCTCTTGGGCCACCCCGCGCCGAGCTCCTCGAGCTCTTCCACCCGAGCCTTGATGCGGTCGATGGCGGCTCGCGCCGCGTCGGCGAGTCCCGAGGCGTGTGTTCGGAGGCGCCGCCGAGTGGACTTCTTCTACCGCACCCTCGGGGTGGGCACATGTAGCACCGACGCTGGGTTCGCAATCCATGAGGGCTCATCCCATCGAGGGCGAGCTCGAGCTCATGGACGCCGGTCCGCCGGGGCTCGCCGCCCCGCAGAATGGAAGGCCCGCCCGCCGGGTACATCCCGCATAGGCCGCCGTGAACTGCCGACCGACAACGCCTCCTCTCCGGCGAAATAGGGACGACGCCAAGCGGTGGAGAGAAGGTCACATCGCGAACAGCCCGCGTAGGCTCACGCCCCCCGATGTTCGGGAGCAGTCCCTGATAAGGACGAAGAAGCGATCCGTGGCGGCGCGGATGGGGCTGACCGGCGGCGAAGTCGAATCCCGTCCCATGCTCGTCGGGGCGGAGTCGGTGACGACGCCTCGGAGCGGCCGAAATGTCCTCACGCCGCATTGGGCGGGTGAAGGTAGCTCCGTGAGGGACTCCCGCACGGCGCCCTGGAGAAATCGATGGTGCCGGCGCATTGCTAGCGCCGCGGCCGGTTTCGTCGGCGAGGAAGCCATCGGAGTGGAGAAACGCGTCGCACTAGCGCCGCCTCACCGGGCGCGCGCCAACCGCCGTGGTCTAATACCACCATCACAGTAATGTCTGGCTAATGCGTGCTCCGATGGCCTAGCTCTAGAGACAATGACACGAGATTTATACTGGTTCGGGGCTAATCGCGCTCCCTAGTCCAGTGTGATCACTATCCGAGCTCAAATGCTCATATCGGGGCTCTGTACAAGCAAGACGAGAGAGGGAGAGGGCTCCCAAGTTTCTATGATTGAGGCTAGTGCCAATATCAAGTGGAGATGTGTGTGAGTTGAGAGTGAACCTTGTTGTTCTCTCCTGCCCCAACCCGGAGGCCTACTTCCCCTTTTATAGTCGCAAGGGGGGTAGGGGACACGAACTCCTCTCGGGCTGAGGACTTGGAGAAATGAGAACGCGTGTACAGGGTAGTAGATATGTGGAAGAGCTCTCGGGCGAGCTCCCGGGCGTGGTCGAGGGCTCCTTCGAGCTCTTGGGCGTCTTGGGCGCCAAAATCGGTCATCGTCGTAGTGCGCGGGAATCGCGGTTTGGATGGTGGTCAGGCGTCGCCTTGTCTCTAATCGCAGTTGGAAGATGTCTTCTCGGTATGGGGGGTATCCATACCGTCGATGGGAAAGCGTACCCCGTATGTACCTGTGTGGCACTATAGCGGAGCTGTTGGAGCCGACGGGGTATGGCGAGGTGGTCGAATGACCTCTCCCCTCGTAGGCGTAGCGCCGCGTGGCTACTGTGCACGCCAGAGTGGTTGAGCTTGTCGAGAGTTGTTGGCCAACTCCCCCGCACCCGAGCTTCTTCGAGAAGGCAAAGTGACGAGCTCTCGGCGGCTGTGGTCGTGAGGCTCATCGCGAGGGAGCTCGGCGAGACGGAAAGAGGTCCCGGACGAGGTTGAGCGCGTTGAAGACAAGGGAGCTCGTCGTCAAGAGACTTCGAAAGGCGGAGAACGCGAATCTAATCGTCCGAGGAGCTCGTTTATGAGAGCCCGAGCGAGGCGGAGGCTTGTCCTTGCGTGGAGAGCTCTTGTGTGGTGAAGACTTCGTGTGCCACGGTAGGATGTCCTTCCTTTCTCACGGTCGGGGTTCGGGGTCATGTTTGGGCCGAGAGCTCGCTTACGGGTATCCCAAATATCGATCCCCACAAAAATACTATATATACAGTAATAACGATGTTAAGAGTCAGTTTGATCGATGTATTAATATCACCTTACCAACATTCACATTAGTTAATAAAGTATTAGATGAGTTGAATCCTATTAATCACGTCACTTGGTAATGCATTATTATTCAAATATCATATCTGTACTAACAGTTAATAAAATATTTGTATTAAGAAAACAAAATATATCACATTACCGATACTCACATTTAGTCCTACTAATCAAGCTCACAGTGTGAGAAACACTTTTTCTTGTTGCCTTGCTCCATGTCGGCGTCTTGTGTGAGTTGTGGTCGTTACCAATTGAAACATCCACCGATCCACACGTACGCTTCCGTTTTCTCACGATATAGATGGGCCAGGCCGAGCTCGTCCGTCAGCTTTGGGCTGGGCTCGAATTCTGCAGGACGCATTACGGCTCCATGGTCCGGGATGGAGGGAGTATTGCATCATTTCGTGCTTATGTAACGGAAGTGATGACGTGACGCTACCCGAGGGCTCTGGCGTTTTCAGATCCACGTGACGGACTGGTGCCGACGAACGAACAGCAGTAGCCCTGGTCCTTCGCCCTAGTAGGGTAGTAGTATCATGACATACAGTTGTGCTTGTGCCAGCAAACTCTACTACGAATGCTTGTAGAGTCGTAGCCTGGTACAGCCGAGAAACGGAAAGTGGGGCAATTTTGACACCACCGTAGTTTCACCACGCATCGTCATGAAACCGGCCCATTCTTCGTTTTGCCGTCGCCGTACGTGCACTTGTACGCTATGCTCTTAAGCTCTTACTGGTAACCAGTAACAACCGGGCTTTTCTACGCGTACTGTACGTACCCCACCTGAATGCAGGATGCGCATCATTGTGCGGAAAAAGGCAGCCCCAGCGAGCAAGCGTGTCTTATTGAATGCGTGCACTGATGATGCACGGGTCCTCTGAGTAACTGTCAGCAAGTACTCCCACCGGTCCACCACCACTGATAGTAGTACTACTACACCATTATTAGTAAGTTGATTAGTGTCCTAACCCTTGCCATCAACGCTGACACGATGACCTTGACTGTTTGATGCTCCAAAACTTTTAGCAGCAGTCGTGGCGTGCACACAATGATGCTGCGTCCTCTAACCAATGTCCCTTAAAAACGAAACAGCTTTGAAGCACTGATTCAGGAGATTTGGACCCCGGCCTTTTACAGCGCCGGCCAATCCCAATCCCAGCGAATTTGTCTACCACTCCTGCCCTGAAATGATGACAGATTAGGCACTAGAACGGCTATGATTACTCGCGGACTAGCCATCGATTATGCTAAAACCTGGGGACGACGAATGTGTGGATATCGTTCCTTGCTGTGCTTAACTCCAAGTGAACATGTACAGTTTCTCTTCCATTCATTCATTTCACTCACTTGAAATCAATGGGCCGTCGTCGCTTGGGTTTAGGGTTTAGGGTTTAGGACTGGCCATAGATTTGGACACCAACCTTTTACAACGCCGGCCAATCCCAATCCCAGCGAATTTGTCTACCACTCCTGCCCTGAAATGATGACAGATTAGGCACTAGAACGGCTATGATTACTCGCGGACTAGCCATCGATTATGCTAAAAAACTGGGGACGACGAATGTGTGGATCGTTCCTTGCTGTGCTTAACTCCAAGTGAACATGTACAGTTCCTCCTCCATTCACTCACTTCAAATCAAAGGGCCGTCGCTTGGGTTTTACTCCACGCTGGCTGCAGGCACGCACAGTAGCAAGAAGGAATAGTTCTGCCATGCATGACTATTAACCTGCAAATAGTGCCAAGTGTCTGCAGAAGCCATGAGCCATGTGTAGTACTGAAATGCAGAGCACATTGAACTCGGCATAAATGGGCTAACTAACAGCACCTGGGTACCTTTCTCTTTCAAGTCACACACAAGTGTCGGTTTGGCACCTCAATGTGGCTGTCACCCACCCATGCCATGCAGCAGCCATTTTGACGAGCTCCAGTAATCACTGACCGATCGTGAGGCTCCTATCTATCGGAGGGAGAACGGTTGGTGACGAGCTGCCGTTGACGGCCTCTCAAACCAACCAGACCTTTATGCGTCTCAGGTTTCGCCCGTCTCGTACTACTCGTATTGATCCTTCCAGCGGCAAGTGGGTGCTGGTTATTACTCGCGGTACGAGATTGATCGAACTGTGAGTTAAGGCAAAACAGTTGGGCACGGAACATGGCAATGGCATGCACGAACGAAACTGCAGCATCTGTCGTTAGCTCCAACAACACACACCCAACACAATGATGGCGTCTCTCGCCCGGACAAAATCCAGTTTCAAATACTTACTACTACGGTGCGTGTACTCCGTAGTATCTGCTACGCACTCAAAGGCTACTGCCGCAGATAGTTCTTCGGTTTCGTTTGGAGCCGCCCAACCAGCTGACGTTTTCATCGGATTAGCAGTAGGACACGCGTATATACTGGCCGTACTCCGTCGTGTACAGACGCTGGTTTGGCATGACACTTGCATTGCTCTACGGAGTATACTCCGTAGCTGATTTCCTGGAACTGGGGTCTTGGCTGGCAAACTCGCTGTACACTGTACAGTATTGGCCTGTAGCGGAATCGCAGGAGCAAATGCGGTGACCAAACACAAACACAGCACAGGGACGTGTTTGTTTAGCGAACCTAGGCAGGGCAGTGAAAGCGCATTTATGGACGCGTTAGAGCCCTGATGACACTGTCTTTCGAACGTTGATAGTACTCCGTAGTACTTAATTAGGAGAAGACTTGACCCGCGTTTTGCATATTTTAAGCAGTAACAATCAACATACAGTTATCACTGAAATATCAGTAGTAACGCAATCAATTGATCAATGTACACCGTTTCAAAAATAAATAAAAAAACGATCAATGCACGACGAGCTCATAGGAGCACACCAGAATATATTACAGAGAAAAAAATCGTCAGCGTCATCCACGGATCTCCCCATCATCAAACAGCATCGGCGAACACCATGGCAACAACAAGTCCTGGCTTTGGCTACGGCGCGCGCACACACGCAGGGCAGGCGCACCTGTCTGTCCGTTGTGTCCGTACTCCCATCACGGTCTGAGCGATCTCGTTCGGTCGCCATTCCTCGCAATCACGGTCTCCCCGCCGCCGCGAGGTCCCATGTCTCTGAGCGCCTCAGCCCGCGGCGGTCCCGCCCGCCTCCGCCTCGTTACAGCTGAAGATTTGTTCTTACGTGTCGGCCATGGTCCCCGTTGTGGGTTTTTGTATGGTTGGCCAGCAGCAACCCGCCGGCGAAGCGAGAACTAACCTCGCTGTCGAGGTGGTGGTGAGCCGTGAGCGTGAGCCCCGCCGAGTCACAGGTTGCTCGCAAACACCCACCGCTCTCGTCTCCTCCTAAACTATTCATTCAGCTCGTCAGGCTCGGTCTCGCGGGCAACACGCCAGGCAACACAGCCGCAGCAGCGTAGAGCCAGAGCGGCAGAGCCCACCCCAACCCGACCCGAGCCGAGCAGTCTGGTTTGGTGGTGCGCCATTACTCCCGCCCGGCCCTCCCGCCCAGCGTTTAATTGCCGGTCCGTCTGCCTCACTCTCGCTTTCCTTGGGATGCCGCTCTGCCGCGCCCGCCCGCTACACTGACCAGCCACCCGAGCGACGCGGCCCAGCTACGCACGCGACGCCATGGGCGAGCGGAGGAGGCGCGGGAGCGCTGCATCTGCTTCCCTCGGGGGTGGCGGTGGGGGGTGGCGGTGTTGCGCCTGCGCGGGCCGAGGAGGACAAGGCCGCGGCGCAGGCGAAGGCGCCTCCGCCGACGGTGTGGTTCGCGCTCAAGCGGTCGCTGCACTGCCGCTCCGAGCCGTCGGAGGTCCACGTGCCGCGCGCCAAGGCCGGTCCCGTCACGGCCGTCGTCAGCGGCGGCCACGGCCACCTGTCGTCGATCGTGACCAAGCCGCGCGCCACGCGGTCGGGTTGCTCGCGCTCCATCGCCAACCTCCGGGACGTGATCCACGGGAGCAAGCGCCACCCGGGGCAGCCACCCAGCAGCTGCAGCCCGCGGTCGATCGGAAGCAGCGAGTTCCTCAACCCCATCGCGCACGAGGTCGTGCTCAGCACCAACTCACGCTGCGAGCTCAAGATCACCGGCTTCGGCGGCTGCGGGGGCTTGCGGCCGTCGGGGTCGGAGCCGGCACCGGCGCCGACGGTGGGACCGGTGGCGGCGTCGTGTCGTCGTTCGTCGGCACGCTGCGCCCCGGCACGCCGGGCCCCGCGTGGGCGGCCGGAGCCGGAGGACACGGCGGCGGCCTGCCGTACAGCCGCTCCACGCGGGGCGGCGGCGTGCGCTGCACGCCGCCGAGGTCCCCGAACGTGCTGCTCGAGAGGAACGGCTCCGTGGCGAACGGGAACGGACACCGCGCGTCCTGCGATGAAACCGCCAAGCACGGCGCCGGCAAGGGCTCCGGCGGCGGGCTCAGCTGCCACCGGTGCGGCGAGCAGTTCAGCAAGTGGGAGGCGCTGGAGGCGCACCACCTCTCCAAGCATGCAGGTGACCTCTGTTGCATCCGCCGTGTTGCTTACATCTCCCACCGTACTACACATCAGCTACCTTTTCATAGTACAGACACAGTCCTCTCTCCCCGTGGATCTTGACGCCTCCGGGCGGTGGACGGTGGGCGGTGGCACTTTAGTTAGTGCCGGCCGCTTCTTTTAGCGCAAAAAGTTTGCAACTACCACCTGGTACAGACAGAGCCCGGCAAGCTTCACCGCCATGTTCATCCAAAGGCCTGCTTTTTGCGAATCCACGGTTCCAACTTTTTTTTCAATAACTGCGAGTCTGTAGCATCGGATCCTGTTGGATTCTGCGTTCCGTGGCCAATGACTCCATGCTTTTTCTGCATTATTAAGATGTCCTCATTTATTTACAGGAAGCCATTCGTATGATTCCTAGATTTTTCAGAACAATTTCTTTTATAGCTGAGGCGGCCACTTTGTATGTGCAGTGACGGAGCTGTTGGAAGGGGACTCGTCGCGGAAGATCGTGGAGATCATCTGCCGGACGAGCCTGCTCAAGTCGGAGAGCAGCTGCGTTCGGATCGAGCGGGTGTTCAAGGTGCACAACACGCAGCGGACGCTGTCCCGCTTCGAGGAGTACCGCGAGGCCGTGAAGCTCAAGGCGAGCAAGCTGCCCAAGAAGCACCCGCGCTGCCTCGCCGACGGCAACGAGCTGCTGCGCTTCCACGGCGCCACGCTCTCGTGCGGGCTCGGCGGCTCCGGCTCCACCAGCCTCTGCGCGTCCGACAAGTGCGCCGTGTGCCGCATCATCCGGCACGGCTTCTCCGCCAAGAAGGAAGGCAAGGCCGGCGTGGGCGTGTTCACCACGTCCACCAGTGGCCGCGCGTTCGAGTCCATCGAGGCGCCGGCCCCCGACGACGGAGCTGACCAGCAGCCGCCGCCGCGCAGGGCGCTGCTGGTGTGCAGGGTCATCGCCGGCCGCGTGCACAAGCCGCTGGACAACCTCAAGGAGTTCGTGGGGCAGACGGGGTTCGACTCGCTCGCCGGCAAGGTGGGCCCCTACTCCAACATCGAGGAGCTGTACCTGCTGAACCCGAGGGCGCTGCTCCCGTGCTTCGTGGTCATCTGCAAACCGTAGCTTAAACACGTAGGGACACCGTCTCATTGTTACTCGTAATTAACCATTCTTTTTCTCCTTAATTTCACCCTTCTCTGTCTCTCTCTCTCTCTCTCTCCGTCGTGCGTTTCGATTGCTACTCTGTTTGTCTGAGCTACTACTGGTGTAATGTAACAGAGCATAGCTATCGGTTGGATCGTCGGATGTACTCCCTCCGTCCCAAATTGACTGTCGCCGTTGGTTTTAGTACAACTTCTACTAAGTTTGTAGAAAATACGTGCAACATTTAAATATTCAAATAAATTTGTTAAAAAATTAGACTTAAAAATCTTTCCGGTGATACTAATTACTTAGCATAAATGTTTTATATATTTGAATATATAATTGCTTGCCAGTTTTTCTCGGGAAGCGTAAAGCGACGACGTTTTTTTTCGGACGGAGAGTACTAGTAAGTATTTGTCCATGTTTCTGTGCAGGTGCGTGCGTGCCTTCATGTGCTCGCGGCTTTGCTTGGGTGTCTGGTTCACCGACCAGCTGAGCAGACAACATCGAACTAGCCAATAGTCGTTATGCTTTGCCTACCTGAAGGAGAGACATGTGTCGATGTGGGTAGCACAAAGGGTAGCTCATCACAATGTAGAGTCGTTTCTCATGAACAGAGGTTCCAGTTTGGTGTTTAAACTTCTGTACAAGGAAATGTTACGAGTAGTTTCTCATGAACAGACTTGCTGGTGTTTAAACCGTAGCCTAGTACTAGCTAATTAACCATTACTACTATTTTTTAGAGGTTCCAGCTTCGTTGTTTCAAATGAAGCTTGTCGTGGCAGACGCAAGCTAGCGGTCCTCCCTGCGCCCACCAGGCAGGGCAGGGCAGGGCAGCGACGCCATGTCCTTGTCACATCGATGGCTACCGGCTACCTGAACCGGACATTCAATGCGCCTTTTGTCTCGGCGTCTGCGACAACAGTGGCGGATCGGGGATGACAGCTTTCTGGGCCATGCATGAGCCTGACCGCGTTGCGTCTGCGTTTTTCCTACGGCCGCAGCACCCTGCACCGTTCATCAATGGTTGGATTCGTCAATCTCCTCTGAAATCAAAATGCTGTGCCTGTGCGGATTTACGGTTCAATTCATCCCGCCAGCGTCATTGTACGGCACTATTAACACTATAAATCACTTTCCCGTCTCTAAAACAAATATTAACACTACTAGCAAAAAATAGAGTAGACAGTGACGGAGTTAAGACTGTCCACAGCGTTACCGGTGCTGAAAACTTTTTCGGTCTGACATGTGGAGCGATGCTTCAATTCCAGCAATTCTCACAGCGTTGGCACCGGGGCTTGACTGTGCATGGACCCACCACACAGGCTTTCCATCGGTGGATAGAGAAGGAGCACAGCGTCGTCAGTGTCCGCTTTCGAGGCAAGGAACGCCGTGCGTCGCCAAATACAATATTTTAAGTTTCAAGCATCGGGGAACCTACTTGACACGGTGCTTGGTTTTTTCATATCTCGGCATCGGCCACAACGTCGGCACCGGAGCCTGAAGAGGAGAGAGAGACGATTTCGGCACCGGTATTTCCCAACGCTGTGGCCAGTCTAATGGTTTCGTTCAAAGTTCGTCGAACCAAAAGTCTGGTGCGTCGCACTCATGCACTATAGTATTCGCTTCCGGGCACATTTTTGGCAATGCCACACAATAGTACTAGGTTACATTTTTAAAATTTAACATTGCGACACATGGTTGATTTAAGCGCACGTGTTTAGTTTTATGATGATGGAGTGATTGTCGGCGGTAACATTCTTTCTCTATTTTCTTTTTATCTTTTATGCTTCGTATGTTCACCACCTGTGGAGTGTGTGTCGAAGACGTATCTCTTGGTTCGTGTTGTGCGGGTGTGGAGGCTCGGAGATGGTAGGCGACGGAGGTGAAGGGCCAAGGAGGGGCGTCGCCGGGCCGCATCAGGCCGCGGAGGTGAAGGACGGACGTGAGAGGCTTGGGCCGAGGGGCCGGAGCGCCCGGGTGGCTAGCCATGGTGGTCGACATCCGGGACATCGACGGATCTGAGAGGACGTGGCGGGGCTGTGTCGATCGGGTCAAGACGGCGAAGTGCGAGGCGCGGAGCGAGGAGCTCGGATGACTTGGCGACTGGGGGCGGTCAAGACGGCGATGACACGTGTCGAGGAGGTTTGGTGGTTTGTCCTCAAAACCATCGGCGCGGTTTGGTGGTTTGGGCCTCAAAACCATCGGGCGGCGGGTTTCGCGGGTTTGGGCCTCAAAACCCGGGCGGGCGCCCGGTGGACGCGGAAGGGCCGGCGCGTGGCGGCATCGGGAGGTGCGTGGATGCAAGGCTACCGATGAGGAGGCGATGGCCGTCGGATTAAAAATTACCCGGTCGACCAAAATAGCCCTAGGGTTGTGGTTTAATTTGGCTCATATGTATCGGAGGGCAAAATAGGGATTAGAAATAAGGACTATAAGTTGAGGATGGCAGCCATCCCTCCCCCCTTCCTTCCAATTTCGTTTTTAATTTTTCCCCATTTTCTAGGGTTCTTGTAGAGAGGTCCAAAAACACAAATGGGTGAGATTTTTGTGGTGATTTGAGTGGGGAAGGGCTGCCCCAAATCAGCCTGTACCATGGTGGTTTTTGGATTCAATCTCCCCTTCACTTTTCTGTGATTTTCGTTGAAATTTGTTGGAGCTCGTTTGGTGTTTTCGTTTCTCTGTTCTGTTTGTGCAGATAAGCAGAGCAGCAGCAGCTTCACAGCGAGCTTCCTGCTGGCCGGCAAGCCAAGGCCAGTGGCCAGGCTGCTGTTCGTTGGGTGCTGGGATTTGATCGGCAACCACAGGCAAGCGAGAGGACAGGGACCGGCGTCAGGCACCTGCACGGGAACCGAGCCCCTCACCCTGCCCAAATCGCTCGGCAGCAGCAGGAGGAGGCAGCCGAGTGCACTAGCAGCCAGCAGCAGCGCTCGCTTGTGCAGCCTTGCCAAGGGCGCCGATCCTCCCGTTGGGACTCGTGCTGCTCAGCTGCAGCAGCCGGCAGCTCCCAGGCTACGCGGACGCGAGCGACGCCAGGGGCCAAGCAACGCTCGGCAGCAGCACCTGCCCAGGGACAGCAAGCATCAGAGGCCGGCAACGCTCGCCAGGACAGAAGCAGCAGGTCCCAGGTGCTAGGCGCGTTCGACAACAGCAGTGAGCCACCCCTTTCTCCAAGCTTTGATTTTCCAAAGGTCAAATCTTTCTTGTGCTGAGAATTGGCCTTCGAGTCAATTGTTCTTCTCTTGTGCAGGTGCTAGATTGAGGTTTACTAGTGTGAAATTCCTAGCTTTTTAATTCACTCATCTAGTTCTCCTGTTTTTCCTGCAAGACTCTAGGTGTTCGAATTAAAATGTCCCACTAGTTGTTTCTTCTAGTTTTTCCATGAATTCTTGCTAGAATTGTTTTAGGCTATAGTCTTGCGATTAATTATGTTTCTAGAGCTTGTTTAGGTGTAGATTTTTAGCTCCTTGCAATAGCTTTAATATCTTGCTCTAGTTGTTTTTATTTTGCTCGCTAAAAGAAAAAAACCAAAAATACTTTTTGCTCTTGACTTTGCATCTCAATTGCATCGCGTCCGAGAATGTTATCTAGTTACTCGTCACAAGTTGGCGTTGGTAATCTAGTTTCGGGATCTCAATTCTTTTTGATAGAAGTTGGGATTCTCGTTTGTGCGTGTCTCTTGTGAGGTTGGGGGTTGAGCCGATGACCCAAATTTGAAAAAGTAAAATCGAGGCTCCCATTCACCCCCCCTCGGTCGCCGTTTCGGTCCTTCAATTGGTATCGAGCCGGTTAAGGATCATATCCACCTTAATCGGTCCGTGATCCGCGAGAAGGCGACATGGAGAGGTTTGGTCACTTTGGTTGCAAGCCTCCTGGAGTTCGATGGCACCAACTATCCCTATTGGAAGATTAAGATGCAAGCACATCTTATGGGGATGGATTGGAGAGTGTGGGAGATTGTCGAGGATGAGAATTACCAAGTGCTAGCCGGCCGAGTGGGTGAGGAACAAATAGCCCAACACAATGCCAACAACCGAGCGAGGAGCGTGTTGTTCTCTAGCCTCAAAGACACGAGTTCGAGAGAGTTGCCACTTGTGAGACCGCTCGTGAGGTGTGGAAGACACTAGAGAGCTACCACGAGGGAACCCCACAAGTCAAGGCCCGCCTATATGAGACCTACAAGAGAGAGTACAACAACCTAATCCAACTTGATGGCGAGTCCATCGATTCTCTCTTTTGCTAGGTTTCGGGCGATCGCAACAAGCTTCGAGTTTAACAAGCCTTCGGAGAGGCTTGATGATCACGAAAGGCGATGCGGCTCTTGTACGCTGGATCGGAAGGTGTGGGATGTGAAGGTGTCCGCAATCATGGAGTCACGCCAACTACGACACCCTCACACCCGACGAGCTTTTACACGACAAGCTCAAGTCTTCGAGATCGAGGCTCGATCCCAGGGGCCGAAGAACCCATCTGCGCCGAATGTTGCTCGTCTCCTCAGTAAGGGCGTTTCGGTTCTTACGCTAACCCATCACAGATTTCTTTCGCCTTGTCTTCCTTGGTGTGTACGTGACGGAGGAGCGAAGATGGAGAGCCTTAGGGATGATGAGCTTGCACTAGTCATCGGCCGATTCTCGCGGTTCCACAACAACCGCTTGAACCGGCGTGGCGGCCCATCCAAGGGGCGGATGCTTCCGAGGTGCGGAGATCCGATCACCGTCGCCGCGTGCCCCAAGAAGAACAAGGACAAGTACTCGGCGAGAAGTACTACTTCAACAAGTACGACTCCGACAAGCGCAAGGACAAGCGCGAGTACACCTCAGGCAAGCACAAGTCCAAGAAGGGGCTTCACAAGGAGGCGATCAAGAAGAAAGTACCTCAAGCGTGCCAAGGAGCACAAGCACGCCTTCCTTGCCTCCCCTCGGCGACCTCGACAACGACTCTTGGACGGACGGTCTTCCTCGAGCGATGAGGAGTCCGAGCGCAAGGTCGAGGACAAGCTAAATGGACTTTGCTTCTTCTCCCGACTCCAAGCCCGGGCTTCTGCACTACGGCCCTCGATGGAGCGGTGGCCAATGTCGCAAGCCACGGCAAATCGACTCCTCTCCTCCGAGGTACCTCCTACAATCGAATCTCTCTCCGATGAGGTTGAATCTTTGGGCGACGCGCCTTGTGTGTCAAGAGAAGTTGCTTAAAGCGTGCCGCTAGGGAGAGAAAGGAGTACAAGGAGAAGTGGGAGATGGTCACGTGACGGAGATAGAGTTGCTTAGGAAGCTTTGTCGATGTCTCGATGAGACGGAGTGTGATGCTTGTCTTTGTGCATATGTCTAGCATCATGTCTTTGCGATCTAAGTATTCGGCTTTGCTAGATGAGCACGTTGATTTGAAGTCTAGGCCGATCTTTGTTGAGTGCGTGCAAGTCCGTCTTGACTTATGATCCGAGTTGGCGAGAGAAGACGCCAAGCTTGGCGTGCTTGAGAAGGCCAACTCGGATAGCACCGTGCTAGGATGTGCTAAGTGTGAAGCTTTGGAGTTGGAGCTCATGTCTTGTAGGCATGACAAGGGGAGAGTCGAAGAGGAGATCAAGTATCTTCGCTCCGTCTTGAGTTGGGTGTCTTGTGGAGAGCCGCGGCTTGGCATGATGATGAGTCGGGTTCAAGAGGGGACCGACACATCGGGTTTAGGCTTTGCTATAGGTGGGAAGGGAGAAGTCATTTATGGCAAGGTTGGTCAAAGTAGTGGTTTGAGCTCGAGTGAGAAACCAACCAACACTCCCAAATTGACCAAGATCACTCCACCAGCCTACCAAGCCTATTGTGCAAGATGGCATTTTCAAGAGCCAACTAAGACTCCACCTCCTAAACAAGTGTGGCTTCCCAAACCGAACCACCTCAAGAACCCACTTGACACTCTACCCGGGATCCCGAGGAAACCCTTCCTAAGGCCAAGACCACAACAAGAGTGAACCATCCACCCAAGAGAGTGAACCAACCACCACCCAAGAGAGAGGTGAGGTATCACCGTGAGTATTGTCGAGAGATGGTCACTTGGTTGAGTTTTGCTTTAGGAGGAAGAGGGATGCTAGGCGTCGAGTGGAGTTTGAGAACCGTGACATGTATCACCCACCACTTGGCATGTATGAGAGGGGTGTGCGCTTCGGTTCGGAGGCGGGTTGCTAGGCCTCGAAGGTAGGAGGCCTCGAGAGGTTTGGACCACGGTTTGTGAGACCGTTTGGTGGTCGTGCTCGAAAGTGGATGTAGATCCTTGCTTTGGGAGCTTTGAGGTTGATAAGAGGAGTGCACCACGCTTTGTTGTGCGTGGGTGCGGTTTGGTAAGATGGGGCGTGGGATGGTTGTTTTGCCTAATGCATATTTGGGGCAAGATGGTCAACACCGGTACTCTTCCAAGTTTACTAACCCCGCTGTTGTTCCATATGCTCATCCCATGTTCTATCGTTGATACAGCCGGAAGGTTTGGAGGACATGTGGCTCATTGACTCATTTGTTCTCGACACATGACCGGTAACTCCAAAGTGGTTCTCCAGCCTCACCCCATGAAGACGAAAGAGTACATCACTTTTGGGGACGAAGAACAGAGGGAAGATTCTATCTCGAGGGTCAATCGGGATCAATGACCACTTTGTACTCAAGGATGTGGCGCCGTCTCCAACCTTCACTTCAACCTCGCTTTACGTCTCTCTCATGGCGGGGGGTATGAGGTACGCTTCAAGGTTGGGTGTTCTCGAGTTTTGGACTCTCGCGATGATCTCATTTGCTTGGATTGTGCCATTTGGGCAAGTCTTTCGTCTTGATTTTTCTCGAGGCTTTGGCACTTCTTGTTGCTTGTTGGCCGGGTCCTCCTCTGATTTGTGGAAGTGGCATAGGAGACTAGGTCACTTGAGCTTAGATCTCCTCGCGAGGTTGAGTTCAATGGATCTGATCCGAGGATTGCCTAAACTCAAATTTGAGAAGGATTTGGTTTGCCATCCCCGCCGCCACGGGAAGATGGTATCCGCTTCCCACCACCCGCCACTCAGTTATGACCTCGAGACCGGAGATCCTTCACATGGACACCGCTTGGTCCGTCTCGGGTGAGGTCGAGTGGGTGGAAGTGGTATTGTCTAGTGATCGCTGACGATTTTTCGAGGTATTCTTGGGTCTTTTTCATGGAGGGCAAGGATGAGGCTTTTGGTTTTGCTCGCGACTTGATTTTGAGACCCGGAACCGAAAGGACGATGATACTGACCATTCGAGCGATTCGCGCAAAGGACAATGGCACGGTAATTCAAGAACTCTCGATTCGAGTCTCTTTGTGCTAACTTGGGTGTCGAGCACCGCTTTTCTAGTCCTTATGTTCCGCAGCCAGAACGGGATTGTTGAGCGGAAGAATCGGACTCTTGTGGAGATGGCGAGGACCATGCTTGATGAGCACAAGACGCCGAGGAAGTATTGGGTCGAAAAGGCAATCAACACGCGATGCCATGTCTCCAACCGCATTTTCCTCCTCGTGCTTTCACCAAGAAGACATCATATGAGTTGCGGTTTGGGAGATTGCCCAAGGTAAGTCACTTCCGTGTGTTTTGGATGCGTGTGCTTCATTCTCAAGCAAGGTAATCTTGATAAGTTTGAGTCTCGATCACCGATGGCATATTTCTTGGTTATGCTTTACACTCACATGCCTACTGTGGTTCTTAATCTTGAGACTAACCGCGTTGTAGAGACATGTGAGGTTACCTTCGATGAGACCTGCGCCTTGTTCCTCTTCTCGTGTTTGAGTGTGTGCGAAAGGAGGAGATGGAGCAGAGCATCTTTGTGGAGGAGGAGCAGGAAGACGTTGGTCGGGGTGATCCCGGCGACTCCACCGCTTGCCCCACCGACCCCAAGCGACGACGACGACCGCTCATGGACGGACCCTACTACCACTACTTTACGGGTCCGGTGGAGCGGCTCCCCTCGTGCCGAGACGGGCCAGCACGAAGAGGTTCCCGCCCAAATCGAGGGAGGCGACATCTTTCACGACGGCGCCTCGGACATTCAGGCCGCCACCCCTGTGAGACCATGATTGGAGGACTCAATCAAAGGGTAACTCGCTCCAAATCCTATGCCATGTGTCATTTCGCTCATTCTCGCATTTGTTTCCACCATTGAGCCCAAAGATGTTACCACCGCATTATCCGATTCGATTGGGTCAATGCCATGCATGAGGAGTTGCGTAACTTTGAGAGAAATCAAGTTTGGTGTTAGTTCCACCACCAAATGAAAGTGTCATCCCATAGGAAACCAAGTGGGTATTTAAGAACAAAACAGAGTGAGGATGGTGTGGTGGTGAGAAATAAAGCCGCATTAGTTGCCCGTGGGTTTTGTCGAAAGAGGGGATAGACTATGAGGAAACATTTGCTCTCGTAGCCCGCGCATAGAAGCTATTAGGATCTTGCTTGCCTTTGCAAAAGATCGAAGGGTTTTAAGCTCTTCCGGATGGATGTCAAGAGTGCTTTCCTAAATGGGTTCATAGAGGAGGAGGTTTATGTGAGGGCAACCCCCCCGGGTTTGAACATCCTAAACACCCGCACTATGTGTACAAGTTGTACAAGGCTTTGTATGGCCTCAAACAAGCCCCCGAAAGCGTGGTACGAGAGGTTGAAAGCCTTCCCCGTTAGCTAAGGGTTTTGTGATGGGAACCGTAGACAAGACCTTGTTCTTGCTTAGGAAGGGCAAAGACATTCTCCCCGTTCGATATATGTGGATGATATCATCTTTGGTGGCTCTTCACATGCTATGGTATCGAAGTTTTGCGTAGATTATGAGCGAGGAGTTTGAGATGAGCATGATGGGCGAGTTGACTTACTTCCTTGACTTCAAATCAAGCAAAACCAAGGACGGGATCTTCGTACACCGTGGCAAGTACACGGCGACATGATCCGCAGTTTTCGCATGGGCGAGGCCAAGCCTCTTTCGACACCCATGTCGTCGACGACGGCCCCGGACGAAGACAAGGATGGAGAAGTCGTGGACCAAAGGAGTACCGAGCATGATCGGGATCGGCCGCCGTACAGACGGGCGACGCCGCCGACATCCGGGTTTGTCGTGTGCCTCTCAAGACGACGCTTTCGATCATCGCCGCGCACCTCTCACTATCGCCGTGGAAGAGGATCTTCGTGTACTTGCGCTTTACTCTTGAGTTTGGCCTATGGTACTTCGGCTTCTTCCACCCTTTCCCCGGGTTGGCTATTCTCGATCGATTACGCCGGTGATCGCTTGCATAGAAAGTCCACTTCGGTACCGCCCAGTTTCTTGGTACATCTCTTGTGTCTTGGTCGCCTAGGAAGCGATGCCCGTGTCGCCGGTCGACGGTTGAGGTGGAGTATGTAGTCCGCCGCTTGTTGTTCCCGATTCTTTCGTGGATGGTTGCCACTTTGAGAGACTTTGGCTTGAGCTTTTCTCGTGTACCTTTGTTGTGTGATAGCATGGGAGCTGAGTGTTGCCAAAAACCCCGCCCTTCACTCCTGCACCAAACACATAGAGGTGAGGTACCACTTTCTCGAGAGATCACCGGGAGAAAGGGGACATTGATGTACAAAGATGTGTACACGGAAAGCGCCAGACAAGGACATTTTCACGAAAACCACTAGACCAAGTCCGTTTTGCTAAGCTCCGTGGGAGAATTGGGGTGTGCTATCCCTTCCGGAGGGGTAGTTTTTTGTAGTTGATGTATAGACTTAGTTTTTAGACTTGTTTTTGCTTTTGTATCATACTTGCATATCATGAGCTTCATCTTTTTATATCGATTTGAATGAGGTTGTGCTCTTAGTAGTATGAGTTTGATAGTGTCTCTAGCTTGAGCTCTTTTTAATCATGTGATGTATGTTATGAGTCGAAAGCAATGCTTTTTCAAAATATGAACTCAAACTTAATCTTGGTTCACCTTTGAGCTAGCTTCTATCATGAGTAGGATGTTGAGATCCTTTGAGCTTTTATGTGTACTCTTTTGGTAGCTATGTCTCATTCTTTTGATTCTCTCACTTGCTTAGATTATCATGATAATACCATGCTAAAACATGAAGTCTAAAGTCAAAGTGATGAAAAGATCGAGTGGGTCCATTTTGCCACACTTTGAAGTTCGAGACCGCTTTCAATTGCACTTTTGAATGAACTTGGATTTCATTGTGTTTGACCCGCACCATTGTCTTAAGCTTCATTGCTCACATGCATAGGCTTGACATGGTTGATTAGTAAGGCAAGGCAAATGTGGATAACCACTCGCATGCTATCTTTGTAACTTGTGAACCGCAAACAACTCAACTAAAATGAACACAAAGTTACATGTTGTCTAGCATGATGTTTGAACGCTGTTTGGGGTAGTTCACCGAAGTTTACATGTTTGGGCACTTAGTTGATCTCCTAACTACTTGTGCTAGGTGCTATGTTTGATGGTGAACCTTCTTTGCAAGATACTAAAATTTGCTCAACTTGCTTTATGCCATATTTCATATCATTTGATTATCTTGAGCTCTAGCTAGCACTTGTAATTTGTTGCTATAGTACCACTTTGAGCACTCTCTCATTCGGTTGAATATAATCTTGAAGCTTTGCATTGTAACATAGTGCATTTCATAGCTTGATTAGTGCATGTGCCAACAAGGGGGAGAAAGATACAAAGACAATGGATCGCATTTGTCTAGGGGAGTAGCACCTTGAGCTAGATGTGTTGAGCCCGCTTTGCCTCGGCCTTGAGGGTCTAGCCGTTTGTGTGTGTGAAAGAAATTGGTTTGGAGTCGTGCTAGTGGTGTTGAGCCCTTCGTTCTACCTCTTCTTGAGGACTAGCTTCCTATTTAGCTTGGTTGTGTTCGAGCCTTTTTGCCCATGTCTTTGGGAACCAAGCTTTTGCTCCATGTTTGCTATCCAAAGGACTGCCTTAGCTTTTGTCTAGCTTGTGTTCACTTGGATGTGTTTTCTTCTACCTTCTTTTCTTTGTGTTGAATGTTGACAATGCACTCATCAAGGGGAGATTGCAACACATGGTTGATTTAGGCCACATGTGTTTAGTTTTATGATGGAGTGATTGTCAAAACAACATTCTTTCTATTTTTCTTTATCTTTTATGCCGGCTTATGTTCACCGCACACGTGGAAGTGTGTCGGCGACGATCTCTTGGTTCGTGTTGTTGTACGTGTGGAGCTCGGAGATGGTAGGCGACGGCGCAGGTGAAGGGGCCAAGGAGGGACGTCTTGCCGGGCCGATGGCTTATGGAGGTGAAGGACGGACGTGGAGGCTTGGACCGAGGGGCCCGGAGCGCCGGGTGGCTAGCCATGGTGGTCGACATCCGATTACATCGACGGATGCAAGAGGACGTGGCGAGATCGTGTCGATCGGGTCAAGACGGGCGAAGCGTGCGTGCGAGCAGCGGGGAGCTCGATGACTTGGCGGCTTTCGCGTCAAGACGGGGCGATGACACGCGGTCGAGGAGGTTTTGGTGGTTTTGTCCTCAAAACCATCGGCGCTGGTTTGGTGGTTTGGGCCTCAAAACCACGGCGTGCTGGTTTTAGCAAGGGTTTGGGCCTCAAAACCGCGGACGCTCCGGTGGACGGAAGGGATTCTGTGGCGGCATCGGGAGGTTATGCGGATGCAAGGCTACCGATGAGGAGGCGCTGTGGCCGTCGGATTAAAAATTACCCTGAGTCGACCAAAATAGCCCTAGGTTAGTGGTTTTGGCTCATATGTATCGGAGGGCAAAATAGGGATTAGAAATAAGGACTATAAGTTGAGGATGGCAGCCATCCTCCCCTGCCTCTTCCAATTTCGTTTTTAATTTTTCCCCATTTCTTAACGTTCTTGGGAGAGGTCCAAGAACACAAATTGGAGTGAGATTTTGTGGTGATTTGAGTGGGGAAGGGCTGCCCCAAATCAGCCTGTACCATGGTGGTTTTTTGGATTCAATCTCCCTTCACTTTTCTGTGATTTTCGTTGAAATTTGTTGGAGCTCGTTTGGTGTTTTCGTTTCTCTGTTCTGTTTATGTATAGAAAGGTATTAATATTTTTGCTCTTGCCATTAACTGTCAAGATGCAGCTAGTAAGAATTTTATAGAAATTAGATAGAAACATATACTCCTACAGTAGATATTTCATGAAAATCAGTGTGTTTTTATAAGAAAAAAAAATCATGGATTCCCTAAAAAAACATGAAAAAAATCCAACGTGCGGAATGGGCGCAAAGTTTGCCGACTCATCAAACGATGGATCTGTCTGACCACGCATTAACGCACCTCATAGTGCTAAGCGCCAGGGTTAATATTTGCATTTTTCTGAACAGGCACCAGCTGCAGCGCACGGGCAGCATTAATCTCTGTTCCATTGACCAGCACCCCCGCACTCGCACGCATTTGACCGCACGTACAATACGAATACGATTCACACGGCGCCTACAATTCCGTGTTTGAAATCCAGTTTCCACGTTCCTCCGCGCAGCCCGCTCGCTAATCGACGGATGCCCCCAAAGTCTCACCTGCCAAACCTACAACATTTGACAACAATTTTGTAAGTTTGGAGTCTTCTGTTATGCTAATATTCTTGCTGCTTTCAAACATTGATAAGCTGAGACCGGAAAATTTTCCTTAATCTAAAAAAAAATGCTAATATTCTTGCTCCAGGTGTATTTTAGCATATGAATCTTTCTCTCTGCCTAACTGAGTGTGGACTGCTGAATGCTTTGGCTGATTACGCATGCTGCTGCCAAAGCCAATGAGATAGACCAGAACAATTAACTGACCAAATGCTAAGCTCATACTCTGGCTATGTTCAGTTGTTGCGTGTTGCGGCACTCATGAGGCCTGCTGCTCAACTATGACTCTATCCATCCCTCGGTCCTAAAATAGGAAGTATCCAAGTGTTTAAAATTCGTCTTAACCCATTATAAAAGATTCTAGGTGAACTTAATCCTACAACCCAGTTTGAAATGGCATCATTCATGTGCACACCTACTGTTAATATGTCCTAAAATCTCCAGGATACCCTATATTCTACTAGGATAGAAAGAGTAAGAACTATTCAAATAGACAGTGGATTCCAGATCCACAGAGCAGAGCTTTAGGCTCAACGAAATCCTTACAGTTTTGGGGATCGCTACAGAACTTGAACTGAATCCTTACTTTTCAGGTACAAGTCCCTTATGTCCAAGCAAACATCCTGTTTTCTTCTGTGCCTCTCTTCTTGCCCCACAAATAATCGTAGCAACTTAGAAATTGAAGTGATTGGATCTCTAGTTAAGTTCTCTACTCAATATATAGATAAAACATAAATATAACTACACAAATCTATGAAACGAAAAACCACTAAAAGCAGCTAAGATAAGCATTCTTGAATATGCAACAACAAGGCTTCCTAAACGAAGTAATCATATTTGTAGCGACAAATGGGTAGACGACAAACACTAACCACGTTCATTAGTAACAGTACTCTGGAGCAAGTGACACGATTATCATATCTCCGCCAGTGGCATCACCAAAGAAGTGTCCAACAGCCCGAGTCAAACTTAGGGAAATTTGACTTTGGATGGAAAACATCTTACGTTTGGAATGGAAGGATCCGATTTTTTTTCCTATATTGCAATAAACACAAGACTTTTGGCAAAAAAAACCTGTAAAGGTACTACTTTGAAAGCCGTGCAAGAAAAAAAAAATATATAGTATGTATGTAAAACAAAGTTATATATGTTCCATGGTGACCTTGATCCCTTTAATCTGTTTGACTCACAATTTATCAAATCAGATAGCTCGTTTGCCTTCATTATTAATTCCATTCACTTAGCTGTAGAAACAAACCCAAAGGAACCAGCTATAGCAAATTGCGGTCAACCTGCTAGTGCTAAATTCTAACTACATGTATTATAAATCAAAACGAGACCCCTTTTACCAAAGGAGCCACTACCATGTACTTGAAAAACAGCAATACAATGCGTGCAAATTGGTAGCGAACAACCTGAATTTATCAAATCAGTTATGAGTTATTTGACAGGTAAGATGTGTTCAAGAAACAAAAGCAGATAAGATAACCTGTTCAAAGAAACAAAAAGCAATAGAGAACAATGACTATAAAGTGAAAAGTGTTCTGCTATGCAAATATAAATCTAGGGAAAATGGAATTCGATCTAGAGTGACATCAAGCCCAAGTCCCATGAGATATGAAATTTCCATATTCCAAACAGGAAGTCAACCAAGACAATGATTCAAGAGTTATGCGTTTATTTGCTTGCCAAAGCAAACAGTGGCATGTTCAACCACCAGTACATGAAAAACAATTATAAAGCTCACACATCATTTATGAATAAATGCAGAGCAAAAAGGCATTAAAATAAATATAATTAACAATATTGAAAACGTGTGTTTCGTCAAAAAAAAAATATTGAAAACATGTGACAAAATAGCCAAAGCAAAATAAACTATTATCTTAGTAAAGTACTAGAGAATTGCAATTGTAGAGGCAATTCACCTGTATCAGGACAGCAAAGTAGAGCAAATTCAGTTTCCATCACCATGACACATCAATGCTTAAATTACAAAGGTATATCCTCGCTTTGCATTTTTCGACTTCTCTTTTTCCTCGTACCCATCTTCATATGAATATGATACAGAATCATCTGAATCAGTTTCACCTTCAACAAAATTATGTGGTGGCATCCTCAAACCTTTTCGAGAATAGTGGTTCTTCTTCCCAAGGTGAACGATCCTCCTAGCCTCCTCGATCCTTGATGCAGCAATCAATGCAGTCGCTACCCCTGCAGCAACGAGGACTGCACTCTGCACTTTCTACTAATTATCTCATAGCAGCAACTTAGAGCACGATCAAGTTCTCCAGCCTCAACCAAATGTGGCACAAGGGTATGAAATGTGCCCCTATTTGGTGCACATTCATTCTTTATCAGATCATCATATACCTTCTTGACTTCATTCAACCTCCCTTCCTTGCAATACCCTCGAATCAGTTCGTTGTAGGACACTGAATCAGGTTTTGGTCCCTCCTTTTCATCCTCTCAATCAATGCAACTGCATCCTCGACTCTCCCATGAGAAATGAAACCCCGCAGCTTTGCATTATAGCTCTTCACATCCGGCTCAACATTCCTCTCCTTCATCATCTCCCAAACTTTCTCGGCATCATCCAAGCTATCATTGCCGTAACACCCATTGAGCAGAATGTTGAAAGAGATGATACCGGGGGAAACACCGCGCATCTCCATGAGCCTGACGACATCCAGAGCAGCAGAGAGGTCCGGCTTCTGGCACAGCGCACCGATGAGTATATTGTAAGAGTATGCATCGGGAACGATGGTGGGGTGTGAGGCCGGGATGTGTTTGAACGCGGTGGCGAGTGAGTCGAAAGTCGCTGGCGTCGGCGTAGGCGGCAAGGAGGGCATTGAAGGTCATGACGCGCTTGTGCGTCGGTGGAAGGTCATGGAAGATCGCGGCGGCGTGGGACGGCATGGAGGCGCAGCCGCAGATGCGGACGAGGCGTGCGGCGAAGCCCGCGTTGGAGGCCTCGATGAACGGCTTCTGTGAGTCGATGATGGCCGCAATGGCGTCGTGGCGGCCGAAGGAGGCGAGGTGGGCCACGGCCACCTCGTACACGCGGCGGTCGTTGCGGAAGCGTCCAGACGCGGTCGATTTGGCGATGAACCAGTGCACGAGCTTGTCCGGATCCGCTCCCGGGAGACAAAATTCAGGATTGGCAAGCTCTTTCGGAGCCGGCGCGGGCTCGGGCGCCGGTTTGGGTGGTCGGGCGCGTGGCGTGGTCGAGGAGAAGGTGCTGGAGAGGCGGCGTGCGGGGGAGGCGACGGCGGCGCGGCAGGCCATGGCAATGGGGACGACGGGGCAACGCGACGGCCACTGTGTGAGACTGGCCACTGTGTGAGAGATTGGCGGAGGGCTTTCCATTTGCTGCACGACCTATTTGGGTAGAAGCTTTAGGGAGGATGGAATTATATCACTGCAGTATGCAGATGATACAATTCTGTTTTCTGATGCTAAAGAAGAACATTTAGTAAATCTCAAAGGTATTTTAGCCTGCTTTGAACAGGTGTCAGGGATGAGGATTAATTTTCTTAAGAGTGAGATTATTCCCATGAACCTAGATATAGATGAGTCTAATAGAATTGCTTTTCTTTTTGCATGTCCTTTAGGTAATTTTCCTATGAAATATTTAGGTGTACCTTTACACTATGAACATTTGAAGAGAGAGGACTTACAGCCATTAGTTGATAAAATGATGAAGAGAATTGCAGGCTGGAGAGGAAAGTTACTGTCTCTGGCTGGGAAAATCATTTTGATTAGGTCTTGTTTAGCTAGTATTCCAGTATACCTCTTATCTTTTATTAAATTTCCTAAATGGGCAATTAGGATTATAACTACACACATGGCCAATTGTTTGTGGAATGATAAGGATGGTAATCATAAGATCCACTTAGCCAATTGGGACAGCTTGGCCATGCATAAGGATTTTGGAGGTGTAGGAATTCCCAACATTAGAGACCTCAATCTCTGTTTATTAGCTTCCTGGATCAAAAGGTATAGTTTAGATAAGGACAAACTATGGAGACAACTAATAGAGAGTAAATATAAGACAAATAACCCTAATATTTTCTGTACTTCCACAAAGAGGGTACCTCACAGTTCATGAAGGGGAGTTTTATGGGCTGCCAAGGCGCCAAGTTAGGATATAGATGGAATGTAGGTAATGGTAAAAGTGTTAAGTTTTGGGAGGATAACTGGCTAGGGCAATCTAGCCTAGCTATACAGTATTGGGAGGTATATGTGTTGGTGAATGAGAAAACTACCACTATTGCAGACCTTTGGGATGGGGAAAATTTAAAATGCACTTTTAGGAGATGTGTGGATCAAAGACTGTTAGCTATGTGGGATGAAATTGTTCAGCTAGCCTCAACACTTTCTTTAAATGATGAAGATGATGCTTTGGTTTGGCAATTTACTTCTAGTGGGGTTTATTCCTCTCAGTCACTATATAGGATTGTAAACTTTAGAGGTGTTGTTCCTGTACATGTTTCTGCAATCTGGAAGTTAAAGATTCCACCTAGAGTCCATTTTTTCTTATGGCTTCTCACTAAGAATAAGGTTCTAACCAGGGATAATCTGAATATTAGAGTTAAGTTAGAAGATCTTTCATGCCCTTTCTGCGCTGAAAAAGAATCAGTCCAGCACCTATTCTTTGAATGTGCTGTTGCCAAAGAGATGTGGATTAATCTGTCTGAAGCTTGTAATAGAGATATTGGTTCTGATCTTATTTCAGTTGGTCAAATGTGGCTTAGTAATAAAAAATTTTTAGTAGACAACTGCATTTGTGCAGCAGCCCTATGGGGGTTGTGGAAGCTAAGATGTGCAGTATGTTTGCAGGGAACTCCTTGGTTAGGTATCAGGAATCTGCTCATGGCAATTACTGTTATGCTTCAAGCCTGGGAGATCCTCTGTCCCCAGGACAAGAAACTGGAGTTTGGGTCCAAGGTGAAGAAACTGAAAGATATCGCTACCAGGCCAGCAAGGTTATTGGGATGAACCAAGTTGACAACAAGTGGGACAAGCTCATGTATGAGTTGGCGACGCAGGAAAATATGACATCCATCCCTGAAGAAGTGAAGTGGAAGCTCTCAGAGGGCGGTGCTGCTACTAATGGTGACATCGGGAAGAAATGGGTCAGGCTGGAGAATGATCAAATTGTGGGTTGATAGCAATAGCAGGGAGGTTTCACATGTTTAGATTCAGTAGCTTATTTGCAAGCTGATCTGTGTGGTTTGGTTCGAACTTGTATCTGTGAGAAGGGTGTATCCCACCCCAACGCTGTAAACTGAATGCTTTTGTCTTTGGGTAATGCTAAAGGCCGGGGCTCATGCCCTAAAACTCTAAAAAAATACAGAGCCCATCTAGGAGGAGATGATGGAGGGGGGCCATGGCGAAAATGTGACCGCGCCTGCAGCTTTCTTTGTCATCTTCCCAATGGTTTTTTTTTTTTTTTTTTTTTAGAAAGGCGGCAAGAAAAACTTGCCGATTTTTATTAGACGAAAAAGAGGAAAAAGAAATATTTACAAGAACAACTACTCCTGCTACTACTAAACCACATCTCCCCAATGGTTTTGCTTGCAGCTTCTTTGACATCTCCCCCACCTCACAGTCACAGGCAGCGCCTGCAGCGGCAACTGCTCGTGTACTCGTGGGATCGCTGTGGAGCGTGGAGACCGTTGCCACAGGCACACCTCTTGCTCTCTATTTACAGAAAAAAAAAAAAAATATAAGGTAATATACAGACACTGCAAATCACCAGCGCTGTATCAAGGATCCTCACCAGTGATTTGTATTCAGTAAAACATCTTTTTTTTTTTTTTTTTTTTTGCTGCCTCTAATGCCTTGCAGCAGGATTAGATCAAGAAAGAAGCATTCTTTGTTCCCTATACAATGGAGGCAGTAAGGTACAACCCCTAAATTGCTAATAAATTTTATTGTTTGGAAAGAAAATTATATATGACATAGAAGCAAATCATTTAACATAGTAAACATTAGGGAAGTAGCATTAGCTTTATAGCAGGAGGGCATGAAACATATGCTAACATTAATTAATATTCACACACAGGCTACAATTGACAAAGAAAAATGTGATCATAATAAATTCATCAGTTGTATAGTAAGTACATGACATGTAAACATTCATGAAGAATTACACAGACTTGTTCTTGCGAGGCTAACTGTGTGGAAAGATCGGGAATCCAAATGCAGTACGCAATCTCACCTGAATCCAAATGCATTTAAGACAGGAGTCGACCACCACAAAGAAACAAAAAAAAAGTACAAATGAAACATTCTGCATATGCCCTTTTTTTTTTTTTTTTAAAAACTGCATATGCCTTTCACACATGCATCTTAAATCATACCCAATTTTAGCTGAGTAGGAGCAATGCAAAGAGCACATATGGGGAAAAAAACAAAGCTGAATTAGGCTAAGCAATTATGCCAAGAAATGCCAAGAAATGCCGCTTCATAGAGTACAGTAGCTGCTTAAGCCGTGGCACTGTAATTTTATTCCTGAAACATATGAGTGCCTTCCATACATACATAAAAACAACTAAATGGACATGTTTTTTTTTTTTCCTTTTTTTACAAAAAGGAACTGCATCATCAAGAATCCCTACTCGAACAAAGTGATTCAAGCAATAATCCATCGCTAGCAGATCATAAAAGGAGAAATATCATGCCCACAATCAAATGGAGGAACCAATAACACAAGATGCTAGATCTTATAACTGGAGATAAGAATTTATACAATAGTCAAGATCACAGATAGCAGTGGTACGACCTAGGCAAACAATGTGAAGACTGATCTTTTTATTTGCATGCACTGTAGGAGGTAAGATTTGTACAGAATTCCGCCAGGGAACGAACCCTTCTGTCTACCCATAACCTGCATACACTGGATCAAGAAAATCAAGCACAATGAGTGCAATTTAAACTGGTGTAATAGAAACGCATTGCATCATGTTCAAGTAGAAAATTCACGCCATTGACATATTACGAACTAAATAACCACTGCCATAAATCAAGCCTCAACCATGGCCAGGTCCACTGGGAGGAGGCAACGCACGGCGGCGCAGACGGAGAGGCCACCGGCGGGGCTCAGCGCGCAAAAACAGAGGTGAGCTGTGAAAAAGGTATAACTTGCATTTAGAGAGAATTCATCATCAGGATATATACCTGTGAATAATAATAATAACTAAAAAAGTTGTAAAGCAACAGACTACTGAAAGTTTCACTACTATCCAGAGCTTCTGACCTACTCTCTAATGGTGGTTTCTATTGTCCTGAAAATCAGGCATAGGGCGTGCCTATGAACCATGTTCCCTGGTAGTGTAAGACAGAACATAGAATGCTTTGGAGTAGAAAAATTTATATATGAACCTGAGCAAAATTTTTGTACAACAAGAAATTTCAATGGCCTTTGAAGGCATAATAGTTCACAGGAAATACTGGCAGGTATGAGGTGTGTGGCTTTATATGCCAAAAATAGATTGTAGGGATTGTAGATTTATAACTAAAAGGTTGATTTTTAAATTGTTTGAGCATCAGGTATACAGCAAGAGCACCAACCACTTAAAAGGATGATGGTGCGTGTTTATCCACCAGAAGACAAATAGGAGGAAGTTGCATATATTAAATGGCACAGGTAGATTATCAGAGCTAAAGCTGAAACTGGTGCATACCTGGAATTAAAAGAGCATCTTGCACGAACCTGCAGCAAAATAGCGAATAATGAGGCCACAATCTTTAACAATTTTCCCACAACAGAGGCCCTGAACATTTAAAATATCTTGAAAATGATTTGAAATAATAACTAAGAATATCGCGCAATTCAGGTACGCTATCGATGCATGTACTGAACCTATTTGAACTTATCGGAAGCAACGCATTCCTAGATCGCATCGGGGCCGCCGCTGGGGGTTTGCTCTCGCGGAAAAAAAAAGGCGGCGGGCGACACCGCCGCCGCCGCCGCCGAGGTACGGCCCCGCTCCTCGCCTCCGGCCTCGCTGCCGGTGGTGTCTTCAACAGTTTGTCTTCGTAGGGTCTTGGTCGAGTCCTAGGTCTAGGGTTTGCTCGTTGTCGATGTTCGGCGGTGGAGTTAGGTTTTGCCGGAGGAGTGCTCCTCTGCGGTTTGCTTTTTTCCCGGCGCCGCCCGATGCGAAGCGGCGGCGACGCAGCGGAATAAATTCTCCCAGCTTCTTCCGTTCTCCGATGGCGATCTTCTCCGATGTCAACGGAGAGGCTGGGAGACCTGTCCAGGAGTCGAGGGCTGACGCATCGTCGTCTTCTTCAGGTGATGATGTTGTTGACCTGTTAATCTCAAGGAAGATGTTCTTTAGTGAAAATCTGAGCTTTGCTCGGGTTGCCGGCGGTGGAATCGAAGGATGCGTTGTGGGTACGGGAGTTGGCCGATGCGCCCGGGAGATAGTGTACTCGGCCGATTCGCCTAGAAGTAAGCCCTCCTCTGCGGCTTCCACCTTGTGGAGTTTGGCTCGGTGCCCGACGGCGATTGGAAAGCGGCCGGCGGTGGCGGTGACGAACGGATCTCTCAAGGTCGTGAGGAAGATGAACAAGAGTTTTGTACTTCTCTGTAATTTTCCTTTTTGTGGATCCCGTTTGTAAAAGGGCGGTGTAATGCGTTAAGATCAATACATTTTCCTTCTCAAAAAAAAAAAAAACAACATTCCTAAGAGAAGGGGACCTGCAGAATGTGAATGGGTTGCCCAAAATAAGTATACATCATTTTTGGATAGGAAGCAAATATCATGAGGTGTGCAAGCAAATAAAAGACCTCCAATTTGAACAACCAAAGACACGTACTGAAGTAAACAAAAGACACTCAAGAAAGTTAACCTTCGAACAGCAGATTAGGAGTCGACATCTGATATCCAACTATATTATTTGTAATTAAAATATGTAAATTTATCTATTACTTTATATAAAGTTTGAGTCATCCCCTGAGTCAACATACAATGTCAAGATTGATTAGAGTAATGATTACAGAACAAGGAAACTGTACTAATAGTATATCTGTTATGACCGGTGTCAAGGACAAGCGCCGGAGATCCACAAGTGGCTAGAGGAGCCGCTCTAATCCCGGGCTGGAGGCCCAAGTCAACGTTATTTAGATTTATTATAATCATTAGAAGAGAGTTTCTATTTTTAGAGAGGAGGATATAAATATTGTAAGACCCCCGTTGAGATAATTAAGCAGAAACATATCATTGTTTCCGGCTTCCTCAGGGAGCCGGAAGAAACCCTAGCTGCCTTTCTTCTCTTCCAGCGCCGCCATGGCTCCAACTCGCCGCCCTCGCACTCGCAAACCCCAGCCACCGATCTGTAATCCTTACAACCTCCGTTCCATCCCCGGTAGGGCTAGGAACCCTAACAGCTTGGCATCGGTGATGTCAGGTCCTCTTCCTACCCCATCGTTGCCTCCCTCTCTGCCGCGCTGCTTGTACCCTCGGCAGGCGCCCCGACGGCTTCGTCGGAGCTCTCCGATGCCGCCACACCTCCGAGGACGTCCTGACCATGGAGTCCCTGGCCGATGTTGTCGCCGCGATGTGTCGCAATATCGCCGATCTGATTCACAGCGTCGCCGAGACCAATCACAACGCGGCGGTCATGCAGTTAGCCTGGACGGGCCTCGTCCAATCGCCGACATCGCAACCGACGACGGGGTTGGCAGTCACGCTGCCGATCGCCGCCGCTCCACAACCGGCGGGGTTCTCTTATGGCATGCCCCAGCCGGCAGCCTCTGGTGTTCCCCTCCACCAGCTCTGCTAGCCCACGTCCCCGTCTCCGATCCCGTTGTGGGCGCCGGGCACGTCGACCTCGCCGGTCTACACGTCGGCGACAGCGACGACCGACGACTACTACGGCGCACCACGCACCTGGTCCCTCGGGCCTGTCCTCCGGGATCTTGTATGGCGACATTGATGACACCCTCCTCTACAAGGGCAGTTCATGGTCGAGAGCGCCCCCGATTCCCTGGTTGGCTCCCACCTCGAAAGCCATGATCGCGGATGATGGCGCCGTGGTTTCGGGCACTCTCGACGGCGCCCACGCCCCGCCCAGGTTCTACAAGCTCGAGTTCCCGACGTTCGACGGCGGGGTGGATCCCCTGAACTTGGTCAACCACTGTGAGAGTTCTTCCGCGGTCAGTGCACCCCAGCCACGGACCACACCTGGTTGTCGTCTTACCATCTTAGCGGCGCCGTAGACGTGGTATTACGCCCTGGAACGCGACAAAGGCATGCCCACTTGGTAGCGTTTCCACGACCTGTGCCAACTCCAGTTCGGGACGCTGACGCGAGGGACGCGCCTGGAAGAACTTGCCTGCCTGCTGTTCACCTCCACGGTCAAGAAATTCTCGGAACGCTGCAACGCCGTCCTATGCCTCACCGACGACGACCTTGGCCCCAGCCAAAAGGGCCAGCTCTTCGTGGGGGGGCTCCCCGAACACATCAAGTTGGACGTGGAGATGTGCCACCCTCCCGATCTCCAGACGTCGATGTACTACGCAGGCGTTCGAACATCGTGCGACGGCATATCAGGCTTTGCTCGCGCCGCAGCAACACGATGTCGGGCCCATGGCACGCCCAGCCTTGCCGGCACATCCTAGGGCCCCGTTGGTAGCCCCGACGGGTGGTGCTGGAGTCCCCATTCCGCCGGCCGCAACAACTCCATCACGTTTCCGTCGCTAATCGCCAGAGGAGCAACAGGAACGTCGTCACCAGGCCTCTGCTTCAACTGTGACGAGCCCTATGTGCGCGGCCAGGAGTGCCATCGCCACTTCTACCTCCTCAACGACGACTATGTGGAGGACGATGCACTGGTCGAGGTTGCAGCCGCCGCGGCGTTTCCAGAGGAGCCCGTGGTCGTCCATCCCGCTCTAGAGGCCGAGGAGGATGCTCCTGCTGGCACAAGGGCTCCCCAGGTGTCCCTCTACGTGCTAGCCGGGTGCGCACAGAGAATGCCATGCTTCTATCAGTCACCGTCCATGGGTAGCACCTGGTCGCTCTTCTCGACTTCGGCTCTACTACCAACTTCATCAACGCCCGCGCTGCGGTTACTAGTAGCCATTGGTGACCGGGTGCCATGACAAGGTATCGCCCAAGATGTCCCCCTCGCAATCGGCGGCGAGGCCTTCTCCATCACCGCCCCGGCATCACGTTGGGAGCTTTCGACCTCATCTTGTGGTTCGACTTCCTTCGCACACCGGGCCCATCCTATGGGAGTTTGAGAGCCGCCCGCATGTCTTTTTTTGCGGCGACGGTCGCCGCATCGTGTGATGGGGCACAGGCACCTCTTTGACCAAAGAACGAGCCGGCGATTCGGGCTGCGCTCACACCTCCGGATGAGCCCCTACTTGATCAACTGCTACTCCAATTTGGGGCAATTTTTGAAGAACCACACGGGCTACCACCAGCCTGTCCCTATGACCATCGGATCCACCTCCTGTCAGGCGCCGCCCCTGTCACTGTTTGCCCTACAGCTACCCCCACCTAACAAACCCGCAGTGACGCCAAGGATGCCTCTGCAACGACGTGCAAAGCAGCCGCGGTGGTCCTCTTTGGGCCCTCTTTCGCCTACATTGATGAAGTACGCCATGCAGCGGTCGTTGCTCCCGACGCCACGCTGTTGCAAGAGCACCTAGGCGGAGCGCCGAGCAAGTTGGACGCCTCCATGGTGCGAAGACACGAGCCTCATGTTGCATGGCTCCCGCATCTTCGTCTCCGACTTCGGCGATCTCCGCCACCAGGTCATCCAACCGGCGCATGGGGCGGGCCACGAAGGGACCCAGAAGACGCTACATCACCTCCGGGTGGAGTTCTACATCCCGGGTGATCGCACCTTGGTGGCCGATTAGGTGCACAGCTGCGAGACTTGCCAGCGCAACAAGACGGCGGCGATGCAGCCGGCACGGCTGCTGCAGCCCTTGGAGGTGTCGTCCCTTGTGTGGGCGAACATCTCCATGGACTTCATCGAGGGGCTGTCCAAGGTTGGCGGCAAGTCGCTCATCCTCACCGTCGTCGATCGGTTCTCGAAGTATGCACACTTCATCACGCTCAGACACCCCTACACGACAGCTTCGGTTGCCCGCGCCTTCTTCGACGACATTGTCGAGCTTCATGGCTTCCCCGGGTCTATCGTCAGCGACACGGACCCCCGTGTTCCGCCGTAATGTGTGGCGCGACCTTTTCAAACTGGCTGGCTCGCATGAGCACGGCTTTCCACCCCCAGACGGACGGTCAATCCGAGGTGGTGATCAAGGTCATCGCAATGTACCTTCGTTGTGTTACCGGTAATGGTCGCCGCGCGTGGGTGGACTAGTTGTCCTAGCGGAGTATTGATATAATACTTCCTTGTCGAGGCGCGACAACGGCTCATCCAGGCCCAGCAACTGGCCAAGAAGTACTATGACGCCAACCACAAGGATGTGGAGTTCGACGTCGGCGCTTGGGTCTGGCTCCGTCTCCTCCACCGCATGACACGATCCCCGGACCCCGTGCTAAGCACAAGCCGGGACCGCGATCGGGCGGGGCCCTTCCGTGTGGTCGAGAGGATCAGTCGCGTCACGTACCGCCTCGAGTTGCCGGCAGGCGCTCGGCTCCACGATGTATTCCATGTCAACCTCCTCAAGCAGCATCACGGCGACCCTCCGGCTGATTCGGGTGCGCTTCCACTGACGCACGATGGTCGCGTCCTGCCTGCCACGGAACACGCCTAACAAGCGCAGCAACACCGAGGTGCCTGGCGGGTTCTAATCAAGTGGTGTGGTTCGACCGACGAGGACGCTATCCGGGAGCTGTTGGATGATTTCAAGACCGCCCAGCTCAAGGACGAGCTGTTTTTCGCGAAAGGGAAGAGATGTTATGCCCGGTGCCAAGTACAAGCGACGGAGATCCCAGGCTCGAGGCCCAAGTCAACGCTATTTAGATTTATTATAATCATTAGAAGAGAGTATTTCTATTTTTAGAGAGAGGAGGATATAAATATTGTAAGACCTCGTTGAGACTATTAAACATATAATTGTTTTTCGGCTTCCTCGGGGGAGCCGGGAGAAACCCTAGCCGCCTCTCCTCTATTCTAGCGCGCCCTCGCCGCAAACCCCCTGCACACCGCTCTCTCATCCTTAGAACCTCCATCCCATCTCCAGTAGGGCTAGGAACCCTAACAATATCAATAGTGGTGGAAGCACTTTTCTCATGAGAAAGTACAAAACAAACCTGTTTAACAGCAGCTCTAATATGATAGACTAGAAAGAACCACTGTCATCAGGAGTCTCCCTCAGAATGCCATGTCATATCCATCTGTTGAGGTGCCATCAACCAAAATTGCAAATTCATATCCATCTGAATAATGAGAGCTTCAAATTTTGGTTTATGAACAGGTGTAGAATTGGTGGGTTTTTGAACACTTTTGCAAGGGTGATTAGCTTGTCCTTGCTTGTGGAATGAACTGCCGGCTGAGTATTAGTGATGGAACCAATGGTACTGCATGTATTATGCAGTTTAATAAAGAATTAATGGTGATCATGTACAATGTTGGAAAAGAAAAGAGGATCACAAATGGCAAAACAGGATCTCAATACCTACGACAAGGGAGGACTGTTCATGCTGTATGTGAGTGCACTGAAATTGGCAAGGCTAGTCCGTGTTATGAGACTGAGGCTGAAAACCAATAGACCTCACCTTATAGGAAGATGTCTCTTTGGCTGACTGCAAGTAAAATTAATTAATAATATAAAGTCTTGAACTGAAGGACCAAGATATCAAAGCAGTGGCCATTGTACTATCAGTGTGACAGAGAATCTCAATTTACCCATAAACTAATATAGACCAGCACTATATTAGGCTACAATAGGTTTACCCATAAACTAATATACCCCTATTTAAAGGCCCTGAAACTTTGTTGAACCAATAGGGTAATATAGAACAGCGACAGTAACATATCCTACCTTTTAATGTCGTGAAAGCTTTGCGAGATCAGGCTTTGTACACACTGGAGACAGGACAACTAATCAAACTGTGTATTACCTGAAATTCAATATAGAACAGTGATATTTATGTAAAATTGGAGATTGGCGAACTTTTGCATAAAAGAGTATGTATAAAATATATACTTATTGCATAAAATGTGTCTGCTACTTATCCAAGTAGGCTACGAAGGAGGGGTGGGGTGTGGATCAGTACCCTCAAAGCCACCGTACTGATCTGATGCGGACCCATGCCAGTCTAAATTTCACACACACCACGCTGCCATGGACATAGAAACCTAGTATGGACCAATTAAATTGGAGGGGAAATCAGAGAAATCAAAATTGAAATTAGAGGAGGTCCGAGTACCTTCGATTTCACTAACTCGATTTCAAATATGACTGAAGAATTTTTAGATACTTCTCCCACTGATTTACCATCAGAGCTGCAGAATACAAAACTATCAATCAATAAGCAATATGAATGAAAGAAATTCTCTAGAGGGACCATCATTCTGTACAGAATAAATTCTCTAGAACGACAAAAAGGGAGTAGCCGGAAGGTCAGAACAAAAAGGAGTAGCCGGAAGGCAACATTCTGTACAGAATAAATTTCAGCTATACATTGCACTATCCCTGAGAAATTCCCAGCGTAAGGAAACATAAACAGAAAAAAAAAACAATTTATAACGACACAGACATATAGAACTAAGACCTTATAGTTTTCATTTTAAGTGCACAACAGCCTTGAGGGTATGTCCTTAGAAAATCATGGCAGCTTAAGCATACCAGACATTGCAATTCAAACTGGACCAAATATTCTGGTGAATCAAATTAAAATGGTCAGCAGAAGCCCAATGAGGTGCATACTGAAAACAAAGGACCAGGCACAAACACAAATGCGCAGTTTGCGTATAATAATTTTAAACAAATCCTTGTTTGCATCCTAAATATGAAGATGGAACATATTGTTTAATTAGTTGTACCTGCTGAAAATATGTGAACTGTGTGACTCCATTCAGACCTCCGAGGCCAGTCCCTGAGCACGAAGAACCTGACATGAATAAGTGACTATAGCAAAGCTAGGGTTTCCTGTAGCAAAGATGTAGCAAAGGAAATTAGGGTTTCCAGCGAGGAAAGGACAGGAGGAGCAAGGGAGGGAGGCAGTCTTTACCTGGGGCTGCTCGCGCCGAGTCCTGGCCGGCCGACCGTGCCTGAAAGCCGCCACAAACGACGTCGTCATCGCCTTTGCGCCCGCTGCTACCTCGGGAGAGAAGGGGAGATAGGGAGAAGAGGAGGAGAAGGAAGAGGCTGAGGAGGAAGAGGACAAGGTGGAGGAGCATGACGAGGAGGAGGGCCGCCTCTGTGGGCGCCCGGTGCCATCTGTCGCCATGTCCGTGTCGGAGGTAGAGAGAGACCGACAGGAGACGGAGAGAGATGAGGGAGAGAAAGGAATAATATGAAATGAGAAGCGAGAAGCCGAGGAGAAGCTGAGTATATATTTGCTTCCCTGGATTCGGACGAGAAGTATAAGCTGACAGTGTAAATGAGAGGGAGAAGCCAACTTCTGGTCTGATCCGGCTGAACAAACCGTGGCCTTTGATGTGAAGATCGAACTGCTGGCGACATTTCGGGTGACGTGGGCGTTGTTCCTGGGCGAGGAGCCCCACATATTTCTTGGGGTTAAATGTGTGACAAATTGGTAACAAACAACCTGCATTTTTTGTTAATGCACTTCTAATAATAAGTTATTTGACAAGTAAGATGTGTTCAAGAAAAACCCCAAATAAGATAATCTGTTCAAAGAAAGAAAAAGCAATAGAGAACAATGACTATAAAGTGCAAGAGTTCTGCTACGCAAATATAAATATCTAGGAAAATGGAATTCGATCTCAAGTCCTTTGAGATATGAAATTTCCATAGTTCAAACATGAAATCAACCAAGCCAATGATTCAGGAGTTATGTATTTATTTGCTTGCCAAAGCAAACAGTGGCATGTTCAAACACCAGTACATGAAAAACAATTATAAAGCTCACACATCATTTATGAATAAATACAGAGGAAAAAAAAGGCATTAAAACAAACATAATTAACAATATTGAAAACGTGTCACAGAATAGCCAAAGCAAGCCATTCCAGGAAAGAATAGGGATTTGATTCGAATATCATGCATAATAAGTAAAGGTGCTTTTACTAATAAGCCTACAGTTGAGAAGCAAAATAAACTATTATCTTACTAAAGTACTAGAGAATTGCAATTGTACAGGCAATTCTCCTGTATCAGGCCAGCAAAGTAGAGCAAATTCAGTTTACATCACCATGACACATCAATGCTTAAATTACAAAGGTATATCCTCACTGAGCTTTCGATTCCTCTTCTTCCTCGTACCCATCTTCATATGATACAGAATCATCTGAATCAGTTTCACCTTCAACATCATTGTCTTCTCCAGCAGGTTCCGGCGTCTTCAAACCCTCATCTTTTCTAGTATGTGGTGGCATCCTCAAACCTGTTCGAGGAGAGTAGTTCTTCCTCCCAAGGTAAACGATCCTCCTAGCCTCCTCCATCCTCGATGCAGCAATCAATGCATTCACTACCCCCTGCAGCAACGAGCACTGCACTCTGCACTTTCTACTAAAGATCTCATGGCAGCAGCTTAGAGCACGATCAAGTTCTCCAGCCTCAACCAAATGTGGCACAAGGGTATGGAATGTGCCCCTATTTGGTGCACATTCATTCTTTATCAGATCATCATATACCTTCTTGGCTTCATTCAACCTCCCTTGCTTGCAATACCCTCGAATCAGTTCGTTGTAGGACACTGAATCAGGTTTTGGTCCCTCCTTTTCATCCTCTCAATCAATGCAACTGCATCCTCAACTCTCCCTTGGGAAACAAAACCCCGCAGCTTTGCATTATAGCTCTTCACATCCGGCTCAACATTCCTCTCCTTCATCATCTCCCAAACTTTCTCGGCATCATCCAAGCTATCATTGCCGTAAAACCCATTGAGCAGAATGTTGAAAGAGATGATATCGGGGGAAACACCGCGCATCTCCATGAGCCTGATGACATCCAGAGCAGCAGAGAGGTCCGGCTTCTGGCACAGCGCACCAATGAGTATATTGTAAGAGTATACACTGGGAACGATGGTGGGGTGTGACGCCGGGATCTCCTTGAACGCGGTGGCGAGTGCGTCGAAGTCGGAGGCGTCGACGTAGGTGGCGAGGAGGGCATTGAAGGTCATGACGGACTTGTGCTTCTGTGGAAGGTCATGGAAGATCTCGGCGGCGTGGGACGGCATGGAGGCGCGGCCGCAGAGGCGGATGAGGCGTGCGGCGAAGCCCACGCTGGACGCCTCGATGAACGGCTTCTGTGAGTCGATGATGGCCGCGATGGCGTCGTGGCGGCCGAAGGAGGTGAGGCGGGCCACGGCCACCTCGTACACGCGGTGGTTGTCCCGGAAGCGTGCAGACACGGTCGATTCGGCGATGAACCGGGGCCCCAGCTTGTCCGGATCCCGTTCCCGGAAGATGACCTTCAGGATTTTGTTGAGATTCTCGCGGCGCTCGTCGGGTTTCGGACCCGCCGGGGGAGCAGGCCCTTTCGGAGCCTGTGCGGGCTCGGGCGCCGGTTTGGGTGCTCGGGCGTGTGCCTTGGTCGAGGAGAAGATGCTGGAGAGGCGGCGTGCCGGGGAAGCGGCGGCGGGGAGGCCATGGCAGTGGGGTGGGGCAACGCGACGGCGGGGTGGTGTTTGCGGCTAGCTGACTTGCCACTGTGGTGAGACTGGGGTTTCGCATTGCTGTACGACCAATTTGGGCCGTAAACTTTTGAAGCCCAGCGCACTACCCAGCTGAACCACCCTGCTCATTGCTGCATAGCCCATCGAGGAGAGGATGGAGGGACATGAACTTGTTTACAGCCTTTTATCGGGGATTGTTACGGGGAAAAAGTCCGGATTCTCTTGTATCACGAAAAGTTCACTTTTCCTCCCTCATTTCAAAAAAACCTGACAAATCACCTCCCTTAACTTTTCAAACTAGTGCAAATTACCTCCTTCGAGCGGTTTTGAAGGCGGATTGGCTACAAGAACCATGGTTTGCTACAGTAGCAGCGGGTTGCTACAGTGCCAGTGACTTTGCCTTTTCCTTTTTTAAAAAAAATCAATGAATCTTTAAAAAATCATAGTAAATCACGAAAAAATCATAAAATAAAAATCCAATTTTGTTGGACTCTACATGATTAGACCTACACATTGAATATATAATATGATATGCTTTAGTACAAAGTTTTTTGCTACGAAGGTTTTGTCTTTTTCTTTTATATTTATTTGGCTGAATCTTTAAAAAAATTATAGTAAATCACAGAAAAATCATAAAATAGAAAATCTAATTTTGTTAGACTCCACATATGTCTACACAGTGAATATATAATATGGTATGCTTTAGTACAAAATTTTGGTTGTAGCTTTAGATCTATGCTTTTTGTAATTAATTGAAATAATTCGTAGCTGCAACTTCATAATTATTTTGTTGTACTAAAGCATACCATATTATATATTCAATGTGTAGATCTACTCATGTGGAGTCTAACAAAATTGGATTTTCTATTTTATGATTTTTCTATGATTTACTATTATTTTTCAAAGATTCACCCAAAAATAAATAAAAAGAAAAAACGACAAAACCTTTCTTAGCAAAAACTTTATACTAAAGCATATCATATTATATATTCACCGTGTGGATCTAATCATGTGGAGTCCAACAAAATTGATTTTTTATTTTATGATTTTTCTATGATTTACTATGATTTTTCAAAGATTCAACCGGATTTTTTTGAAAAAGAAAAGACAAAGTCACTTGTCACTGTACCAAACCGCGGTTACTGTAGCAAATCCGCCTTCAAACCGCTCGAGGGAGGTAATTTGCATGGTTTGAAAAGTTGAGGGAGGTGATTTGTCCGGTTTTTGAAGTTGAGGGAGGAAAAGTGAACTTTCGTGATAGTTAGGGGAGGGAATCTAGACTTTTTCCTTGTTACGTTTAGCGGCCGTCTTTGATCGTCGGACCGACGCGTCGTCCGCCCAGGCCGGGCGCCTTCTTCCTACGCCCTAGGCGGCCAAGATGACGCTCTTTCTTCCCCACCTTCTTCCTCTCGCGATGCCCCACCCCGTTCTTTGCCCCCGCCCGCCCGCGGTGTGCTAGGACTCGCCTCGGCTCCGGCGTGCTATGCCCGGGCACGGCAACTCCGGCAGAGCGCCCAGCCCGCCCGCCCTTCTTCCCCCCCTCCCGCTCTTCTCTGGGTCTCGTCGTCACCCGCCATCAATGGCGCTGCTCGAGCCCGCGCACGTCGTGGAGAGATTCGAGCTCAATGCCCGCCTCACCTTTGGCAAGACCGCTGATCGCGACCAACCGCACCTAAGGCCGCCCGGTGACCATTCCCCGTCAGGCACGCCTACCTCCCCTGGTAGGGCGAACATTCCTATGGCGGGGAGGCCGGTGGAGGCGGGTGACACAAGGAAAGACGACAACATCGAGCTTCGGCATGTGGCGCCAAGGGTTAAGGTTATGCCCGTCGTCGCCGCCGCCGCCCGTAGTCTTGGGGCCGACATTGTCATTTTGGGCCGCCGTCATCTTGGGCCGGCCTCACTGCGAGGGTGGTCGGACGGAGCATGATTTCCGCCTTTTTACCGGCCGGCATAAGAAAATGTCTCTTGGCGTCGACACTGCCCCCCCCCTCGTAGTTAATATGCACGCACAGAAAAAAAAGGTACACATACTAACGTTCATATATTTCGGTCAAAATCATACCTTTGAGGACCTATATACTACTTCCTCCATTCAAAATTATAAAAGTCATTCTAAGGATCTTGGAGAGTTAAAGCAATTTCAAGTTTGACCAAAATCATACGAAAAACTATAAATATTTATGACATCAAATAGATATATTATGAAAATATAATTAGTCGGTTGTTATGAATGTTATTATCTTGTTGTATAAATTTGGTCAAACTTAAAAGGCTTTAGCTCTCCAAGATTTTTTGAAATGACTTATAATTTGGGATGGAGTAAGTACTTCTCATTCTCAATGTCAAAAAAAACTATAGTAAAATACACCCATGTCATCAAACTTTAGTGGCCTTCTATCCGGTCCTCGAACTACGAAGCGATTAATCGGGTATGTATTGCTGACGCACAACAAAAGTCCAAAACTTTCACGTCAGGCCAACACTGATGTGGCCACGATGGTAGTCTGTCAACATGGTCATGGAACTTTTCAAAAGAAAAAGAACTATCCCATTTCTCTCTCACGTCTAGCTCCTTCCTCTCATTTGAGCAAATAGAGCAAGCCCCGGGGAGCGCCAGGCCGGTGCACAGGGGAGCTCGGGCGAGCCAACAATGGCTGCCACAACGAGATCCTAGATGCCTCACTCACCTGCGTCGATGTTGATCGCCCGGGCATCCGCGCTCCGCTGCTACGGGTCTACTTGGTGCTGGCAAGACGACCGGCAGGTTCCGACGACTTCCGTCTTTGTTCAGGTTCGGTCAGTCATGGGACAGGGTTTTTTTTTTTTTGAAAAGTTTCCGTGGCCACGCTGTCTGGCTGCCATCGTGGCACAACACATCAGCTATTGGCGCTAGCGTGGTAAGTTTTAGACTTTTGATGTGAGTCAGCAATAGATCAGGAACCAAGAAACTCGTTTCAATAGTTTGAGGTTGCGAATGCGAGGTCCCCGATAGTTTAAGGACCCCGGGTTCATTTTACTCAGAAAAACTTTATACTACTACAAGGCAACAAATGTGAAGTGTGGCAAATTGTTAGTCAGTGCACTATCCTGTAATACTTATCTGTTCGATGTTCTAATGGTTAGTTATCTGATCGGATAAGGTCAGATAAAACTAATAAGAAGGAAACAGGCATCACTATAAATGAATCAATACTGCTGTGGAGAAGAAATATATATATATATATAAAAAACTAGCTAGTCACTTTTGACTGTATACTATCCAAAAAACCTGAGCCTCTCGTGTGATAAGAAATGTCCATATGTACGGCTATATCATAGACGAAGTCGTCAAGCGAGAACCACATGTTTATTTGCTTGTTAAAGCTAAATACTCTCGGTTCTAAATTACAAGTGACTTAGTTTTACCATAAAATTCTCATAGTTACATACCGGCTATGTTTTTTTTCGAAACGAGGAATCCACATTTCAATGGATAAAATGGAAATACATCAGTTTGTACAAGCATACTGTACAAAGCAACAACCAATGAACATAAGATCAAAGAAAATACCAAGAGAAGACAACTATCTCTAGCTACTGAATCAGAGACTAACCTAGCTGCAACAACAGGAACTGCCAACGATTTCACCATTTCAAGCTAAAGCAACAACTCCCAGAAAGACCACAATCCAGAGCATAGCTCCCAACATACTTATTACAGAATGTGTCACCGATTACAGAATCAGTCTGTGCGCCATCAGCATTACAAGCAGCTGGAGATCCAGCTCAGTGCCTCAGTCAGCTCTGTCTTCTTCACGATCTTTGTCCGTTAACAGCAGCGACATGATGCAAGTGTTCCCAGCAGGCCAGCAGCCTCGTGATGATCCTGACTTACAATTTCGAAGAGAGTGAGGAGCTAGCAGTGGTAGTATTATAGACCAGCTTAAACCTTTTTACATAGGTACTGTTGATTATCTTTCATTTGATTGCTACCAACGAACAGCCATAATGATTCGAATGCATCGTAAACACTTTGCTCATGCTAAACATTCAAGGGAGCACCAAATTCAGTTTCCATCACCATGACACATCAATGCTTAAATTACAAAGGTATATCCTCACTGAGCATTTTTCGACTCCTCTTCTTCCTCGTAACCATCTTCATATGATACAGAATCATCTGAATCGGTTTCACCTTCAACATCATTGTCTTCTCCAGCAGGTTGCGGCATCTTCAAACCCTCATCTTTTCTAGTATGTGGTGGCATCCTCAAACCTGTTCGAGGATAGTAGTTCTTCCTCCCAAGGTAAACGATCCTCCTAGCCTCCTCCATCCTTGATGCAGCAATCAATGCAGTCACTACCCCCTGCAGCAACGAGCACTGCACTCTGCACTTTCTACTAAAGATCTCATGGCAGCAGCTTAAAGCACGATCAAGCTCTCCAGCCTCAACCAAACGTGGTACAAGGGTATGAAATGTGCCCCTGTTTGGTACACATTCATTCTTTATCAGATCATCATATACCTTCTTGGCTTCATTCAACCTCCCTTGCTTGAGATACCCTCGAATCAGTTCGTTGTAGGACACTGAATCAGGTTTTGGTCCCTCCTTTTTCATCCTCTCAATCAATGCAACTGCATCCTCAACTCTCCCTTGGGAAACAAAACCCCGCAGCTTTGTATTATAGCTCTTCACATCCGGCTCAACATTCCTCTCCTTCATCATCTCCCAAACTTTCTCGGCATCATCCAAGCTATCATTGCCGTAAAACCCATTGAGCAGAATGTTGAAAGAGATGATATCGGGGGAAACACCGCGCATCTCCATGAGCCTGATGACATCCAGAGCAGCAGAGAGGTCCGGATTCTGGCACAGCGCACCAATGAGTATATTGTAAGAGTGTACACTGGGAACGATGGTGGGGTGTGAGGCCGGGATATCCTTGAACGCGGTGGCGAGTGCGTCGAAGTCGCAGTCGACGCAGGTGGCGAGGAGGGCATTGAAGGTCATGACGGACTTGTGCTCCTGTGGAAGGTCATGGAAGATCGCGGCGGCGTGGGACGGCATGGAGGCGCGGCCGCAAAGGCGGATGAGGCGTGCGGCAAAGCCCACGCTGGACGCCTCGATGAACGGCTTCTGTGAGTCGATGATGGCCGCAATGGCGTCGTGGCGGCCGAAGGAGGCGAGGCGGGCCACGGCCACCTCGTACACGCGGTGCTTGTCCCGGAAGCGTGCAGACGCGGTCGATTCGGCGATGAACCGGGGCACCAGCTTTTCCGGATCGCGCTCCCCGAAGATGATCTTCAGGATTTTGTTGAGATTCTGGGGTTTCGCCCCCGCCTGGCTGGCCGGCGCTTTCGGAGCCTGCGCGGGCTCGGGTGGTATGGGGGGTTTGGGTGGCGGTTTGGGGGCTCGGGCACGTGGCTTTGTGGAGGAGAAGGTGCTGGAGAGGCGGCGCACGGCGGCGGCCTGGGAGGCCATGGCAATGGGGACAGTGCAACGCGACGGCGGGCTGGGGTTTGCGGGCCTTGCGGGGCCGTTAACTTTTGCAGCCTAACGCACAGCCCAGCTCGACCACACTGCTCATTGATACAGAGCCCATCAAAGAGGAGATGATGGAGAGGCAACGACAGGGAGGCCACGGGCCATGCAGGCCGAATGTGACCACTGTGGGGTTTGTTTGCAGCTTCTGGGTCATCATCTTCGCCCACCCCCTCGTTAATTTGTTCTGTGTACAGATACAGAGAACCATATACTACTAATACTTCTTGGACGACTATACTAGTACTTCAAGGCAACAATCTTTTGTGTGGCACGTTGGCAGTCAGTGCACCATCCTGTAATACTTTCAGTTCATTATTCTAACGGTCAGTTATCTGATCCGATAAGATGGTGTGACGAAACTAAGAATAAAAAACAGGCATCACTATCAATGAATCAATCCTGTTGTGGAGAAGAAATATCAACAACTAGCTTGTCACTTTGACTCTACTAAGCAAAAATCCGAGCCCCACGTGAGATAGGAAATGTCCATATGCTATACGGCTATACCATACAAGTCGTCAAGCGGGAACCACATGCTTATTTGCTTGTTAAAGCTAAGTACTCTCTGTTCTAAACTGCAAGTGATTTTGGCTTTTCCATAACATTATTGTAGTTACATAGCAAAAGTCATGTTTTTTTGAAGCGAGGAAACCACATTTCTATCCATAAAACGGAATACATCAGTTTGTACAATCATAGAAAGGAACAACCAATGAACCAAGATCAAAGAAAAGACCGAGAGGAGAAAACTAACGCTAGCTACTGATTCAGAGACTAACCTGGCCGCAACAACAGAAAGTCAAACAGCCAACGATTTCACCTCTTCAAGTCAAGCTAAAGCAACAACTCCCAGAAAGACCACAATCCAGAGCATAGCTCCCAACATATTACAGACTGTGACCAATTACAGGATCACAGTCTCTGCGTCATCAGCATCACAAAAGCAGCTAGAGATCCAGCTCAGTGCCTCAGTCAGCTCGGTTTTCGTCTTCTCCATGATCTTTGTCCATTAACAGCGTCGCGAGTTGATGCAAGTGTTCACCAGCAGCCTCGTGGTGATCCTGACTTACAATTTGGAACAGAGTGAGAATCTAGCAGTGGTAGTATAGGAGACCAGCTTACAACCTTCATAGGTACTGTTGATTATCTTTCATTTGATTGCTAACAATGACAGCCATAATGATTCGAATGCATCGTGAACACTTTGCTCATGCTAAACATTATAGGATTTTTTTAAAATTTTGCCCTTTTTTAAAACAAATTTCAAATCCGTCCCTAGTTTGAAACAAATTACACCAGTATCCCTTTTGGTCGCGCCCGGCCGCGGTGGCGTGATTTTTTACACATGTCGTGCCACCGCATGTGGCGCGACCGGTGCATCCACGGTGGCGGGGAGGCGTTGACCGATGCCGGGCGTGGTTGAGCTGTAGGGCCCGCCACGCCGCGCCCAAGTGCATGCGCGCGACGAGCGGAGCCGGGATCCCATGCGGCGCGACTACCAAGTCCCAAGTCCTTTTCCTTTTCTCATTCAATGCTGCCACCTGCCCATACTGACGCATAGTAGGTACCACTTCAGCACTGCTCACAGAGTCGCAACATCGCACCACTCTCAAGTTCTCTCTCTCCAATCTTTTATTCTATTTTTAACTTATGATACGATGTACAGATGACCTTTTTCTTCTTTTCTTTTTATTTCTAAATGCTTATTGTTGCCACGCAATATGCCTTTTTAAAGGCTTACTCCTATATAAATATTTCAGCTTTATCTTTCACCCACTATATATTTTCACAATTACTTTGGATGGCAATAATAACATATGCTGAAAGCTATACCCATTATATATTTTTAATAGCTTACTCCTATATAAATATTTTGATGGCTTAACTTATTGAGAATTGATCACGTTTGATCACGTTAACAAGCAGTGTACTACTCTAGCAACGGGACTCTAGTGGTACCAAAAGAGACAGCAGACAGGCGAGGAGAAAAATCTTGTGAAGCGATTAAATATAATCTTGTGAAGCAGATTAGTAGCATTTTCTACAAATATATTCCAAAAAGTGTCAGCTAGGATTAATCTTGTGAAGTGCATGGCTTTATGCTTCGGAGGAAACACACAAGGATTGAGTTAATCATGCATGCATGCACGGCCGTCCGAAAAGGCCACATGCATGTCTTGGAGTTGCAACTGCCCCGATGGACGGATGGGACAGAGGTAGCTCTAGCTTTTTGGCACAAAGACCAAGGAAGAAGTAGACTGGTACTCTATCCCCTACGAACTCGCCCCCGCCTCGATGGAGTAGAGGAGAGAGAGGCGGCATGCAAACCATGAGAGGGGGCGTGGATGGGGACCGGCTAGTGGGTTTAGGGTTGGGCTACAAGACATTTGCATTTATACTGCACAAGGAGAATACAACCAAAGAATGCAGACTTGGTAGTCGCGCCGCATGGGATCCCAGCTCCGCTCGTCGCGCCGCATGCACCGGGCGCCGACGTGGCGGCCCCCACGGTCAACCCCCGCCGCCCCGTGGATGATGCGGTAAGCGCCACATGTGGTGGCGCGACATGTGTAAAAATCACGCCAACAAGGCTGGCGCGACCAAAAGGGATACCCGTGTAATTTGTTTCAAACTAGGGACGGATTTGAAATTTGTTTTAAAAAAGGGCAAAATTTTAAAAAATCCAACATTATAGGGAGCACCAAATATTTGCTGTAAATATCTTGTTGTCACAAGTAGTTGTTATTTTACAAAGCATATTTTACAAAAGCATATTACAGCACAAAAGCGAAATTAACCACTATCTCTTTAAAGGATTGCATGACTACAACTCTACAAGCATTCTTAGTGTTTTTGTATCGGCATGCAGAGATCAATGAAACAGTAAAGTGTGCATGGGCATGACAGATCAATGGCTAACCTTCGAAAGTATATCCTCCTCACACCATCAAGCAGTTTTAGACGCCACTTCCTCCTCACTCCCCTCTTCATATGGTACAGAATCATTGCAGTCAGTCTCAGCTTTGACATTATTGTCTTTGCCATTAAGTGCTGGCATATTCAAATGTCTCGGAGTATAGTTGTTCTTCCAGCCAAGCTTAACAATCTTTCTAGCCTCCTCGACTCTAGATGCAGCAACCAATGCGGTCACTACTGCCTGCAGCAATGAACATTTCACTCTGCACTTCCTATTAAAGATCTCCTGACAACAATTTAGAGCAAGATCAAGCTCCCCGGCCTCCACAAGACATGGTGTGAGAGTTTCAAATGTGCCCTTGTTTGGTGCATATCCATTCTTTACCAGATCATCATATACCTTCTTGCACTCATCCAACCTCCCTTCTTTGCAGTACCCTCGAATCAGCTCATTGTAGGATACTGAATCAGGTTTAGGCCCTTCCTTCTGCATCCTCTCAATCACAGCAGCTGCATCGTCAATTCTCCCTTGAGCAACCAAACCCCGGAGCTTTGCATTGTAGCTCTTTGCATTTGGCTGAAGATTCCTCTCCTTCATCATCTCCCAGATTTTCTCGGCCTTGTCAAATCGACCATTGTTGTAAAACGCATTAAGCAGAGAATTGAAAGATACCATATCAGGGGTCAGACCACACTTCTCCATGAGCGAAATGACATCGAGGGCAGCCGAGGGTTCGGCTTTCTGAGAGGCCGGGATCTCGTCGAACGCGGTGGCGAGAGAGTCGAAGTCGCCGTTGTCGACGTATGCGGCGAGGAGGGCGTTGAAGGCCGTGACGGACTTGTGCTTCGGGGGAAGGCCAAGGAAGGTCGCGGCGGCGTGGGACGGCATGTTTGCGCGGCCATAGAGGCGCAAGATGCGCACGGCGAAGTCCCCGTTGGAGGCCTCCAGGAAGGGCTTCTGTGAGTCGAGGAGGGCCGCGACGGCGTCGCGGCGGCCGAAGGAGGCGCGGGCGGGACACGGCCACCTCGTACACGCGGTGGTTGTCGCGGAAGCGTGGGGACGCGGTGGACGCGGCGATGAACTGGGATACCAGCTTGTCCGGATCGCGCTCCTCGGAAACGACCCGCAGGATTTTGCCGAGGGGATTCCCGCGGTTGCGGCCCGCCTTGGGTTTCACCTCCGCCTCGCTGGCGACAGCTTTATGGTCCGGCGCGTGTTCCGGCGCCAAATTGGTGCCCCAGCGCACGGAGTGGCCGCGGCCGAGGACAAGACGCCGAAGAGCCGGCGCGTACGGTGGAAGGCGGCGGGGGTGGCCATGGCCATGGTGGCGTAACGTGGCGGCGGGTGGGGTTTGCGTCGAGACGACGAGAGCCCTGGGAGTCGGAGGTTTTCGCGATGCTGCGCATTGTATTTGGGCCGGTAATTGTTAGCCCAACCAGGTAGTGCACATCCGGGCCGAACTGAACCACCTGGCCCATTACTCGCCGCATCGGGGGCTCAGCCGCTCACAGGGCCGCAGCGGCTCTCCCCCAAAGGCCCCACCGAGCTGCGACGGCCATGGACGGGCACGTCCGGCGGCTGCTGAACCGCGTGTCGATCGCCCTGGCCGCCGTCGCCACCGCGGCACTGCTGCACCTGTTCCGCCATTCCTCCTCCTACTGCATCGTCGGAGGCAGCGGCTCGCCCACGTATTCATCCCTATCGTTGGCGCCCTTCCCGCGCACCTCCTGCGACGCTGCATCCCGCCGCGTCGTGGACCCCGACCTCCGCCTCTCCAAGCTCCGGGCCTCCCCGCGCTGGCGCCGCCGCAGCGATGCCCTCTCCAAGTCCACTCGCCCCGCTCCGCCGTCTCCGCCTCCTCGGCGAGTCCTCCCGCGTGCTCTGCGTCGCCGCAGGCGCTGGGCTGGCCGCGGACGCGCCCACGGCGCCGGCGTCGGGGACGTCACGGCCGTCGATCTCGTCGACTTCCGCCGCTCGTCCGCCGAGCGGACGCGCACAACCTACCGTTCTTCGACGGCGCCTTCGACGTTGTGCTGTCGGACGACCCGGGCGCGCTCACCGGCGCACTCTTCCCGTCCCGGTTCGCGACCGAGATCGAGCGCACTGTCCGACGCGGTGGTGCTATCGCGATCGCCGTCGACCGGCACGTCGGGTTGTCCACCGTTGCGCACCTGTTCAGGATGTCGCACATCGTGAAGGTGAGGAATGCTACACTGGATGGTTCAGTTGTGAACATCGTCATCTTGAGAAGTAACACAACCAAGACCAACCCCAACTGATTCATGAGGCCTCCTGATTCATTGGTCGTTCTGTCTGTTTTTTTAGTGTTGTATTTAATTATTTTCTCTTTTCAATCACAGGATTTTTTAAAGAACTTGAGTAATGCAACTTCATTATGGCTCGAAGTGGTATAAGTATGTAGAGACCATTGGTCCCTGAAAATCAAATTAAAAATATTAAGCATAGATGATCATGCCAATTTCAGAGGTCAGAGACCCCCTGCTCCTTTTTTTTTTTTTTTTTTTTGCTTGTTATTAGGAATATAAGGATCATCGTACATGAGCTACAAATATTGCCTAATTTATATCCGTACTGTACAAGGGGATTGAGGAATTTGAGGGGGATTTTCGCCACCAAACTGAACAAGAATAAATGTGTGCAGCAATTTTTCCGCCAAGCCACAGACTTCACAAGTCGGAATCCATAATTTTCTTCCTTTGCAAATTAATCCGACACCGAATTCTACGTTGCCTTAACAACAAAAATGAAAACTTAACACCTAACGCACGGTGCTCCAGAGCGTCATGGATCAGTCATCACCAGGTCGCACATCAAACCACAACGATGTATCTCGGCCATGGCCGAAATGAACCGTGGTAATGGCCTGTTACTGGGGAGCAAAGATTGTTCGACCTCCCAGTGCTGTTCATAGAGGTCACCCTCCATTGTCGCCAAACAACGCACCCATAGTGCCCTCGGCACGGTGAAGCCGGTGGATGAGCTTAAGCAGCAAACAGATATTCCGTATCCCCAAATGCCTGATGCCAAGTCCTCCTTAAATGTAGAAAGCAGGGTAGAGAATGACAGACACCCGAGCAGGAGAACATCCAAACTTGGGCCGAAAGTTAAAACACATGCCGACTGCCGACTGGGCTGGATATTACGAGTTTGAGGTGGGCTCTCATCATCCGATTCAGATCAGATGAAAAAAAAAAAGGCAGGTCTCCCGCCATTTCTGGCTTTTCTGCTGGGAAAAAAAAATGGCTACTAGACGTTTCTCGCAAAACAACTGGCGCGGGCACTGTTGGCCGTCGTGCACATGCGCCTCTCAAGGAAAGGAAACAGTGCCCGATGGATCTCCGATCTCGACAGTTGGAATGGATGTGGATGGAGAGCGCGTGCGGAGGGTTGAATCGCGCACAGTCGCCACGGTCAGACACGGCGCCGGCATCGCACCTGCGTGCGTGCGGTAGGATAGCGACCAGATGGAGGGGCGGCCCCGCCGGTAGCTGGGAATGTCCCCGGCCTCGCTCGTCGCTGTCCCACTCCCACGGGCGCGCGGCCGGTTCACGGCAAGATGCAGCCCACCATTACCAATGATGCCGGACGGAGGCGGAGGCCACCACTCGATCAAATTCAAAAGCCTTGAGCCACGTCGCCCCGTCATGGTCCGCGCACAGTGGCATGTCCCGCTCTGGTGATTCGACGGGCGGGCGGCCGGGCGCAGTGGCGAAGCTAGGCACGAATGAATCATCAGCCATCGTTACTCGTTAGATAGCTTGGCCGGACTGCCGGAGTAATGATCGAGGGGCCGGGGGCAAGGGCAACGCAACCAGATTTCCCTGCCATTTATCAGTCCAACTAGATCGCTCTCGTTCCATCACTGACGACGCCAAGGAAAGGGGAGGAAGGAAACCTTTTGGCGCGTACTTGTTGGGTCAGGGAATCAAACGCGGGGGCGGGGCCGGGTCGGAGAGTGGCACCAAACGTTATCAGACAAAGGGATTCAATGGCCGCTCTGACTTGCTGCCTCCTCCTCCCTGTTTTAGTAGTGTGTTCACTCACTCATCTCACCATCTTGGTGTTGTAATATGCCTTTGGTAGCCCAGGCCGCCGGGCGGGCCATCGATGGCGCACAGGAGGCATGGGGGGGGCATTCCTATCCTATCCCCTATCTATCCCTGCCCTGCCCTGCTGCCGCTGCTGCCGCCGCCGTGGCCGGGGCGTTGGAGGCGCAGCGGCCAGCAGGAGCCGCCCAGCGCATGCGATGCCTTTTTCCTTGGCCGCCGCGTGGGATGTGGCGACGGAGTGATGGGCGGCCGGGCCGTGGAGCGAGCCACGTCGAGGTGGTGCTGCCGGGCTGCGACAAGACGCGCACCAGCAGCCACCAGTAGCCCGCCACCGCCCCCCGCATTAACCGGTGGCATGGCATGACATGCCATAGCCGGGCAACATGTCCCCCTGCTACACGCGTGTGCCCCCGTCGGCTTCTTTAACTCCCACCAAACCGGCCAGCCCAACCACGTAAACTTATTCTGAAGGATCTTATCAAGAATTTCTGTAGTGGTAACGCCGTTGGGGAGGCATTGCGCTTAATCGCGGGAACAACTCCTTGACGGCTCGCAAAGATGTGAGATCCGAAACTCACGGTGATGGAGACCAAGGTGGCCCCATCCGACCCACCGGCCGCCACTCCGGGCGCCGCCCACCCACCCACCTCGCCTCCGGTCTCCCGAGCCGTCCACCCTCTCACCCAACACCCCCAAATGCCAGCCGCCTCAAGACCATGCGATGGTCCGAATCTGCGGAAGAGGAGGATGCGCCGGAGGAAGCCCCGTTCGTTGGTCGTCGGATGCGTAGCCTGACGCAGCAATCTTCGGAGGCTCCCCCGCCCGGCGAACGGCGACATCGATGGGCGCGGAATCGGATGCCAGCCATCGGCGCCTCGGGCGCCGCCAGGTTAACGGGGATCGGCGGCCGTCTTCCAAAGACCGGCCACCGTATCAACCCCGATGGTCGCTACGGGCGGACCGGCTGCACCGTGTTCCTTGACGGGGGCGTCGACACCGATTGGCAACGGGTGGCGGGAAAAGGATCGGTGCTTGAATTTACTCCAACCACCGCGCGCCACCGCCGTCGGCCCTCCGGTTGCTTGAACCGCCATGGCACCAAGCATATGGCATCCGTCGCCTCGTGATCGGGTCCGTTGCCTCCATGGCCGGATTCGCTCATGATTCCGGACCTCACGCCGCAAAGATATCCGATGTCGGCGGCAGCACCTCATGCCGATCGCGTATAAGCTGCAGGTGGGGGTGCCCAAGGTGGAGGTCGAAGAGGAGAGGACGGGGTCGCAGATCCAATGGCGACTTCCCGTCTTCACCGACACGACGACGACGGCCGTTGCTCACACATTCTAACAGTGAGCAACGACCTCTCTTCCGTCGGGGACATGTGCTTCTCCAATGGCGACCATTCAGCGTCGCGATGCACCCTGGCAATCCGGTATCACACAGAGTCGACGGCATATCTATCGCCAGATCTAATCCACATTCTGGTTTTTGGATCAAGCGTGGACCGGTTTGCCAGCTGCAGTGGGGGGTGTCTAGAAGGCGACACCACTTTGCATTCTCGTCGGGCGCGCTGAGGTGGGGTGTCCATGCATCTCAATTCTTCGATGCTATGGATGCCAGTTTATCTTTTTTTTTTTTTTGAAACGAACCGGCAGGAGAGCTGCCCGCTATATTAAAAAGAAGGAGGCGCCAGAAGGCGCAAGTTACAACGAAACAAAACACCAAAAGAAAAGGGAAGAAAACTAAACTAGCCCGGTTGGATTGGGACATCAACACGGGTTGCCGCACAAACGGCCAACATGGCCAAAACTCTAAACAAAAACACACACAGCGGCAAAGAGATAGAAAACAACTGTGGCACCACCCACAAACCGCACACAAGCAGTCGTCGAAGAAACACAGACGAGATCCAGACGCCAAAGACAAACAAGAGGGCGGACACCACCCCACCGAGAAGGCCACCGCCGTGCAGGACCCTTCGCCGCAGTGCCGCTGCAACAAGGCTGCCATCCGACGAAATGAAAACACCGAGACCGAGCCTCCACAACACGCGGGGGACCTCTCCGCATCCGCTGTTGTACTCTCTCTTGTGCGCGGGGGCCTCCTCGCCACGCCCGCCACAACGCTCCATGCTCCGGCCTCGTTCCAAAGGTTGCCGTCAAGACAACGAGCAAAGCTGCCCCACCCACGAAGATCATCTTGAAGCAACCAGACCGCCGCCGCGGGTCGACGTTCCTTCGTAGCATCTCCACGCACAAAGCTGCCGCCGTCGAGCCAGAAGACCAGGGATGTCACTTGCGCCATCTTCCGACGTTGTGCCACACCGGGTGGTTCCAGCCATGCTGAAAAGACCCGCCGCGACCCGCTGCAAGCCGAGTCATCCTCGTTGCCGTTGCCGCAAGCGCCGTCCAAAGACGCAGTCCCGCACCGCCTGCAGCCCTTGCGAGAAGCAATGCCGGTCGCCCGCGATCACGCAAGCAACAAACGACAAAGAGAGATGACCCCTGTCCACCAACAAGAAGGAGCCTCCTCGGTCGCGAGTAGCCAGCACCCTTCACTCCAGTCACACGGCGGAGAAGCCAACATCGGCGAAGCCGTCAAAGACAGTGGCCCAGCGACACCAAAGCCGAGTGCGGTCTCTCGAGACGACGCCTCCAAGGAGGGGACGACACCAATGGCGCCGCCGCCGCCGTCGAAATGGACAGGGGTTTTCACCGAGACCCGGCAGGGTCTGTAGCTCCATCATGGCGCCCCCATCGGGGATTGGCGACGTCCGTGAACGCCGCCACCATACCACCGGCCGCGGAGCTGGTGGAAGCTTTCGCTTGGAGCATGAAGGCCACGCCGCACGCATACGGCAAGGCACACCGGGACCGCCGCCGCAACCGCCCACAAGAGCAGCTCCTCGCAATCCCACCTCCACTCCTCTGCCTTTGCCGCCGCTACTCACCACCACAAGACCACGGGGCGCGCAAAGTCCACCTCCGTCTCGTACCCGCTCCACGGCGCCGCCGTTCCTCGCCCCGGGCACGGACGCCGATGGCCACCCGGCCCACCAATCGACGGTACTCCACCACGGAAGCTGAAGCCGCCGTCGACCACCGCCGACCGCGCCGAACCGCCACCTACCGCCCGCGTCCCCCGAAGGCCGCCTCCACCGGCCGTCGCTCCAGCGCCGGATCGAGCCGGCGGGCGGCGAGATCCGACCGGGAGGAGGTGGATCCCGGCCGCGAGACGGCGGATCCGCGCCGCCCGCCCGCCAATGAGTGGTCGTCGGGCGCTCACCGCACCGCCGCCCGACCGAAAAAAGCCTCGCCGCCGCCATCCTAGGGCGCCGCTGGCCTCCCGGCTACCTCCTCCGGCGGCGGCGGGGGGGGTGGGAGCGTCGGAGGTTGGACGGCGGCGGCGCTTAGGTTTCGCCCCGTGCCGCCCGTCTTGCGGGGAGCGGGACGCGGGGTGGGGAAAGGTGTATCTTTTGCACTTGCCGGTTTATCTTTAGTATAGATATCTTCATGTACTAAAGTTTCTTTTTGTTATTAGATTTTGTAATAAGTTTGGCTGTGTGTTATCAAGTAGGCGGAATGTAATTCCATTATTTTAAAAAAATTTGCAGTTAACGGTGCTGGTGCTCGGTGTCATGCAAGAATGTATGGGTCTGACTGATCGACATGCGAACATGCTAGTATCTGGTTGTTCACCAGTTGGACTACGCTGCACTGACGAGACTGGACCCGATGACCAGGTCAAAATGATCTGACAACCCGATGACCAGCAAGCAATGATCGATAGGCGGTTGCACGCACACTACAGGAACAGCACGTTTGGCAGCTGGTGGCATAGAGCACTGGGTCCGGCCAGTGCCGTGCCCTTCTACAAGGCGTCAAGGCCGATTGATTTGGCAGCAGGCGCGCTCCCGCTACAGCCAGGGTCCCCAGCAGCCGCGCACGCCCCGGAGATCATTGCCGCCGCAACCGCCAAGGGCGCGCCAGTGGCGCCACCGCGCCGGGGCCGCCCTGTCCGCTTTGTACCGTGCCACCCACATGGATGCCTCACCACCTTCTCTGCTTGCTTGCCAGGGGATGCTGTAGCCTGTAGCTGTAGGCTCGCTCGCCTGTTCCCGCTTTACGCAACGCCTTTCGGCCTTTGGCTTTGTCTGCCCAGCCCCCGGCGTACACATCGTCTCCAGCTCGCTGAGGACTGAGGTGAACGCATATACGCTGCTTTGGGTCAATGATCGATGTCTGCTTTATGATCCAATCGCTGAAATTTGTAGGAATTTGCTCGCCTATGTTTACGCGGAGTGTGTGTGCTTTTCACTCTACACGATGGTATGTCTTTCGTATAAGGCAATTCTTCTGCATGCTTCGAAACGACCGACCGGACCGTCCATTTGTTCGATCTAATCGTCCGCGATCATCTATTACCTCCTAAGAGTTAATAGTATGGGCAATGCTCAGGTACACCTTTTACCTATTAGAAGGTAATATCTCAAATCGATCTGAACCATTGATTTATTACAATTTAATGAATTACTAAATAAATTAACAAATTGAAAAAAGGAAAAAAAAAAACTGCATCCCCCTTTCACCCGGCGGCCTGCATGCCTGATTCCCCCGCTAATCACGCTGTCTTCTTCTGCTTTTTCCCAACCACATGTACAGCAAGGAAAATGCCATCTTTATTTTGCATTGTATGAATTCAAATTAAAATCAATAAATAGTACTATCTGAATTTGAATCCACAACAAAATATGAGTAAAGTAAGATTAGTATGACCACAATAACTTGAGAGGCCATGATTGTAGAAAAAATTAGGAAAAAATCATCACATTTGAAGTTAGTATGAGTGAGAAATACTAGTTACAAGTTTTAGCTATGAATTAAAAAGAGAAATATGTGTTCTTCCTCGCTTCAACGTCCTCCAATATGGATTTACATCCGGCAGCCCATCCACGCCGATTGGTAGAACCACGTTAAAAGATCTCAATATCACGGAACGGCATTTACAGATTGTGCATGCACGCATGCATGCATAAAATCCAAAAAAAAAAAAAAAATTAAATCTTTCCTTATTTACCCTATTTTATAAATTAAAAATTAAGTAAATACTATAAGGCAATTGTTACGGTACTCCCAAATGACTGTGGACCGTCCATTTATTCCGATCTAACGGTCACGATCATCTATTACCTCCTAAGAGTTACCTCATTCAAATGCTCGCCGCTCCCGGAAGATTGGCAACCATGTCCACGTATAAGCGCGCGGGGTGCTCTCTCGAACACCTAATCAAGCTTAGTACGTATGATGTTCACGGCCGTACTATTCATTATGAGACTTGTTTCTTCCGTGTTCGATCGCTGTCATCTTTAGAGCCCTACTAAACGACTAGTACTATGTACTATCGATTGCTGAGTTGCTGACGCATATGCATGCCTGATGATCCAAGACGGCCTGGCAAAGAAAGTTCAATGGGAGAGCAATGTGCCATCGCTAAACAACATTGATGACCACACCAGTATGCCAGAACTTGTCCGACACTCCAAACGTCCAACACACAAGTATAACTTCATGTAGAAAATGTAATTGTCTTAGGTTGTGTTTAGTTTCTGAAAAGTGAAGCTGAAAAACACCGTAACACTTTTTGTTTGTTTACGATAAATATTATCCTACTATGGTTTAACTAGGATTAAAAGATTGGTCTCGTAAAGTATATTCAAACTGTCCATTTAGTTATTTTGTTTACCTATATTTAATACTCCATGCATGCGTCTAAAGATTCGATGTGATGAGAAATTTAGGTGAACTAAACACAACCTTAATAACAATCAAAAACCTTCTCAATAAAAAATGTATTGGTGCAAAATGTTGCATGATTTATATCAAGCACACAAGTATAACTTCAATAGGAGAAAAAGTAAAATTTTGAATACTCTCAATTAGCACTTAAAAGCATTTCAGCATATAAATAAATAAAAATACGGAAACACTTATCTTTTGACTGATCAATAGGTTTAATTGATATTGAGCCTAACTATTATTTTATGCTTATTAGGGAGAGGGTTGTGCAGCACCTTTTATTTCATTCTGAAAAAGAAGACCCGCTGACTCAAAAGTACACCAAAGTTAGTATTAACAGCTTTGCCACTTTTCAGTTGTTTTTACGTTTATAAATCTCCTACAACTACAACTATACATAGCTCAAGTTTGCTGTATCATTTGAGAGGTATACATCGAATGTTGATTAAATGGCTCAATAAAGAGCAACTCACAAACAGTACTATTTTTTTAAGCCACTAAAAAACCAGGCACTAGCCTGATTAGAAAATGAGAGAGCGTGCCCTTCTCTTTCGATAGCTAGCTAGATATATGGCTGGCAAAATCCGATCTCTTTTCGGGGAAAAAAAGGGGAAAATGAGAAAACGTGCTGTACTCCTGGTGGTCTGATTAGAAAATGAGTAGTACTGGAAGTATGTATATATGAATCACTTCTGTACATCAATGCAATTTCCGTGACCATGTTTCCCGGGGATCAAACAGTGGTAGTAGCGCCGCAACGAAGAAAGTCAAATTCATCCACATGAATTTATATAAAAAACATGTACGTTCTTAAAAATGAGAAGTATATATAAATCTAACAGAAAGAACAAAGTCCATATATATATCTCTAGTACAGTAGGAGTAGTAAATTATCATTACAATCTACTTTTCCAATGTAGCTTGAACTAGTTTGACATAGGAAAATCCATTGCGTACATATGGCTAATATAAAAGTAGTAACTTAGTATATGTAATTAACTGACCTGCACCAATTAAGCTAAGTGCATAGCAAAATACACGACCTTAAAGAAAACACATGACACATATTACAGAGATCAAGAAAACAAAAAGATTGAAAAATCAAAAGATGTGGATACCCCTAGGTCATCATTCCATAGCTATTAATTCCTCGCTGCCTCTGAAAATTCATACTGATGTAAGTGCCAACCAAACCATCCATCGTCACGTCACTCCGTCCGGCCGACCGGCTCAAAAAGGTCAGGCGGCGGCGTCCCCGTTACCGGCGCTCCATTGCTTGTTCCCTGGACTCCACTTGGGGGCACTTGGGGCTGAAATACTTGGCCTGCACCCTCGCGTCGAGCAGCTCCACGACCGCGCCCGGGCGCACGCAGCGCGGCGCCTTGTACTGGTTGATGGACGCGCCGCGGCTGATGGCGTAGTCCATGAGCTTGTCGAAGGTGCCCTCGGACACGACGCGTATCTCGAGGGCGCCGATGGACTTGTCGCAGGCCCGGCACTGCCGGTACACGCTGTTGAGCGCCTCCTCCACCGACAGGCAGCAGTCCTCGAACACGGACGCCGGCACCGCCGTGCTGCCCTCGCGCAGCTCCCAGAACAGCACGTAGTGGCCCGGGATGGTCGCCGCGTCGGCGTAGCTCGTGTACTCCACCAGCGACGCGCCGAACGGCGCCAGGTGCTGCACCGCGCCGCTCACGGCCGCGTGCAGCTCTGTCTCGTCCGTCTTGTCGGAGTCGATGCTCAGCGCCACGTTCTGCCGCCTGATGAACTTGAACATCGGCGCCTCGTTCTTGAAGCCGGTAACCCTCAGCACGTCGCCCACGCGGTACCGATACAACCCTGCAGTCGTCACCATCACATAAATAAAACGTTCACAACAATCGTCCACTGCTCAAAGTCTAGCTAATTGGCATGGATCTATATCTTTCCGTGCTTGCATGCTTTCGATCGAAGACGATGTTAGGCATACCGGAGTAGGTGGTGACCACGAGCTCATACTCGTGACCGAGCTTGACATCGACGAGGCCAACCAGGTCGCGGTGGCTGGGCTCTGCCTTGCCGTCGTCGCTGCACTGGAGAGGAAGGAACTCGAAGTAGCACATGGTGGGGATGAGCGTGTATGCCACGTCGCCTGGCTTGCACATGGGGTTCAGGTTGAGGCCGAAGTAGCACTCCGAGGAGGCGTACATGGTGCACGCCAGAGGCAGGCCGCCGCCGTAGAACTCCAGCGTCGGGATGTACTGCGACATGGCGCCGGTCACGATCACGTCGATGTACTTGGTGCGGGGCCACAGGCGCCGGATGATGCCCTCCCATGACGGTCCCGCGCACTCGGCCTCGATCTCGTCGGCAAGCGCCGGGTCGGCGCCGCGGAGCACCCTGCCGACGACGGCGTCGCGCACGGCGCGGTCCGTGATCTCCGGGTCGAGCGTGCCCGTGCGGATGTCGCGGCACAGGCGCGGCCAGTGCTTCTCGAGGAAGCGGATGGCGCGGAGGAAGCCCGACGCGAACACGGCGCCGACGCGCAGCACGTCGGCGCGGTGGACGAGGCCGCACAGCAGCTGCGCGTACATGCTCTGGTACGAGTCCACGCACAGGATCGCCTCGTTGGGGCTCGTGTACTCGGTGTAGGGGTCGTGCGGCCGCTCCAGGAACTGCCGGCTCCGGTAGTAGCTCGTTAGCACCGGCCGCGCCACCAGCCCGCCGGGTGTGCGCGACTCCGCCTTCACGAATAGCAGGTACATCGCCTTGCCCTTGTCCAGCCCCGGCACCGACTGGCTCATCACCGGCATCTGCAGGCTATATAGCAACGACCTCCGGTCAAGCTCGTCGGCGATGGTGGGCATCAGCTTCCTCTCCCCTCCGGATGTGCCAGAGCTGGATCACACAAACATCGTCAGTTGTTATGATCAGTACATGTCCAGCCACAGCAGCGTCGTGATGGTGAGATGGATAGACTATACCTCGTGAGGAACTCGGAGATGGGTTTGCCTGAGAGGATCGGCGAGGTCTCGCCGTTGGCAATGCGGAGTATGTCCGGCTGGAGGCCCTCGTAGGTGACGAGCGGGACGACACGGCGGAAGGCCTCGACAGCGTCGGCGGATCCTCCCTGGACGCCGTAGCGCCGCAAGTACTCGGCCGGCGCGTTCTGCGACAGAATCTCCGCGAGGACGCGCCGCTGCAGCTTGCCGGCGTTGGCCGTGACATGCTCGATGAACTCGAGCGCCTCGCGGTGCGCCCCGGTGGCGAAGCCGCCGGCCGGCGGGGTTGTCTTGGTGGTCGGTGCTTCCGGCATGGCACTGCAGCGCGTACGGGTACGGCGCGTGTGCTTGCCCGTGCCTTGGCGCTCGCTCGCTGGTCGACACGAGGCGTGTTATTTGGTGCGTGGCCACTGGGCAGTTGTGGGCGTGTGTGTGTTTGCTGGTGCGAGTGAAATACGGCTGCGTGGGCGTGGGTTTATATAGAGAGAGGATAGGGGAAGCGCAGTCAAAGTACTGCTACTTGGTCACCTGCTGGCTCTTACTCGGTACTGCACTTGTAACAAACATAATTGCAACATTGTTTTGTTTTGTGGAATGTCTGTTTGGATTCAGTTAGTATAGATTTTGTAGAGTTGTCCCTTGATAACTTGTTTTAATTTAATACAAGAATAGATATATAGCAGTATATTTTATTTTTGCAGCTCAACTTGCTGGCTGCCAATGCCAACAATCGCTCAAAATATTTGTCACACCATTTATTTCCTTAGTAATGCACTAGCCTTGTTAACAAGAGAACTGCTAGATGACATACAGTACCAAATTGCCAGTTTTAACCAAAGCTGTATCTTAGAACTTGTTGGTTCCCAAGAATGGAGAAAAATTGAAAATTAATCTCTAACAATAGAATGAGAAGTATTTTCTAGATATTGGTTTCAATTCATAGTATCCAAACTTTCTGTTATTCAATTAATGGAAATGGGGAAGGTTCCTCGGTTTTAAAAAAAAATTCATAGTATCCAAACAGGCCATCACTGTAATTTGAGCTTGTAGTTTTTCTTAAGCGGCTTTACCATCTGATGCTATAATTAAAAATTGTCGCAATTACCAACTCACATTACTTATACTTTCTTTCTTTTAAAAAAAAAAAACTTACTTCATTCTAAAGTATAAGAGAGATAAGTTTATCTAGAATCGAACTATGATAAAGTTGTAAGCGCAACGGATCACGTGCAAACCAACGTCTTCATGTAAACTTGCAAACTTCTAATCTGGGTCATAGGATCTTGATCCAAGAGGAGCACAGGGGAGGTGGAAGGGGGATTTGCAAAAAATGTGATTAAGGGCGGGCATTAAGTGTAAAATTACTCAATCCTTTGTGCCCCTTGAATTAAGATCCTATAGCCTAAATTGAAAGTTTGCAATTTTAGACGGAGAGGTTGGTTTTGCATCTGATCGGTTGCCAAAGTTGTATTGACCAAGTTTATATACAGAAAAGCTAAGTATCAACACCTACTTTGTTAAAAAAAAATTATATTTTTTTTCGAAACGAACGGCAGGAGCTCTGCTTCCTCTTCTCAATTAAGAAATAAGTAAAAGTGTTTAGTACAGGTAAAAAAAATAGAAGATAAATTATAAATCCACATTGCACAATTTACTTAATCATACAATCTGACATCGCAAAATTATAATTATTTTTAGGAAAAAAAACTTGATCAAATGAAGCAGACAATATAACCTCGAACGACTCCAAATCCCATAGACGAAGAAGGACCACCACCTGCCGTTCTTCTTGCTTCCTCCAGCAGTAACAAAAAGTGCGTGGTTTTCTATAGGATTCAGCGGCAGTTCACATAGCGTCGGGATCTTCACCTCTTCCCCAAGAAATATTGTACGAGTAGTACGTACTGGATCACCAGCTAGGCAGAGGCCATGGGACCTCGATCATCATGCATCAGCAGCAAGCGACGAGCTCGAACAAGCAAGGGCGCCTCGAAGGGCTCCCGTGTGCGCGGCCGCACGGCGGCACCGCGCGGCCGACACGGCGCGCGGGCGGCGGAGTTGCTTCCATAGCTAGCGTGGCTCGCAGAAAGGCCGGCAGCTGCATCGTTTCCCGGCGTGCAGCCCCGTCTTCAACGCCCGCTGCGATCTGATCGCTTTTGATTTGATTAGTAGTTATACTTATACTACCAGCTGCTGCTTAGCTCGCCATCTGTTCTTGAGCGGACCCTGCTTATTTTTGGGTTTGATTTAGTCAAGCTTGTGACGTGTGAGGGTAGAGGTAATCATTCGGGAAATTAACTTCTGCCTCACAGAATCATGTTCGTGCATGATGTGCCCGGACTAGGAGACCACGGGATCAAACAGCCAATGGAAACTCGGATCAAACAGCCAATGGAAACTCTAGGCATAATGGGTAAGAACCAAGAGCACAGATATTTCTCTCTTGTTTTTGGGACTCGTGGTTGTCTTTGTCTCCATCTCCATGATTAAACTATGCTATCGGTAAGAAGGCCGGCCAGTAACACACCACATCTCCTGCTGCCAGATCAAGTCAAAAGATAGTGTAGTAGGGGAAATTGTCATTTTGATTCGACAATGTCGTTACATACTTGTGCCATAACTTCGTCAGTTGCATCAGGATGCGCAAATATATAGCTGCATCAATGAGTTGGTCCGTCGTGTCCTGGAGCTAGCTCATCAGACGTGCGATTAGATCCAGACGGCCGAGCAAATGCACGACGCGACGGAACGTGCGGCTGTCCAAGCTAAGCTCTGTGCCGTGCCAACAAGCGCTTGGAAAGTGGAAACTAGGCGTAACAGAAGCAGGTCGATGCTAGGTGCCATGCCAGAAACAGGAACGAGACGGACCTGTGAGCTCGTTGTTGCAGTGCACGGCCTCCCCTGCGGTCCCTCTCACTCTGTCCGTCGCACAAATGGTGAGGTGTGTGCAGACACCGGCGGAACAGTAGCATGATGCGCCGGCGAAGCGTCGACGCGCGCTGCCACTCGGGCGTAGGCAGCTCACGTGCCCGTGCCGCGTGCCCCACGGGGCCGGGACAGACAAGTCACGTGTGGGACTCGACTAGTTCTACCCGACTGACTCCATCGCGAGCGAGAGTACAGCACAGGTCGGTAGGCGTGTGTGTGTCGTCGGCCGCGAGCTGTGCACAGCGCCGCACGCCGGCCTTGTGTATCTCGGTGCTGGCCCCGAATGGAGAAAGAAGGAGCCGGCCGGGCACAGCGAACTGCTCGTGGTCACCCCCCGGAAAAGGGCGTGGGTCTGCCGGCCGGGTTCGTTTCTGCGCGGTCGCCGTCTGCCCACGGGCCACGGCACGGCTCCGCGCGGCCCCAGCTTGTAGCTTTTTGTGGTACGACGCAAGTACGCAAGGCAAACTGGGATAGCTCCGAAAGACCTGCTGCTGGTTGCCATCTATTGCGGAACAACTACTACTGGTCTTTCGGAAGTTCATTCATGATTAAACAGCCTTTTGTAGCACCACCAGGGACTCACGTTCCTCTTTATATTAAGAAGAATCACACAACCATCCCTCCAGTTCTTGTAACATGATAGCTAGGGTCATATACATCATAAACCTGAAAAATATATATTTGGGATTCTATTTCGAAATCAAAATCTTTTCAACTCAAAAGTTGTAGATTGTATGGAGAACAACTGTACTAAAACCATGTCAATGTCCGAGGTTGTTTCCAAGATTTCAATTCACGGATTTAAAATAATATTAGAGGACTCTAAATAGTTTCAAATAAAAAAACTTCTCAACAAATTTGTAGGTCAATTCTCACTCTGCAATTTTAATATAATTTTTTTTTCTTCGTTCGAGTTCGTATTTAAGGAAATATGTTTTTTTTTGTTCATAGTACTATTTATAGAGAACGGCATCTTTCGATGTCAGCCTCTAAGAATGGAATTTTAGAGACAAACACTTGATTGAAGATCTCTATTAACAATAATCTTCAAATATAGGTATCTTAAAGATGTATGCCACTGAAAATTGATATACAGATATAGATGTCATGAGAATACTATCTTTGTTGATCAATGATTTTTTAGAGGTGGTCACACGGTCACCTTAGGGTGACCACCTCTGTAAATAATTTTCAAAAGCGGACATTTTCCTGGAGGCCACTGGATGGCGGAGGCAGTCTCTCTAGATGTGCCTGCCTCTATTAATTGGAGAGATTGTCTTATAAATTCGTTTTTGTGGTATGGTGTATTCACATTTTTGTTCTTTAATTATACTACCTTTGTTGCCAAAAAAAAATGCAATTTAAACCTCCAACCATTATCCTACAAAAGATGGAACTTTGGTATCATGGGTGACATAATGGCCATAGATGAGGCATGACAATGCTTTCCTCTAGCCTATATATGAAACCATTGCTTGCACAAACTAGTGCTTGGTGAGAATAAAAGTAGGGGCACATGTGTCTTTTATTGATTTTTTTTTTTTGGAATATGAGAATTGCACGTTTTTCTCAAGAGCGTAAGTTCAGTTACAAATGGTATCTACCAACAACAAGATATTATTTGAGATAAACTTGTGACTTTGGTAGTGGTTTTGTCTCTCATATGGTATCTGCCATTTATAAGGGTGAGTATATACTTATTAGCTATGTCTTGTTTTGAAAGAGTGTACTCCTACCGCATCTATATTTCTACTCTCGAGCATCGAGCCGTAGAGTATCCGTGTGTTTAGTTGGGGGATTGGGTTCAACCCGGATGAGTTCAACCTTGTTTTTGGGTGTCTGGATGGGGGGTTGGGATAGGGTTGGGTTCGACCTCGGGAAATATACCACATATGTGCGGTTGAACTGAACCCGAAAGTGAGGGATGGAGCGAACCCACGTGGGGTTCGAGGCGCGATCGTTTGGTCCGTCTTCCCCCCGTCCGCGACCCAGCGCCGGCGACCTCCAGCGCATCTCCGTTAAGCGAGAAAGCGATCTCGTGCCCGCTGCGAGATCTCCGGCCGTCGACCAACCGCCCACGTCTTCTTCCCTCGCGTCGGTCGCCTTCCTCGCCGCCACCCCTCCGCCCAGCCGCCCGAGCGCCCTAGGGCGCCGGCGGGCCTCCTCCTCCTCCCTGCTTCACAAATGAAACCTAACCGGCTGCCCGCGACGGGCGACGGCTCTTCTTCTCCACCCTCGGCAGGCGGCCAGTTTTCCACCTCGGCCACCTCGAGCTCCCGCCGCCGACCAGTACCCATCCGGATGGGGCTTTCCACGGCCGAGCTGGCGGCTCCATGGGCCGAGCCATGCGCCGGCCGAGCCGCTGCGCGCCGCCGTGTCGACGGCCACAAGCGGCCGGCCGGCTCCTTCTATGGCGGGGAAGAGTAGACGGGAGCGAGGTCGCCCGGCGGGGCGCCGACTGACCCAAAGCTAAGGCGAAGGGCGGCGCCAGCGGCGACGAGGGGCGGCGGCGGCGGCGGTGAGTGGGCGGATGCGGCGTCAGGGCGGCTTGTATGGCTTCTAGCGGGCCATTAGGCCAAAGCGGGCCTTGGGCCGGGTGGTCGGCGGGATGTTAATCGCCGACCGGTCGGCGGGGCATCTCCGCCTCCGCCGCGAGCCGCACGGATCCACCAAAGAACCCCTCGGCCGTCCCATCAATCCGGCTCGATCTCCCACTCCCTCGCCCGCGCCCGATTTCTCGCTCGATCAATTCCTCGGCGCGTCCCTGCGCTGCTGGCGTGACCTTGGCTGAACTCGGCCCGATGCGCGGGCGGCGGCGCTCTCCCCGACGAAGCCGCACGCGGGCTCGCCCGTGGCGGTGCTCGGTGTTCAATGGATCTCGTTGTTCGATGGATGAAAGAAGGACAAAAAAATAATTTCGTTTCTCTTGCGGGGTTCTGATGTAAAACGCGTCTCACTCACCGTGTTATCCTGCCATCCGACCCGCACTCTCAATTTCTCAACCAAACATGGGATGGGTTGACTCCATCCCCAAAATCAGAACTGCAACCAAACACCGAGATAAGTTCAACCCAACCTAAAAAAACGTTGTTGGATCAAATCCTACCCATCCAACCCTCAACCAAACACACGGTATGTGTAACACACGGTATGTGTACAGTAACCAGCCGACAAGGGTGTTGTGTGCCATCACGAGAGAGTTACCAAACCTTCATTTAAATGAGGGCCTGGTTGATGGTTGATCAGAATAGACAACTGAATTACTATACGGTGGATTATTCTTCATTCAGCTAACAGATACTGTAATCAAAATAATGAAAACAAGTCTGCGATTATTATTATTTAGGATAGTTAGCTGATTATTATTTTAGCTAAACATTTTAGCATGTCCTTAATATGCTAAATTTGATGTGATTATAATAATCCATTTTCATGATATAGCATATTTTTTTTTCAAGAGCACGCCTAGGCGCGTTTTCATTAAGCGAGAAAGAGTGTTACAAACATGATATAGCATATTTACATCACAATAAAAAAAATTAGCTGATCATTATTATATATATAACCACAGTGATCTTTTTGTTTAGAAGAATAACCACAGTGATCTATACAAGTCCTGATTGTCTGATTGAAATACTGCTGCAGGAGCAGGAATCATACATACTCTAGCTTCATTCTTTCTGCATCTTATGATTGAAGAGCAGACCACACACGAGATGGTTTTGGTTTGGAACCATGATTGAAGGCACCAGGCTTCTCACGGCAGGATCAGATGCGCGGCACCGATCATTTGATCGGATGCACAGTGGAGTTTCCGTCGTCGCCGCCGGCATCGAGCAGGATGCGGGTTGAACCGGGCCTTGAGGTGGAGGGTGGACACAGGAAGTTCCACTCGTGGCTCCAGAACTGTGTGTTGCCCCTGTTCTTGCATGACATGTCCCCACTCCAGGATCGATCTTGCTATCCTTTTGATCTGCAAGCATCCGATGGGTAGTCCGTGAGGGAATTCCGTCCGTGAGACCGTGACC
>JADLZK010006570.1:0-15813 GCA_015847255.1 Hyparrhenia diplandra | reverse complement strand
CAATTTTCATGGCGATCGGATCTATCTTGGTCAAAAATCCGCCAATCGCCGTAAATGTTGACGTAAATCCGGCATCGAACGGAGGCCAAAATGGCATCTTTGTCTCTTCAGCGCCCACGTGATACCCGCCAGAAGAATTTTACATTTTGATACATTGAATTACATCCTGTTGGGCTTTCAACAGTCACTTTTCATGGCGACAGATCTATCTTGGTCAAAATCTACCAATCGCGATATGTTGATGTAAATCACACGAATCTGAGGCCAAAATGGCATCTTTTGTCTCTTCAAATTGCCCATGTGATACCCGTAAGAATTTTACTTTTTCGATACGTTAAATTACATCCTCGTTAGGGCTTCCAACAGTCACTTTTCGTGGCGACCGGATCTATCTTGGTCAAAATCTGCCAATCGCCGTAAATCCGCCCGAACAGAGGCCAAAATGGCATCTTTTGTCTCTTCACCGCCCACGTGATACCTGTAAGAATTTTACTTTTGATAACGCAAATTACATCCCGTTGGGCTTCCAACAGTCACTTTTCATGGCGATCGGATCTATCTTGGTCAAAATCGCCAATCTCCATAAATGTTGACGTAAATCCGCCCGAACGGAGGCCGAATGACCTCTTTTGAAAACCGTCAATTTTGCGAGCCTTCGCGATGCCTATCAGACATGGACTTATGGATTTCAAAATAGCTTTCTACTAGCTTCGCACACGAGTCCGAATCACTACGATTGAGTTACTGAACTCAAAAAATGTCACCGCTTAGAATCGTGACGTAAATTTCCATGAATGGAGGCCAAAATGGCATCTTTGGGCTCCTTAGCCGCCCCACGTGATAAACGTAAGAATTATACTTTTCGATCCTCTAAATTAGGTCATGTTGGGCTTCCAACAGTCAATTTTCATGGCGACCGGATCTATCTTGGTCAAAAATCCGCCAATCTCCAAAAATGTTGATAGAAATCGCACGAACTGAGGCCAAAATGGCATCTTTTGTCTCTTCACCGCCCACGTGATACCCTAAGAATTTTACATTTTGATACATTGAATTACATCCTCGTTGGGCTTCCAACAAAGTCACTTTTCATGGCGACAGATCTATCTTGGTCAAAAATCTACCAATCGCCAATATGTTGACAGAAATCGCACGAATCCGAGAGGCCAAAATGGCATCTTTTGTCTCTTCACCGCCCATGTGATACCCGTAAGAATTTTACATTTTGATACGTTAAATTACATCCTATTAGGCTTCCAACAGTCACTTTTCGTGGCGACCGGATCTATCTTGGTCAAAATCTACCAATCGCCAGAAATGTTGACCGAAATCGAAACAGAGGCCAAAATGGCATCTTTTTGTCTCTTCAAGAATTTTGCCCACGTGATACCCGTAAGAATTTTACTTTTTTGATAACGTTAAATTACATCCCGTTGGGCTTCCAACAGTCACTTTTTTCATGGCGATCGGATCTATCTTGGTCAAAAATCCGCCAATCTCCATAAATGTTGACAGAAATCCGCCTCGAACGGAGGCCGAATGACCTCTTTTGAAAACCGTCAATTTTGCGAGCCTTCGATGCCTATCGACATGGACTTATGGATTTCAAAATAGCTTTCTACTAGCTTCGCACGAGTCCGTAATCACTACGATTGAGTTACGAACTCAAAAAATGTCACCGCTTAGAAATCGTGACAGTAAATTTCCCGAATGGAGGCCAAATGGCATCTTTGGGCTCCTTAGCTGCCCCACGTGATAAATGTAAGAATTATACTTTTCGATCCTCTAAATTAGGTCATGTTGGGCTTCCAACAGTCAATTTTCATGGCGATCGGATCTATCTTGGTCAAAAATCCGCCAATCTCCGTAAATGTTGATAGAAATCGCCGAATCCGAGGCCAAAATGGCATCTTTTTTTCTTTCACCGCCCCACGGATACCGTAAGAATTTTACTTTTTGATGCATTGAATTACATCCTCGTTGGGCTTCCAACAGTCACTTTTCATGGCGATCGGATCTATCTTGGTCAAAAAATATGCCAATCGCCGAAATGTTGACGTAAATCCGCACGAATCCGAGGCCAAAATGGCATCTTTTGTCTCTTCACCGCCCACGTGATACCCGTAAGAATTTTACATTTTGATACGTTGAATTACATCCTCGTTGGGCTTCCAACAGTCACTTTTCATGGCGACCGGATCTATCTTGGTCAAAAATCTACCAATCGCCAAATATGTTGACAGAAATCCGCCGAATCTGAGGCCAAAATGGCATCTTTTGTCTCTTCAAATGCCCACGTGATACCTATAAGAATTTTACTTTTTGATAACGTTAAATTACATCCTCGTTGGGCTTCCAACAGGTCACTTTTCATGGCGACCGGATCTATCTTGGTCAAAAATCCGCCAATCTCCATAAATGCCGACATCGAAAATGGCATCGCCTCGAACGGAGGCTTTTACTTTTTGATAAATGACCATCCCTTTGAAAACCGTCAATTTTGCGAGCCTCTATCTGCCTATCGACATGGACTTATGGATTTCAAAAATAGCTTACCAGCTTCGCAATTTTGCGACGACTTTGGATTTTGTCCGTAATCACTACGATTGGAGTTGAGTTACTGAACTCAAAAAATGTCACCGCTAGGAATCGTGATGCCTTATTTCCCCGAATGGAGGCCAAAATGGCATCTTTGGGCTCCTTTAGCTGCCCCACGTGATAAATGTAAGAATTATACTTTTCGATCCTCTAAATTAGGTCATGTTGGGCTTCCAACAGTCAATTTTCATGGCGATCGGATCTATCTTGGTCAAAAATCCGCCAATCTCCGTAAATGTTGATAGAAATCGCTCGAATCCGAGGCCAAAATGGCATCTTTTTCTCTTCACCGCCCACGTGATACCCGTAAGAATTTTACATTTTGATACATTGAATTACATCCTCGTTGGGCTTCCAACAGTGTCACTTTTCATGGCGACCGGATCTATCTTGGTCAAAAATCTACCAATCGCCGAAATGTTGACGTAAATCTGCACGAATCCGAGGCCAAAATGGCATCTTTTGTCTCTTCACCGCCCATGTGATACCCGTAAGAATTTTACTTTTTGATACGTTAAATTACATCCCGTTAGGCTTCCAACAGTCACTTTTCATGGCGACCGATCTATCTTGGTCAAAAATCTACCAATCGCCAAAAATGACGTAAATCGCTTAACAGGGCCAAAATGGCATCTTTTGTCTCTTCACCGCCCACGTGATACCGTAAGAATTTTACTTTTCGATAACGCAAATTACATCCTCGTTGGGCTTCCAACAGTCACTTTTCATGGCGATCGGATCTATCTTTGGTCAAAATCTGCCAATCTCCATAAATGTTGACAGAAATCGCCTCGAACGGAGGCCGAATGACCTCTTTGAAAACCGTCAATTTTGCGAGCCTTCGCGATGCCTATCGACATGGACTTATGGATTTCAAAAATAGCTTTCTACTAGCTTCGCACGGAGTCCGTAATCACTACGATTGAGTTACGGAACTCAAAAAATGTCACCGCTAGGAATCGTGACGTAAATTTCCCCGAATGGAGGCCAAATGGCATCTTTGGGCTCCTTAGTCGCCCCACGTGATAAACGTAAGAATTATACTTTTCGATCCTCTAAATTAGGTCATGTTGGGCTTCCAACAGTCAATTTTCATGGCGACCGGATCTATCTTGGTCAAAAATCCGCCAATCTCCGTAAATGTTGATAGAAATCGCACGAACCGAGGCCAAAATGGCATCTTTTTCTCTTCAGCCGCCCACGTGATACCTGTAAGAATTTTACTTTTTGATGCATTGAATTACATCCTCGTTGGGCTTCCAACAAAGTCACTTTTCATGGCGACCGATCTATCTTGGTCAAAAATATGCCAATCGCCGAAATGTTGACGTAAATCGCACGAACCGAGGCCAAAATGGCATCTTTTGTCTCTTCAAATACCCCACGTGATACCCGTAAGAATTTTACATTTTGATACGTTGAATTACATCCTCGTTGGGCTTCCAACAGTCACTTTTCATGGCGACTGGATCTATCTTGGTCAAAAATCTACCAATCGCCGATATGTTGACGTAAATCGCCGAACCGAGGCCAAAATGGCATCTTTTTGTCTCTTCACCGCCCACGTGATACCCGTAAGAATTTTACTTTTTGATGCGTTGAATTACATCCCGTTGGGCTTCCAACAGGTCACTTTTCATGGCGACCGGATCTATCTTGGTCAAAAATCCGCCAATCTCCATAAATGCCGACGTAAATCGCCTCGAACGGAGGCTAGAATGACCTCTTTGAAAACCGTCAATTTTGCGAGCCTTCGCGATGCCTATCGACATGGACTTATGGATTTCAAAATAGCTTTCTACTAGCTTCGCACGTGAGTCCGTAATCACTACGATTGGAGTTACGGAACTCAAAAAATGTCACCGCTAGGAATCGTGACGTAAATTTCCATGAATGGAGGCCAAATGGCATCTTTGGGCTCCTTAGCTGCCCCACGTGATAAATGTAAGAATTATACTTTTCGATCCTCTAAATTAGGTCATGTTGGGCTTCCAACAGTCAATTTTCATGGCGATCGATCTATCTTGGTCAAAAATCCGCCAATCTCCGTAAATGTTGATAGAAATCGCACGAATCCGAGGCCAAAATGGCATCTTTTGTCTCTTTCACCGCCCACGTGATACCTGTAAGAATTTTACATTTTGATACATTGAATTACATCCTCGTTGGGCTTCCAACAGTCACTTTTCATGGCGACAGATCTATCTTGGTCAAAAAATCTACCAATCGCCGAAATGTTGACGTAAATCGCACGAATCCGAGGCCAAAATGGCATCTTTTGTCTCTTCACCGCCCATGTGATACCCGTAAGAATTTTACATTTTGATACGTTAAATTACATCCCGTTAGGGCTTCCAACAGTCACTTTTCATGGGCGATCGGATCTATCTTGGTCAAAAAAATACCAATCGCCAAAATCTGCCCGAACAGAGGCCAAAATGGCATCTTTTGTCTCTTCACCGCCCACGTGATACCCGTAAGAATTTTACTTTTTTGATAACGTTAAATTACATCCTCGTTGGGCTTCCAACAGTCACTTTTCATGGCGATCGGATCTATCTTGGTCAAAATCGCCAATCTCCATAAATGTTGACGAGAAATCTGCCTCGAACGGAGGCCGTAAATGACCTCTTTTGAAAACCGTCAATTTTATGAGCCTTCGCGATGCCTATCGACATGGACTTATGGATTTCAAAATAGCTTTCTACTAGCTTCGCACGGAGTCCGTAATCACTACGATTGAGTTACGGAACTCAAAAAATGTCACCGCTAGAATCGTGACGTAAATTTCCATGAATGGAGGCCAAAATGGCATCTTTGGGCTCCTTAGCTGCCCCACGTGATAAATGTAAGAATTATACTTTTCGATCCTCTAAATTAGGTCATGTTGGGCTTCCAACAAGTCAATTTTCATGGCGATCGGATCTATCTTGGTCAAAAATCCGCCAATCTCCGTAAATGTTGATAGAAATCGCCGAATCCGAGGCCAAAATGGCATCTTTTGTCTCTTCACCGCCCACGTGATACCCGTAAGAATTTTACTTTTTGATGCATTGAATTACATCCTCGTTGGGCTTCCAACAGTCACTTTTCATGGCGACCGGATCTATCTTGGTCAAAAATATACCAATCGCCGTAAATGTTGACGTAAATCAGCACGAATCGGAGGCCAAAATGGCATCTTTGTCTCTTCAAATTTCCATGTGATACCCGTAAGAATTTTACATTTTGAATACGTTGAATTACATCCTCGTTAGGCTTCCAACAGGTCACTTTTCATGGCGACCGGATCTATCTTGGTCAAAAATCTACCAATCGCCATATATGTTGACTCGCCTCAACTGAGGCCAAAATGGCATCTTTTGTCTCTTCACCGCCCACGTGATACCGTAAAGAATTTTACTTTTGATAACGTTAAATTACATCCTGTTGGGCTTCCAACAGTCACTTTTCATGGCGACGGATCTATCTTGGTCAAAATCCGCCAATCTCCATAAATGCCGACGAGGCCAAATGGCATCTTTTTTTCCTCGAACGGAGGCTAGAATGACCTCTTTGAAAACCGTCAATTTTGCGAGCCTTCGGTCGATGCCTATCGACATGGACTTATGGATTTCAAAAATAGCTTTCTACTAGCTTCGCACCTGAGTCCGTAATCACTACGATTGAGTTACGGAACTCAAAAAATGTCACCGCTTAGGAATCGTGAAAAAATCGTAAATTTCCATGAATGGAGGCCAAAATGGCATCTTTGGGCTCCTTAGCCGCCCCACGTGATAAATGTAAGAATTATACTTTTCGATCCTCTAAATTAGGTCATGTTGGGCTTCCAACAGTCAATTTTCATGGCGACCGGATCTATCTTGGTCAAAATCCGCCAATCGCCGTAAATGTTGATAAAATCTGCACGAATCCGAGGCCAAAATGGCATCTTTTGTCTCTTCAAATGCCCACGTGATACCCGTAAGAATTTTACATTTTGATACATTGAATTACATCCTCGTTGGGCTTCCAACAGTCACTTTTCATGGCGACAGATCTATCTTGGTCAAAAATCTACCAATCGCCATAATATGTTGACGTAAATCTGCACGAACCGAGGCCAAAATGGCATCTTTTGTCTCTTCACCCCCATGTGATACCCGTAAGAATTTTACTTTTCGATACGTTAAATTACATCCTCGTTAGGCTTCCAACAGTCACTTTTCGTGGCGATCGGATCTATCTTGGTCAAAAATCGCCAATCGCCGAAAATCGCCCGAACAGAGGCCAAAATGGCATCTTTTGTCTCTTCACCGCCCACGTGATACCCGTAAGAATTTTACTTTTTGATAACGTTAAATTACATCCCGTTGGGCTTCCAACAGTCACTTTTCATGGCGACCGGATCTATCTTGGTCAAAATCCGCCAATCTCCATAAATGTTGACGTAAATCCGCCCGAACGGAGGCCGAATGACCTCTTTGAAAACCGGCAATTTTGCGAGCCTTCGCGATGCCTATCGACATGGACTTATGGATTTCAAAAATAGCTTTCTACTAGCTTCGCACGGAGTCCGTAATCACTACGATTGAGTTACGGAACTCAAAAAATGTCACCGCTTAGAATCGTGACGTAAATTTCCCCGAATGGAGGCCAAAATGGCATCTTTGGGCTCCTTAGCTGCCCCACGTGATAAACGTAAGAATTATACTTTTCGATCCTCTAAATTAGGTCATGTTGGGCTTCCAACAAGTCAATTTTCATGGCGATCGGATCTATCTTGGTCAAAAATCCGCCAATCTCCGTAAATGTTGATAGAAATCGCCGAACTGAGGCCAAAATGGCATCTTTTTTCTCTTCACCGCCCGCGTGATACCCCTAAGAATTTTACTTTTTGATGCATTGAATTACATCCTCGTTGGGCTTCCAACAGTCACTTTTCATGGCGACCGGATCTATCTTGGTCAAAAATATGCCAATCGCCGAAATGTTGACGTAAATCGCACGAATCCGAGGCCAAAATGGCATCTTTTGTCTCTTCAAATTACCACGTGATACCCGTAAGAATTTTACATTTTGATACGTTGAATTACATCCTCGTTGGGCTTCCAACAGTCACTTTTCATGGCGACAGATCTATCTTGGTCAAAAATCTACCAATCGCCATATATGTTGACGTAAATCGCCGAAACGAGGCCAAAATGGCATCTTTTGTCTCTTCACATCTGTGCCCACGTGATACCCGTAAGAATTTTACTTTTTGATAACGTTAAATTACATCCTCGTTGGGCTTCCAACAGTCACTTTTCATGGCGACCGGATCTATCTTGGTCAAAATCTGCCAATCTCCATAAATGCCGACAAAATCCGCCTCGAACGGAGGCTAAATGACCTCTTTTGAAAACCGCCAATTTTGCGAGCCTTCGCGATGCCTATCGACATGGACTTATGGATTTCAAAAATAGCTTTCTACCAGCTTCGCACGGAGTCCGTAATCACTACGATTGGAGTTACTTGGTCAAAAAATGTCACCGCTAGAATCGTGACGTAAATTTCCATGAATGGAGGCCAAAATGGCATCTTTGGGCTCCTTAGCTGCCCCACGTGATAAATGTAAGAATTATACTTTTCGATCCTCTAAATTAGGTCATGTTGGGCTTCCAACAGTCAATTTTCATGGCGATCGGATCTATCTTGGTCAAAAATCCGCCAATCTCCGTAAATGTTGATAGAAATCGCACGAACCGAGGCCAAAATGGCATCTTTTGTCTCTTCACCGCCCACGTGATACCCGTAAGAATTTTACATTTTGATACATTGAATTACATCCTCGTTGGGCTTCCAACAAAGTCACTTTTCATGGCGACAGGATCTATCTTGGTCAAAAATCTACCAATCGCCGAAATGCTGACGTAAATCTGCACGAACGGAGGCCAAAATGGCATCTTTTGTCTCTTCAAATGCGCCCATGTGATACCCGTAAGAATTTTACATTTTGATACGTTAAATTACATCCTCGTTAGGGCTTCCAACAGTCACTTTTCATGGCGACCGGATCTATCTTGGTCAAAAATCTACCAATCGCCGAAATGTTGACCCGCACGAACGAGGCCAAAATGGCATCTTTTGTCTCTTCAAATTTTGCCCACGTGATACCCGTAAGAATTTTACTTTTTGATAACGGCAAATTACATCCTCGGCTTCCTTCCAACAGTCACTTTTCATGGCGATCGGATCTATCTTGGTCAAAATCGCCAATCTCCATAAATGTTGACAAAATCCGCCTCGAACGGAGGCCGAATGACCTTTTGAAAACCGTCAATTTTGCGAGCCTTCGCGATGCCTATCGACATGGACTTATGGATTTCAAAAATAGCTTTCTACTAGCTTCGCACGAGTCCGTAATCACTACGATTGAGTTACGGAACTCAAAAAAATGTCACCGCTTAGAATCGTGATGTAAATTTCCATGAATGGAGGCCAAAATGGCATCTTTGGGCTCCTTAGCTGCCCCACGTGATAAATGTAAGAATTATACTTTTCGATCCTCTAAATTAGGTCATGTTGGGCTTCCAACAGTCAATTTTCATGGCGACCGGATCTATCTTGGTCAAAAATCCGCCAATCTCCGTAAATGTTGATAGAAATCGCCGAATCCGAGGCCAAAATGGCATCTTTTTGTCTCTTCAAATAGCTCCGCCCACGTGATACCCGTAAGAATTTTACATTTTGATACATTGAATTACATCCTCGTTGGGCTTCCAACAGTCACTTTTCATGGCGACGGATCTATCTTGGTCAAAAATATGCCAATCGCCGTAAATGTTGACGTAAATCTGCACGAACCGAGGCCAAAATGGCATCTTTTGTCTCTTCACCGCCCATGTGATACCCGAAGAATTTTACATTTTGATACGTTAAATTACATCCTCGTTAGGGCTTCCAACAGTCACTTTTCATGGCGATCGGATCTATCTTGGTCAAAAATCTACCAATCGCCATATGTTGACGTAAATCTGCCCGAACAGAGGCCAAAATGGCATCTTTTGTCTCTTCACCGCCCACGTGATACCCGTAAGAATTTTACTTTTTGATAACGTTAAATTACATCCCGGCATTTTTGTCTCTTCCAACAGGTCACTTTTCATGGCGATCGGATCTATCTTGGTCAAAAAAATCGCCAATCTCCATAAATGTTGACGTAAATCGCCCGAACGGAGGCCGAATGACCTCTTTGAAAACCGTCAATTTTGCGAGCCTTCGCGATGCCTATCGACATGGACTTATGGATTTCAAAATAGCTTTCTACTAGCTTCGCACGGAGTCCGTAATCACTACGATTGAGTTACTTAACTCAAAAATGTCACCGCTAGGAATCGTGACGTAAATTTCCATGAATGGAGGCCAAAATGGCATCTTTGGGCTCCTTAGCTGCCCCACGTGATAAATGTAAGAATTATACTTTTCGATCCTCTAAATTAGGTCATGTTGGGCTTCCAACAGTCAATTTTCATGGCGATCGGATCTATCTTGGTCAAAAATCCGCCAATCTCCGTAAATGTTGATAGAAATCGCCGAACGGAGGCCAAAATGGCATCTTTTTTCTTTCACCGCCCGCGTGATACCCGTAAGAATTTTACTTTTTGATGCGTTGAATTACATCCCGTTGGGCTTCCAACAAAGTCACTTTTCGTGGCGATCGGATCTATCTTGGTCAAAAATATGCCAATCGCCGTAAATGTTGACGTAAATCTACACGAATCCGAGGCCAAAATGGCATCTTTTGTCTCTTCACGCCCACGTGATACCTCGTAAGAATTTTACATTTTGATACATTGAATTACATCCTCGTTGGGCTTCCAACAGTCACTTTTCATGGCGACAGATCTATCTTGGTCAAAATCTACCAATCGCCGATATGTTGACGTAAATCTGCACGAATCCGAGGCCAAAATGGCATCTTTTGTCTCTTCACGCCCATGTGATACCCGTAAGAATTTTACTTTTCGACACGTTAAATTACATCCTCGTTAGGCTTCCAACAGTCACTTTTCGTGGCGATCGGATCTATCTTGGTCAAAATCCGCCAATCGCCGTAAATCTGCCTCGAACAGAGGCCAAAATGGCATCTTTTGTCTCTTCAAATGCCCACGTGATACCCGTAAGAATTTTACTTTTGATAACGTTAAATTACATCCTCGTTGGGCTTCCAACAGTCACTTTTCATGGCGACCGGATCTATCTTGGTCAAAATCTGCCAATCTCCATAAATGTTGACGTAAATCGCCTCGAACGGAGGCCGAATGACCTCTTTTGAAAACCGTCAATTTTGCGAGCCTTCGCGATGCCTATCGACATGGACTTATGGATTTCAAAATAGCTTTCTACTAGCTTCGCACGGAGTCCGTAATCACTACGATTGAGTTACTTGGTCAAAAAAAATGTCACCGCTTAGAATCGTGATGTAAATTTCCCCTGAATGGAGGCCAAAATGGCATCTTTGGGCTCCTTTAGCTGCCCCACGTGATAAACGTAAGAATTATACTTTTCGATCCTCTAAATTAGGTCATGTTGGGCTTCCAACAGTCAATTTTCATGGCGATCGGATCTATCTTGGTCAAAAATCCGCCAATCTCCGTAAATGTTGATAGAAATCTCGCCGAACGGAGGCCAAAATGGCATCTTTTTCTCTTCACCGCCCGCGTGATACCCGTAAGAATTTTACTTTTTGATGCGTTGAATTACATCCTCGTTGGGCTTCCAACAGTCACTTTTCATGGCGACCGGATCTATCTTGGTCAAAATATGCCAATCGCCGAAATGTTGACGTAAATCAAGCACGAACGAGGCCAAAATGGCATCTTTTGTCTCTTCAATTACGTGATACCCCAGAAGAATTTTACATTTTGATACGTTGAATTACATCCTTTTCCAACAGTCACTTTTCATGGCGACCGGATCTATCTTGGTCAAAAATCTACCAATCGCCAGATATGTTGACGTAAATCAGACGAACTGAGGCCAAAATGGCATCTTTTGTCTCTTCACCGCCCACGTGATACCCGTAAAGAATTTTACTTTTTGATACGTTAAATTACATCCCGTTAGGGCTTCCAACAGTCACTTTTCATGGCGACCGGATCTATCTTGGTCAAAAAATGCCAATCTCCATAAATGCCGACAAAATCGCCCTCGAACGGAGGCCAGAATGACCTCTTTTGAAAACCGTCAATTTTGCGAGCCTTCGCGATGCCTATTAGACATGGACTTATGGATTTCAAAAATAGCTTTCTACTAGCTTCGCATGGAGTCCGTAATCACTACGATTGAGTTACTTTAAACTCAAAAAATGTCACCGCTAGGAATCGTGACGTAAATTTCCATGAATGGAGGCCAAAATGGCATCTTTGGGCTCCTTAGCTGCCCCATGTGATAAATGTAAGAATTATACTTTTCGATCCTCTAAATTAGGTCATGTTGGGCTTCCAACAGTCAATTTTCATGGCGATCGGATCTATCTTGGTCAAAAATCCGCCAATCTCCGTAAATGTTGATAGAAATCGCACGAATCCGAGGCCAAAATGGCATCTTTTGTCTCTTCACCGCCCACGTGATACCCGTAAGAATTTTACATTTTGATACATTGAATTACATCCTAGTTGGGCTTCCAACAGTCACTTTTCATGGCGACAGATCTATCTTGGTCAAAAATCTACCAATCGCCAGAAATGTTGACGTAAATCGCATCTAACCGAGGCCAAAATGGCATCTTTTGTCTCTTCACCGCCCATGTGATACCTGTAAGAATTTTACTTTTTGATACGTTAAATTACATCCTGTTAGGCTTCCAACAGTCACTTTTCGTGGCGATCGATCTATCTTGGTCAAAAATCTACCAATCGCCGAAATGTGACCGAAATCGCGCCGAGGCCAAAATGGCATCTTTTGTCTCTTCACCGCCCACGTGATACCCGTAAGAATTTTACTTTTTGATAACGTTAAATTACATCCTGTTGGGCTTCCAACAGTCACTTTTCATGGCGATCGGATCTATCTTGGTCAAAATCCGCCAATCTCCATAAATGCTGACGTAAATCGCCTCGAACGGAGGCCGAATGACCTCTTTGAAAACCGCAATTTTGCGAGCCTTCGCGATGCCTATCAAACATGGACTTATGGATTTCAAAAATAGCTTTCTACCAGCTTCGCACGGAGTCCGTAATCACTACGATTGAGTTACGAAACTCAAAAAATGTCACCGCTAGAATCGTGACGTAAATTTCCCCGAATGGAGGCCAAAATGGCATCTTTGGGCTCCTTAGCTGCCCCATGTGATAAATGTAAGAATTATACTTTTCGATCCTCTAAATTAGGTCATGTTGGGCTTCCAACAGTCAATTTTCATGGCGACCGGATCTATCTTGGTCAAAAATCCGCCAATCTCCGTAAATGTTGATAGAAATCGCATCGAACCGAGGCCAAAATGGCATCTTTTGTCTCTTCAAATTGCCCACGTGATACCCGTAAAGAATTTTACATTTTGATACATTGAATTACATCCTCGTTGGGCTTCCAACAGTCACTTTTCATGGCGACAGATCTATCTTGGTCAAAAATCTACCAATCGCCATAAATGTTGACATGAAATCTGCATCGAACGGAGGCCAAAATGGCATCTTTTGTCTCTTCAAATTTGCCCATGTGATACCCGTAAGAATTTTACATTTTGATACGTTAAATTACATCCTCGTTAGGGCTTCCAACAGTCACTTTTCATGGCGACATTGATCTATCTTGGTCAAAAATCTACCAATCGCCGAATGTCGCCTCGAATGAGGCCAAAATGGCATCTTTTGTCTCTTCAGCCGCCCACGTGATACCCGTAAGAATTTTACTTTTCGATAACGTTAAATTACATCCTGTTGGGCTTCCAACAGTCACTTTTCATGGCGATCGGATCTATCTTGGTCAAAATCCGCCAATCTCCATAAATGTTGACAAATCCGCCTCGAACGGAGGCCAAAATGACCTCTTTGAAAACCGTCAATTTTGCGAGCCTTCGCGATGCCTATCAAACATGGACTTATGGATTTCAAAAATAGCTTTCTACTAGCTTCGCACGAGTCCGTAATCACTACGATTGGAGTTACTTGAACTCAAAAAATGTCACCGCTAGAATCGTGACAGAAATTTCCATGAATGGAGGCCAAAATGGCATCTTTGGGCTCCTTAGCTGCCCCACGTGATAAATGTAAGAATTATACTTTTCGATCCTCTAAATTAGGTCATGTTGGGCTTCCAACAGTCAATTTTCATGGCGATCGGATCTATCTTGGTCAAAAATCCGCCAATCTCCGTAAATGTTGATCCGCACGAACGGAGGCCAAAATGGCATTTTTGTGATACTCTTTTTGATACATTGAATTACATCCTACCGGGCTTCCAACAGTCAATGGCATGGTCAAAAATCTACCAATCGCCGATATGTTGACGTAAATCAAGACGAATGAGGCCAAAATGGCATCTTTTGTCTCTTCAAGAATTTTACTTTTTGATACATTAAATTACATCCCGTTAGGGCTTCCAACAGTCACTTTTCATGGCGACCGATCTATCTTGGTCAAAAATCTACCAATCGCCGATATGTTGACGCCCTAACGAGGCCAAAATGGCATCTTTTGTCTCTTCACCGCCCACGTGATACCCGTAAGAATTTTACTTTTCGATAACGTTAAATTACATCCTCGTTGGGCTTCCAACAGTCACTTTTCATGGCGACCGGATCTATCTTGGTCAAAATCTGCCAATCTCCATAAATGTTGACGTAAATCGCCCGAACGGAGGCCAAAATGACCTCTTTGAAAACCGTCAATTTTGCGAGCCTTCGCGATGCCTATCGACATGGACTTATGGATTTCAAAATAGCTTCCTACTAGCTTCCAACGAGTCCGTAATCACTACGATTGAGTTACGGAACTCAAAAAATGTCACCGCTTAGAATCGTGATTTAAATTTCCCGAATGGAGGCCAAAATGGCATCTTTTAAACTCCTTTAGTCGCCCCACGTGATAAACGTAAGAATTATACTTTTTTCGATCCTCTAAATTAGGTCATGTTGGGCTTCCAACAGGTCAATTTTCATGGCGACCGGATCTATCTTGGTCAAAAAATCCGCCAATCTCCGTAAATGTTGATAGAAATCGCCGAACGGAGGCCAAAATGGCATCTTTTTTCTCTTCACCGCCCTTGATACCCTCAGAAGAATTTTACTTTTTGATGCGTTGAATTACATCCCGTTGGGCTTCCAACAGTCACTTTTCGTGGCGACCGGATCTATCTTGGTCAAAAATATGCCAATCGCCGTAAATGTTGACGTAAATCTACACATGAATGGAGGCCAAAATGGCATCTTTTGTCTCTTCAGCCGCCCACGTGATACCCGTAAGAATTTTACATTTTGATACGTTGAATTACATCCCGTTGGGCTTCCAACAGTCACTTTTCATGGCGACCGGATCTATCTTGGTCAAAAATCTACCAATCGCCAGATATGTTGACGTAAATCGCCGAATCCGAGGCCAAAATGGCATCTTTTGTCTCTTCACCGCCCATGTGATACCCGTAAGAATTTTACTTTTGATACGTTGAATTACATCCTCGTTAGGCTTCCAACAGTCACTTTTCATGGCGATTGATCTATCTTGGTCAAAAATCGCCAATCTCCATAAATGCCGACGTAAATCGCCTCGAACGGAGGCTAGAATGACCTTTTGAAAACCGGCAATTTTGCGAGCCTTCACGATGCCTGTAAGACATGGACTTATGGATTTCAAAATAGCTTTACCAGCTTCGCACGCAGTCCGTAATCACTACGATTGGAGTTACTTTGGTCAAAAAATGTCACCGCTTAGAATCGTGATAGAAATTTCCATGAATGGAGGCCAAAATGGCATCTTTGGGCTCCTTAGCTGCCCCACGTGATAAATGTAAGAATTATACTTTTTGATCCTCTAAATTAGGTCATGTTGGGCTTCCAACAGTCAATTTTCATGGCGATCGGATCTATCTTGGTCAAAATCCGCCAATCGCCAAATGTTGAAAGAAATCGCACGAATCCGAGGCCAAAATGGCATCTTTTGTCTCTTCACCGCCCACGTGATACCTGGTAAGAATTTTACATTTTGATACATTGAATTACATCCCGTTGGCTTCCAACAAAAGTCACTTTTCATG
>JADLZK010006568.1:0-274166 GCA_015847255.1 Hyparrhenia diplandra | reverse complement strand
GCAAATGTATATGTCAAAGAATCACATATTGCGCTTAACAAGTGTTGGTTTTATCAACAGACAATTCTCTTTGGATCAGTCCGAGCAGCGGTGCCGCTCAAGCGGCAAAGGCTGAGGTGCCCGTCGAAAAACCAAGATTTGTTTCTACTGCAAAGATCTAATTCTATGCCATATATGCTTGTCCTCATAACCATAATTCAGAAACATGACTAAAAGATAATTTGACATGATTTCTCTCGGATTTTCAACATGAAAGCAAGAGTAGATAGAAATTTCAACTTGTTTCTTGAATCTAGATCATTTGAGAAGGATCTTGAGAAGCAAAATGACCTAATCACTTGGTCATTTCACACCAAGAGCGGCACTGCCGCTTGGTGTTCATGGCACAACCATGAATGGGTGCTCCCAAAATCAATGAACTAGGTCAATTAAACAATTTCTACTACTTCTATACCTCCTATGCATCACTTAATTCCACAAATCCGAGATCAATTCATTCAAATTGCATAGATCGGGGCGGTTAGGGTTCTCACCGTGGAATGGGGAGAAGAGAGAAGAAGAGCCGCAGCTCAAGCGGCGAGGACGGCGGCGGCCGGCGGCGCGAAGGCCGGTGGCGCTGTCGTGTGGCCGGCGGCACCGCCGGGAGAGCGGCTGTCTTTGGGCGGCGGCGCGGGCGAGGAAACGGCGGTGGCTCCCGGTCGCCTTCACACGGGAGAGAGAAGAGCGGGGCGAGAGAATGAGAGAGGAGAGAAAGAGAGAGATGTTGTGGGCCCAGAAGTAGGTCCCACGGTGATGGCGGGGGCGATTTTCAATCGAAAATCACCGAAGCGCAAGATCGCCGCTCGGGGCCGAAGCTGCTTGCCGCTCCCCTCCCCTGAGCAGCGAGTTAACTTTGCTTCCTAAGTGACTCTCCTCATATGCTAGATAGACATATGTGACCCAAATATCATGGCCAGATCAGATCATCAATCAAAACAGTGACCATGTTCTTTGAGTCTAGCTTTGAAAACCGTTTGAAAGACATAATGTAAACCTTTTCAAAACCTTTTCCTACTCATGCTAGTTCTCACAAACAAAGGCATGCAGATTTCAAGATAAGTTGCGAGAATCAAGTATATTTAGTTCACTACGCAAAGCACAAAACCTTGTCTCGTCGAGAGGCTTAGTGAAGATATCGGCTAGTTGTTTTTCGGTGCTCACATGGCGAAGTGCGATATCTCCTTTTGATTCGTGGTCTCTCAAGAAGTGATGATGGATGTCTATGTGTTTTGTTCTAGAGTGTGCTACCGGGTTATTTGCGAGCTTGATGGCACTCTCGTTGTCACAAAGAAGAGGTATCTTTGTGAAATGACATCCAAAATCTTTTAAGGTTTGCTTCATCCAAAGTAGTTGAGCACAACAAGCGTCGGCTGCAACATACTCGGCCTCGGCGGTGGATAGGGCTACACAATTTTGCTTCTTAGAGCTCCAAGACACCAAGGACCGTCCAAGGAATTGACACGTCCCCGAGGTGCTTTTTCGATCTACTTTGCAACCGGCATAATCGGAATCCGAATAGCCAAGTAGATTGAACTTGGAACCCTTGGGATACCACAAGCCAAGGTTTGGGGGTGTGAACTAGATATCTCAAGATTCTCTTAACCGCCACATTGTGACATTCCTTTGGATTAGCTTGAAATCTAGCAAACATGCACACACTAAGCATAATATCGGGCCTAGATGCACAAAGATAAAGAAGAGAGCCGATCATGGAACGATATACCTTTATGTCGACGGCAGCCCCTTCTTCATCAAGATCAAGATGTCCATTGCTTGGCATTGGAGTTTTGATTGGCTTAGCCTTAGCCATATCAAACTTCTTCAACATGTCTTGGGTGTACTTGGTTTGACTCACAAAAGTCCCTTCCTTCATTTGTTTGACTTGAAAGCCAAGGAAGAACTTGAGCTCACCCATCATGGACATCTCGAACCTCTTTGTCATAGTCCTACTAAATTGCTCAACATACACATGGTTAGAGCTACCAAATATTATGTCATCGACATATATTTGGCACACAAAGATATCACCATTAACTTTATGTGTAAAGAGAGTAGGATCGGCCATTCCTATGACAAAACCTTGTTTAAGCAAGAACTCCTTAAGGCATTCATACCACGCTCTTGGTGCTTGCTTAAGCCCATAGAGCGCCTTACGAAGTTTGTATACATGGTTAGGATACTTGGGGTCTTCAAAACCCGGTGGTTGCTCAACGTAGACCTCCTCTTGCAAAGGGCCATTGAGGAATGCACTCTTGACATCCATTTGATATAGCTTGAAGTCATGATGGGCAGCAAAGGCTAGAAGAATGCGGATTGCTTCTAGTCTTGCCACCGGTGCATATGTCTCATCGAAGTCCAAGCCCTCTACTTGAGTGAAACCTTGAGCCACCAATCTTGCTTTGTTTCTTGTAACCTGACCATCTTCATCTTGCTTGTTTCGAAAGACCCATTTTGTGCCGATGATATTTGTCTTTGGTCTTTCTACCAAGTCCCAAACCTGGTTTCTCTTGAAGTTGTTGAGTTCTTCTTGCATGGCTAGCAACCAATCGGCATCCTTGAGAGCATCTTCTACCTTAGTAGGTTCCAAAGAAGAAACAAAGGAGTAATGTTCACAAAATGCAGCAAGATGTGATTTAGTAGTTACTCCCTTTCGAAGACTCCCAAGAATGTTTTCAACGGGGTGATCCCGTTGGACGGTTTGTCGTAGTCGTGGATGATCAACTCCATCATCTTCAACTTCTTCTTCATAATCCTCATCAGCCTCAAGTATAGGAGCAAGATCAAGTGCTCTAACTGGTGATGTAGGTGTTGGAGTAGGTGCTGCTGAGGTGGAGGGAGCGGCACTGCCGCTCCTCTACTGAATTTCAGCAGGCGTGGGCTGCCCCCTGTCATCGAGTACGTCAGCGGAAATTGGTGCAGCAGCATCCTGGTGATCCTCCTGTTCTTTGGCTTCATCTTCTTGTGGTCGAATGTCACCAATAGCCAATTGCTTGATAGCTTCACACGGTGGATCTTCCTTTCCTACAACACTTTGATCAACTTGCTCTACTTGAGAGCCATTAGATTTATCAAATGTCACATCTATTGTGACTTCAACCCTACCGGTGGTTTTGTTGAAGACACGATAGGCATGCTCATTTGATCCATAACCAAGAAGAAAACCCTCATCAACTTTAGGAGCAAACTTAGAGGTTCGGGGCCTTTTGTTAAGAATGAAACACTTGCACCCAAACACCCTAAAGTAAGATACCTTCGGTTTGTTACCGGTTAGTAGCTCATATGAGGTCTTCTTGAGTTTCTTGTGGAGGTAGAGGCGGTTGATTGCATGACAAGCGGTGTTGATGGCTTCACACCAAAAGATGTCCGAAGTCTTGTATTCATCTAGCATTGTTCTTGCCATGTCAATGAGTGTTCTATTCTTCCTCTCTACAACTCCATTTTGTTGAGGGGTGTATGGAACCAAAAACACATGTTTGATGCCCTCTTCATCAAGAAATTCTTCAACTTGGGTGTTCTTGAATTTACTTTCATTGTCACTTCTTACTTTCTTGATTGGAAGCTCGAATTCTCTTTGAGCCCTTCTAATGAAGGTTTTCACCTTCTCTTGTACCTGGCACTTATCAAAGACAAAGAAAACCCAAGTGAAGCCGGAATAATCATCAACAATAACAAGTCCATACTTATTACCCCCGATGCTAAGGTAGGCAACCGGTCCAAAGAGATCCATGTGAATCAACTCCAAAGGTTGAGTAGTGGTCATGATGCTCTTTGGTGGGTGAGGTACACCTACTTGCTTTCCGGCTTGGCAAGCGCTACAAATCCTGTCTTTGTCAAAATCAACATTTGTTAGTCCAATGATGTGGTTGTCCTTTTGTAGTTTGGCCAAGTTCCTCATCCCAACATGTGCTAGTCGGCGATGCCATAACCAACCCATGCTAGATTTTGCCATAAGACAAGTTTCAAGTTTAGTCTCACTTTTGTTGAAATCAACTAAGTAGAGCTTATTCTTGAGCTTGCCCGTAAAGACAATAGAGGAATCCTCCCTACTAAAGACTTTCACACCAACATCCGTAAAGAGATAATTGTAGCCCTTCCCACACAATTATGAGACCGACAACAAATTGTATCCTAGGGATTCAACATGTAAGACATCGGATATAGAATGATCAGTTGTAATAGCAATTTTACCAAGTCCCATCACACCTCCCTTGGAGTCATCTCCAAACCGTATGTTGTCACTTGTATCGGCATTGGGAGAGTATGATGAAAACATACTCCTTTCTCCGGTCATATGATTTATACATCCACTATCAAGCACCCAACTTGATCCACCGGAGGAGTATGCCTGCAAAACAGATTAGTTTACAAGTTTAGGTCCCCCAAGCTCCTTGGGACCTTTCATGTTAGTCACAAGAATTTTGGGAACCCAAATTGAAGTGTGCAAATAAATATTTCTGTTCTTGCCAACATATTTTGCATAAACCTCCCCCTTGCTGTTGTTCTTCAGTATAAAGCAAGAACTCAAGCTTTGTCTTGTGGATTGAGTCTTAGGATGATAAGCAAATCTATTTGGATTGGCCCAAATTGTTTACTGCTGCTTCTGCACAACCTGTTTTGACTGAGTGACCTTCTTGATGGGTTGTTTCTAGACAGGAGGTTGATGAGTTGCCTTCCCCCTTCCCTTTCTTAGGGGCGCGCGACACTTGCCGCTTGCGGTCTTTGCTTTCGGAGCTGGGCGAGGTGCGGCCGTCTGTGCGAGCATATCTCGTACTCATCTTCCCTTTGCTCCAGAACTGGACATATTCATAGCCATTTACCATTTTTCTGCCATTTGTCTTGTCTCCTCTAGTGTGGCCTAACCCATCCTTGATTCTAGGATTTCTTCCGTCAATGTATTGTGGCTTCTTTGGTTGAGTCTCTTTGCCACTCTCTGTTTTCTTGACATGTTGTTTTTCTTTTTCAACCAAAGTGTTGAGCCTAGCAATCTCCTTCTTCATTGCTTCCATGTTTGCAAGGTTTGTGGCATGACTCTTCAAGTCTAGATTGAAACATTTACCACATCCATTGCTTGTGGAGGGAGTAGAGTTGTCCTTTGTGGATGAGAGATGTGAGTTGCTCTCCCAAAGAAGGCTATATTGGCTCTCAAGTTCTTTGTGCTTTTCTTGTAAGTCACAATACTTTTCATTGAGAGTAATAGTAGCTTTCTTTGTGAGAGCATGGTCCTCTTTTTCTTTTACAAGTTTCTTTTGTAAAGAGGCCACCTCACTTCTTTCAAACACAAGAGCGTCTTTGTTGTCAACATAGAGCTTCTCAAGTCTAGTGAGTTCACTTTCTCTAGTTTCCAACTCGGCTTGGACATTTTCTAAATCCTCCAATATCTTAGTGATAAATATTTTGGTCTTTGGATCTAGGTTCTTGGTCAAGGCATCATACTCTTCATCACTAGACCCATCATCACTTGAGCTATCACTAAGTTCACTAGATTCATCACTAAGGGTTGGAGAGGCTTTAGTTTTGGAAAGTACCTTCTCACGCTTTGCCATAAGACAAATGTGAGGGGAGCCATCTTCATCATCATCGGACATATTTGAGAAGAGCCTTGGTGTGGAGGTTGACTCTTGTCTAGCAAATGTTGCCATCTTCACATCCTCCTCACTTGACTCTTTAGTTGAGTCCCACTCATGCCCAATGTGTGCTTCTCCCATGTTCTTTCCCTTTCTCTTGTAATCTTGCCTCTTGTCATTGTTGGGGTTGTCCTTCTTGTACTTGTTGTTCTTGTTCTCATGTGGACAATCCACAACAAAGTGCTTTCGTGCTTCCACAATTGTAGCATGTTCTCTTCTTCTTGTTTGGAAACTTCCTTTGCACCATCTTGTATCCATTTCTCTTCATGGATTTGTGATATTTCTTGATGAATAATGCCATATCATCAATGTTGACACCTCCCTCATCATCATCATCACTTGAAGAGGAGGTAGAATCAATGTGCTCTTGCATTTTCTTCATTTCTTTGGCTTGACTTGAGGTTGATTGCTTGCTGCCCTTGTTCATGTTGGAGGTGCTTGGCTTGCTAGACTTGCTTGCTTTGAGAGCAACATCTTTAATTTTGATTCCATCCAACTTGGCTTGCAACTCACCAAGTTTCTTCCTCTCATTATTTGCCTCTTCCCTTTGCATGTCAAAGGTGAGCAACCTTCCAAGCACATCATTAGGAGTGAAGTGCTCAAACTTCTTCTTGTCTCTTATCAAGGTGACTACGGTCTCATTTCTAGGTGCATAAGCTTCTAGCATAACCTTTACCACCTTGTGATCATCAAGCTCTTCATCTCCATATCCTCTAATCTTTCTAACTAGAACCATCAACCGGTCAAACATCTCTTGAGCACCTTCACCATCAACTATCACAAACCGGTTGAGCTTTGCCTTTCTCACTTTGTCAACCCCTTCATGTGCAAGGATCAAGGTGTCCCAAATCTTCTTGGCCACATTCACATTCATCACCCTATTGTACTCATTTCCATCTAGAGCACTTAGGAGGATGCTTGTAGCTTGGCCGTTGAGGTGGGCTGCTATCATCTCTTCATTTGTGGGAGACTTGGGGCTCACCGGAGGCTCATATCCACTACACACAATATCCCAAAGACCAGGGTGAATGCCATTAAGATAGGCACTCATCAAATGCTTCCACTTGGCATAGTTTGTCCCATCAAAGTGAGGCAACTTCCCCGCGGGAACATTGATGAATGATTTCCTATCACGGTTAGAGAAAAGAGAATTGTAGTTAAAGGATATAGCGGCAAATTTGTTGTTGTTGCTGCTGCCCTCATCTTTCTTCTTCTCATTCTTCTTGCTTTTTGGCACATATGACACATCATCATCACCGTCTTCGGAACTACTTGATAGCTCACTTGATTGAGCTTCAAGTTCCACTACTTTCTTGCTTCTTTCTTCTCTTCTCTTGAGTCTTTCTTCTCTTATTCTTTTTCTTTCATCTTTTCTTTTGAGCTTCTCGATGAGCTGCATGCTTGCATCTTCTTCTTGCTTCTTGGCTTTCTCACGCTCGGCCTTTCTTGCTTCCTTGGCGGCTTTCTTCTCTTTTCTTTGTTTCCTTGCTTCCCTTCTCTCCGGATCAGTGGTTGCCGAGAGAGAGGATGAAGAGGAGAGAGCTCATTCTTTGGATCTTTGTAGGCTTGGCGTGAATGCCTTCGGCTCCGCCTTGGTTTGAACCACCTCCGGTATCCATACTTCACGCGGTGAAGCGTTTAATGAAGTAAACAAGCTCCGATACCACTTGTAGGATCGCTGGACGCCTAGAGGGGGGGTGAATAGGCCTGTTTCAAAATCAACTCGAAATCTGGTCAGATCAATGAGCGGCACTGCCGCTCGGGCCAAGCGGCACTGCCGCTCCAAGCGGCACTACCGCTCCCAAAAGCGGCACTGCCGCACCTGCAGAAAGGTTATGCCCATAGTTCAAAATCTACCCAATAAAATTTAAATCGGTTAAGTTCCTTAGCTTCCTGAAAGGGTAGAGATCACAGATCGAGTGCTAGAACTAGTAGATCACACTCCACAAAGTAGATCGGCCTCCAACCCTAGAAACTTCTCAACAACACAAATAAATGCAATTCACAAGTAAAGCAAGCACACGGTGACACAAGGATTTATCCCGTGGTTCAGCTTGCCACCAAGGCTTGCCTAAGTCCACGTTGTTGAGGTTCCACAAAGGAATGAGCTCACCACAAAGGTTTGCCTCTTTGCCTTGTTCACAAGTCTAGGAACCAAATCCTAGAGATGTGGGGTGATGTATTAGATGCAAGAGGGTGTTACAAACCTCCCTAGGCTGCCACACAAGTTGGCAAGCTCAAGGGCGACGCACTAGCCGGGTAGGAGCAAGCTCCAAGAGTAAAGAACCAAAACCGCCGGCCAAAGTGCGAACCAAGTGCTTCTAAGACGATGAAGATCATTGGAGCTCCCTTCCAATCGAAGTTTGCAGCCCTCACACTCAAGAATCGATGGTGGAATCGATGGATTAGCTTGAGGGGGTGAGGAGCTTCAATGGAGGAGAGAGAGCTGAGCACTTGGGTCCTTTCTGTCGAAAGTGAGCAGGGAAGAAGAAAGGTTACCGTTGAGGGTAGAAAGGGAAAGTATAAATACTTCCCTCCCAACGGTTAGAAACCGAGCGGCACTGCCGCTTGGTCCGAGCGGCACTGCCGCATAGCGGCACTACCGCTCCACCTGAGCGGCACTGCCGCTCAGACTAAGTCAGCCAAGAAATAGAAAGAATTGAACTGCTGACTTAGTTTGGAGCTGGAGGTTATTTGGTGTGAAAATGAGCACTTGGTTGCACGCTTTGGCACAGTGATTCTAATCCCTCTTAATAGTACGGCGTGTCCTATACTCAAATTCAAAATGCAAAATGAATATAAACCTCCTTTCTAGAAGTACCAGCTATCAATCGAATCGGGGTACTCCTCTTTTAGGCTGTAACATCCTCCATCATATACAACCTGCTAATCATCTCGATAAATCTCATTAGTCCTCTACTTAGATTGTCATCAACGCCAAAACCCACATTAGAGGTTGATTGCACTTACACCCTCCCCTCCCCTTTATCTCTCTCCCCCTCTCTCTCCCTTTCTTTTGAGATCTAGTTTTGATCTCTCCCTCTCTCTCTCTCCCTCTTAAAGCTACCTCCTCTCTCCTCTCCTTCTCTCTCTCCCTCCCCCTCTCTCTCCCTCCCCTCTCTCTCCCTCTTTCTCCCCCCTCTCTCTCCCTCTCATTTGAATTGTACGTGCTCTCTTTCCCTCTCTCTCGATCTCTCTCGTATTCCTCTTTTGAACTTTAGTTAACTCTCTCTAATCATTGATACTTCGATCTCTAATCATCGATCGCTCTCTTTGGTTTGGTTTAATTAATTTGAGCAGGCCGTCATGGCGCCGAATAGGGATTGGATGTACAGTAGAGGATCGGTTTGGATTTCATTGATGATGTGCGAAAAGAAGTTTGTGCCCGTCGCCATGAAGCATCGAACCGGTCGGGGGTTCGGAAGAAATGGTGTGCCCGTGCTATCAGTGCAAGCATATGTTCTTACACAAGGATGATGTCGTCGTGGAGCACTTGCTGCGGTATGGTTTCATCAGGGAGCCGAGGTACACCGTGTGGAAGTATCATGGTGAAAAAGAACCGAGTGTCGCGGCGGTTCATCTGGAGGACCCCGTCGACCGCAACGACGGAAACACCGGTGGTGGACGGAAGGGCGAGAACAAGTTGATAATCGTGATTACATCACCGTAGATGAACCGCTTGAAGACATGGCGTAAGACAATGCGGGGGGAGATGATGGTGAACAAATCGATAGTTGATGACATGTCGCCCGAGGATCTTTGCTCTTTTCGAGGAAATTGCTAACCTCAAAGATGAAGATGACGTGTTGTTTGGCAATCCAAGATGGCTCGAGAATTTTAGACGGATGAAGCAGCGGCAATTGACCCTCTCTACAAAGATGACGGCAAATGTCCGGCAAAGGCACGGTGCTACGTTTTAACCTAACGATGTTGATGATGAAGGCTCGCCACGGGTGGTCAGACACGAGCTTCAATGACTTGTTACGGTACCTCGGTGACAATGTTTTACCCGAGGGGAATAAGGTGCCCTCCAATACCTATCGGGCGAAGAAGCCGATTCGATCCCGTGGCCTTGAAGCTTAGGAAGTTTCATGCATGTCCTAACCATTGTATTCTATACCGGGTAACTATGCGGACTTGCATAACTGTCACGATGCGGCGTGAGTCGTTACAAGAGGAATGCTTTGGCCGTCGTGCCACCGATGAGGAGGGACCATCGAGAGGGCCCAAGAAGCGTAAGACGGGCAAGAAGCGGATGCCACCTCCCGAGGACGAGGAAGAAGAGGGTTACACCCGAGAGGAAGATCCCCGCCCTATCGGTGTGGTACCTACCCGTCCCCGGATCGCCTGCGTGCAATTTTTGGGAACCCGAGGGATGCCAAGGCGATGTCCTAGCATGCATCGGCGAACGCACGAAGGGCGATGGCAAGCTACGACACCCCTCGGATGCCAAAGCGTGGAAACGCATCAATGACATGTTCCCGGATTTTAGGGACGAGCCTAGGAACGTAAGATTCGCAATGAGTACTGACGGGATGAATCCGTTCGGAGACCTCGGTAGTATGCGACAAAGACTGGCCTGGTCACCCTCACCATATTCAACCCGCCTCCCTACGAAGTGTCCGAAGCGCAAAATATCTTCTATCGCCATGCTCATTTCCGGACCAAAGCGGCCCGGCAATGATATAGATGTGCTCATTGAGCCGATAATGGAGGAAATGGCGGAACTGTGGAAAGGGGTCAAGATTATGGATGCGTCCGAGAAGAAGAAGTTCACTCTAAAGGCAATGATAATGGCCACCATCGGTGATTACCCCTCTCTTTTTTCATTATCGGGGCATTAAGGGAAAGACAAACTTGCACGGTTTGCATTGAGAATACCGCTCCATTTACCTTAGTGGATCCCAAAAACGGTGTATATGAAGCATCGTAAATTCCTCTCGCAAAAAGAACACAGTGTACCGGGAAACTTCGATGGATCGAGTACTTTGACTACGAGCTTTGAGACATCAACGGAGGAGCCGGAAAGGGTAAAGTACGGGCCAAAGGTGTTTGAAATGGTGAAGAACATAAACCACGAGTTCGGAAAGAAGAAGAAAGCCGGTGGGCCAAAGGAAAAGAAGAAGCGGAAGCGGAACAAAACGGCAGTGCAAGAAGAAGAAGAAGCGGCGAGGCGAAGCGTAACCCCACTCGGCGGCCTTTGCCCAAAGTCCCATTCAAGAAGCAGTCGATTTTCTTCAAGTACCTACCATACTGGAAGATGCTCCATACACCCCATGCTGTCGATAACATGCATCTACAGAAGAATCTCTTCGAGAGCTTGGTCGGGATGTTCCTAGATATCAAGACTAAGACGAAGGACGGTGTCAAGTCACGTCAGGATCTTGCCGACATGGGCATCAGGCCCGAACTTCACGCCAAACCCTCGGGGAATAGCGGAAAAAGTCGACCTTCCGGCCCCGCGAGCTACAATCCGACACGGGATGAAAAAAGGGATTTTTGCAAATGGCTCGGGGATGTGAAAGTGCCGACCGGTTTTCGCTCCAACCTCAAGAGCATTGTATCGATGAAAGACCTCACACTATCAAACTTCAAGGCCCATGACTGCCATGTCATGCTGACGGTGTTCCTTCCAATTGTGATTAGGTGCATCGGCCCAGAGTTCTTGAAGATGGCCGTTACACGCCTGTGCTACTTTTTTAATCGCATCACAAAGAGAAGGTCATCGCTGAAAATGACCTCCCCGCACTGAAAGAGTTCATCGCGGAGACTATATGCCAGCTTGAGATGTGCTTACCACCATCTTTCTTCGATATTATGCCACACCTCATGATACACATGGTCGATCAGATAGAAGAACTAGGCCTCTCTACCTGCACGAGATGTGGATGAACGAGCGGTTCATGTCCTCTCTTAACAGATCCGTCCTTAACCGTGCATACCCAGAGGGCTCTATGATCGAGGCATACACAACACAGGAGTCCGTTCTTTGCCGCAATAGATACATCCGGGATGGAAATGCAATCGGCCTACCCGAACACCCGCACGAAGGCAGAACCGCGGGGATGGGCTACGCGGGGAGGAAAGTACGAACTGATATAGACCACGAAACAATCGAAGAAGCCCATGACAGCGCTCTCAACCGAACCGCTTAGTATCAATGGAAACGTGGGCTAAGAAGCATCCGAGGAAATTTGCGACAAGCGTGGCCGGCGCCTGCACGAGGGGTGGGTACTGAGACAACACAAGTTGAATTTCACAACGTGGATCGAGAACAGAGATACCCCTAAACGCGGATATCAAGAATCGATGCTTGCATACGGCCCATCTAGCCAAATCATCACATGGCAAGGTTACGACGTCAATGATACAGTTTCCACACGAAAAAGAAAAGGACAACAAGAGCGCGTCCGCGTAAACAGCGGCGTTTGGTATGAGGGCATGGACATGGCCACCAAGGAACTAAAGACATACTATGGGCAAATCCAAGAGATTTGGGAACTTGATTATGGCGAGCTACGGATACCAATTTTCCGGTGCCGTGGGTCAAGCCAACGGCGGTTGACGTGGACGGTTGGGTTAACCACCGCTCACTTTCGAAATACCGGAGATGATGAGTGGGTACTCGCAAAGTCGCGTGGCCCGTAGCCTACTACCCGGTGCCCAAATCGCAAGGCAAAAAGCAACTACATGCGGTCATGGGAGGGAAGCAAAGGATCGTGGGAGCCGATGGAGTGCGTAGTCCTGAAGAGTACAACAACTACGCGAGTTTACGCTCTTTACCGATCATCCAACCAAGATTAAGGAAGTCGAGACACGCGTGTGGGGGGAATGTCATCGGGACCAAGACAAAGCCCCGGTGCCGCACGGACGGTCGAAGAAGAAGAAGCGCAGCAGCCCCTAAAAAAAATAAGTCGATCCTTTTGTAATAGAACCAAATATGTTCCAAATATGGACGGGTGAAGAAGAAGGTGTGGAAAGGCGTGAAAGTCCTGTTCCATTATCCGGGGCCAAAGGCGCGGCTTTGACAAAAAGAAATGCAAGAAGTATGTGTGGTCCGTTGCAAGCAAAGCGCTTCGCACCTCGGAACCATATGTACACAAACTATGTGCGTAAGGGCAAGTCACCACTTCAAGCCTACAACTTCTTAAAGCAACCGGTGCAGGATGAGTTCGTCAACCTTACGACTAACGAAGAGTATGAGGCCAAGTCGAAAATGGGTAAAGAACTCGCAAAGAAGAACGAACTCGGGCACAACCTCGGCATGGTAGGATATGCCGGGTCATAAGGGTGGATGGCGGCGGAAAGAAAGGGAGGACGCCGAGAAAGGGATAGATAGTCCGTTGCTAGCCCTTCCCGAGAGGGCACGTGACTTCTTCTATGCCCGTCGGCCAAGAAGCGTAAGACGGGCAAAGACGTCCAAGTACAATGACCCAAAGGTTGACGAGGTGGAGAAGAAGGTGATGCGTGTCAAAGAGGCCAAGGAGCGCGGGGAGTTCAAACCTAGGAGGGAGCACGACGACGGTGGCGACCGAGGCAATCGGAAGACCCGAGCACCGTGGTCGAAGTTCGGGGCCGTGGCTCGAGGTTTAGCCGAAGACCGTGGATTCCCGGGCATCCGACGCGGGCAACTACCACACGAGGCGAGGTACAAGGATAACCTTAGGATGCAAGGCTATGAGGAAGCCATAAAGGACATAGTCGAGAAGAAAATAGAAGAGGTATTAACGAAGAAAGGTATTTCCAACATCCAAGGTGTGAGTACCTCTGCTGGAGCTAGCAAGAACCCAATCGACGATCTCGTCGAAAACGCGGTGGGCACTCTCTATATACCCGTTGGCAGGAAGGGAAAGAAGAAGGAGGTGGCCACTGCCGTGGTGTGTGCACCACAGAGAGATGATATGTTGTACAATAACGAGCCGGTCCCACCCGAATATGCCTTCATTTATCTGCAATCGATAGAACCAGGCCTTGGTGATGAGGAGATCGATATCCCAGGTGAACTAGGAGAAACAGTACTCAAGGACCTTCGGGTGGAGAGGGAGTACGTACCTATGGAACAAGGAAGACATTGTCCTAGTTCAGCCGACGACACCACCTCGGACGGCAGCGCCCGCAGATCCTCCTCCCCTAGGTGGTGGCGACAATGACGATGATGATAACAACGACGATGGTGGCCGAGGTGGCGGAAGTCCTCGTCCGAACCCACCTCCGGAAGAACCGGAAGGAGAAGACGGTCGCAAGACACCCTGTTACGGCGACGGCGAGAGGACACCTTCTCCTAAGCGTGACACGGGGGCTCGCCGTCCTCCCACGCCGTTCAAGCGCCCAATGGTTGAGGAGGTTTCAGAAAATGTGACAGGTACATAGCAAAAAAATACATGGCTAACTTGTACTATGCATTAATTGGTGCCTAATGTCAACACATGTGACAGGTATAGCAAAAAATTACATGGCTAACTTGTACACATGCATAGGATTCTCAACACCGCCTCAGAGCAGTCAAAAGGACGATGAGGTCGAATGCTCCCCCCAAGCGCCGAAGAAGAAGAAGCTATCAAAAGAAGATGAGGAAGTTCTTGCCCTGACCTCCAAATACTTAGATGATTGCGACAGGGCGGAGCTAGCGGAGAGAGAAAAGGACCTCAGATTGGCTAAAGCGAGGGACCCGGGGGCCGTGAAGACCGGCAGTACTAGGTACGTATATGCGTGATAATCTCAACCAAACTTAGCCAGACATATTACGTATGCGTACGTACCTAGATGATGCTAATATACATCTCCTTCTATATAGGAATTATATACCCCATCGGCGGGGACAATGGGTCAGCCCGGACTGCCCAGACTGGTTTGAGCTTGGCAAGTTCATGGTGCCCAAGGGCCAGCTAATCGAGGACGAGGAGTAGGACACTCGCGGGTTCCACATATTATATCGGCATGCGGTGGGACCTGGGTGAGGGAGTTTCATTTCGAGTTCCTAAAGAGCTCTTTAACTTGGACGAAGATATCTCACTCCCAATAGGCTTCGACGAAATGTGGCGGTTGCTACGGCGCCAGGACCTCGACCAATCCATTGTCACACTCTATGTTGCGTGAGTTTTTTTATGCATTTCGCGCTCGTACACCACTAATTCTAGCTCTCCGATCCTATAATGACATGACCATATGTGCTTGCAGGATACAAGCATTGATATCCCGAACAATGAATGAGCCAATTGTGTTCCTATGTCCAGCGGAAATAGACGTGGCGTATTTTTCTCATTACTGGATGGAGAGCCAGAGGAACGAAGAGTTGAGGAAGTTGGGCAAGGCCGAACAATATAAACACTTTAAAACAAGGGCCGATGCAAGAGTTAGAGAGATGGCAAACTACATCTGTAAGTGCATGAAGAAGATCAAAGGGCCGGCCAGTTGTCTCGTTGCGGCCCAACATATCAAGTAAGTCAAAAGCAATAATACTTTTTATTTTTTGAACACTTGGAATCTATTTCTAATCAAATAAAATGGTGTAGCCTGGCCGGTATACAAACAACAACACACATTGGCCACTGGATTACTTGGCTAATCTTCCCTCAGGATGGATGTGCCCTTAGGCTGGACTCGTTGCGTGATACGCCAAAAGGACTTTATAAACATTTTGAAGAGGCCCCAAGAACTGTAAGTCACGACACTTGTATACTATTTCATACCACAAACTTCTGTAAGTCATGACACTGAGGGATTTCGTACAAGGCTTACAAGGATTACTTGGCAGACCCCCGTGTCATACGATCAGAGGCAACCAATACGCAAAGAAAAACGTGGGGACCAAATGAAGATCAGGCGAGATTACGAGGTATATGTAGCATTACTCTCGTTTGCTCGTCCATATTGAATGGTCTCATAATATTCTAACCATTTTCTTGTACATATATCGTGCATGCAGTGCGGTAAGCAGCCTATGGGAACCAACCTATGTGGTTTCTATACATGTACCTTCATATCCCGCAGTGACATGTACCGTACTACGTGGCACGAGCTGACGAAGAAAACCACGGAAGATTTTTGGATGAAAGGCTTGGACGACATAACCTTCAAGAAACTGGTTGGCGCCATCTGTAGGGGCGTCATTGAGGACGTTGTGCTACCTACCGGCCATTTCTTCGACCCTAACAACGACCTTGCTAGAAACGAGGACTTATGGGAATTACGGGACTGGAGAAATGCGCTAGACATGAAGGATTATACGTGGGATGGCTCGAGTTGTAACCTAGCTAAACTTGATTGATCAATCGATCGTTCGATCGAGTTTTGTAAATTTTGATGTGTGGTGGTGAATTTTATACTCTAAGTGCTTTAATTGAATGTCCATGTTAGTTCAATGTTAAATTGTGATGCATTTTCAAGATTTATGTCAATATTCTCTTATTTTATTATTTAATATGTGGCTTAAATCATAATTTATAATTTTATAATATTTTTGAATTATTTTTTTATTAATCTGAATTAATTAACCGTGGCGGGCTTGTAACAAAAACCGCCATGGTTAATACATTAACCATGGCGGGCACGTAACGATGCCCGCCATGGTTAATCTATTAACCGTGGCGGTTTTGTTAAACGCCCGCCACGGTTAATCGATTTTCCATGGCGAGCATGGAGTCCGCCACGGTTAACCGTGACCCTAGCTCCATGGCGGACACAATGCCCGCCACGGAAAAGCCAAAATGCCCGCCACGTAAGTTCATTTGTGTACTAGTGTGAACAATAATCACACGTCTCTTTGTTTGGCTGTAGGGATAAGATCATCCCTGTTTTACCTTTGGTAAGAGGGGTGAAAACGAAAGGATAAATGGTTGTGCCAAGGACGGACGAGTTGGAACACTGATTTATGAGGGATGAGGACGACGCGGATATTAGGGAAACAAGATCCGTTACTGTAGAATGAACAGTGATCGGTGGGGTGGTCGACCGTACGTCGCTTGGAAGGATCGGACGATGGGAGAGAATTAGAGGTGACATGGCTCGATGTGGTGCTAGAAATGGTATATAGGTGTAAGAGTATATATATATAGATATAGCCACCCCTTAACCACACACAGGTGAAGATAGAAACCTCATTGTCTTGTCCCCTAAACCAGTTATGTATTACTCACTCTGTTCCAAAGTTGACTTTTTTGGTTCATCCATCTTGCTATATATCTAAACATATTATTATATCTAGATGTATAACAAAATAGGTGTACCAAAAAATTCAAAGCGACTTATAATTTAGAACAGAGGGAGTATGTCCTAAATCGTATGTTACATTGACTACAACTTTTCAGTCTTTCGTATGGCATAACAATGTAGCGATGCTATTACTATGTACACGAGAGATTTATTAGTGATTGACATACACTTGTCTGTGAAGTATAGTACATGAGAAAAATGATAACGTATATGACACCCAAATAGTGCGAAGTATCAACAAAGCTAAACCTAATACATCGATGTAGATAATTTTTTTCAAGATGACGTATTAGATACAACAATCTACGTAAGGAGAAGGAGGAGGAGGGACCACTAATCTATGAGGGATGAAGATGGGCGACATTGATCATGGTTGGAACTTCATGAATCTTATTCAAGCCTACTGTTCTGCTTTGTTGTGCCCATTAGTCGGGCAAACCTTTCATTTTTTTTGCCAAATTATCTTATTCAAGCCTACTGTTGTGCTTTTTTCAACTGGAACTTCATGAATCTTATTCAAGCCTACTGTTCTGCTTTTTTTTAGCTGGAACTTCATGAATCTTATTCAAGCCCACTTTTCTACAAACCTTTCAATTTTTTTTTTACCAAATTATCTTTTGTTAGAATTGCGCCATTTTAATGTATCAATGAAAAATCTTAATCTTCAAGGCTAACTTAAACTTTCAAAAAGGATTTCCATCCTACATGACTCGCTCCTTCGTGATGTCTTTATACAAATTCCATACAAACGGTCATTTTTTTGTAAGTTCCAAACAAAACTATCCTCTTATCGTTTCAACAAAACTAGCATGATAAATAAAGAGGAACAATAATGCTGCAAACAACCAGCGCTACCGCGAACGCCACGCTAGTTTTATGAGCGTGTGTACGACTCCGTTTGCAACACGTCGTCTGCAGAAATTTCTTCTCCGACTAGAAAAATATATAAGAGTGACACTCTGAGTCACTTATAACAAAATAGTCCTATATATCTTCATTGGTCTCCTCATGGTCAATCTTGGAGGCATCATCGGTTGACTGATAGTGATACGTGCTTGCGAATCAAGCAAGCGAAAACAGAGACGCCATTGATGAGAAGGATTTGCATTGCCGCTGATATTTGGAACGCCTCATCAGCATCTATATAAACACAGTTGCTTTGCTGCACCTTCTCGCACCAAGTTAGTCCTCTCGCCAACACCTACCCGCGATGTCAGCCTCCTCGCCGCTACACGTCGTCGAGGACATTCCCCATGTCCTCCAGCTTCTCAGCGACGACACGGTGGTCCGGTTCGCCGACTACAACACGTTGCCTCCCCGTCCGTGCCCCCGCGCTGCCCGTCGAGTGGAAGGACGTCGTGTACGACGCCACCCACGACCTCAAGCTCCGCGTGTACAGACCGCCGGCGGCCTCCTGCGGTAACAACAAGAACAAGAAGCTTCCCGTGCTCGTCTATTTCCACGGCGGAGGGTACGTCCTCGGCACCTTCGCTGCCCAACTTCCACGCCTGCTGCATCCGCTGGCGGCGAGCTCCCGGCCGTCGTCCTCTCCGCCCGACTACCGTCTGCGCGGAGCACCGCCTCCCGCGGCCCTCGGCACGCTGGCGGCGGCGGTCATGGGCTGGTGTGCGCGCCAGGCCGTCGTGGCGGAGGGACCCCTGGCTCGCCGAAGCGGCCGACATGGGCCGAGTGTTCGTCGCCCGGTGACTCGGCGGGCGGGAACATCGTCCACCACGTCGCCGTCCGCCTCGGCTCATCCTCGGGCGAGCCCGGGCCCGACCCGGTTCGCATCGGCATCGCCGCCACGTCATGCTCGCCCGTTCTTCGGCGGGGTGGAGAGGGCGGCGTCCGAGGCGGAGTTCCCGCCGGCCCGTTCGACGCTGCCGGGTGCGACCAGTCTGGCGGCCGGCGCTGCCGCCGGGCGCCACGAGGGACCACCCGTTCGCGAACCCGTTCGGCCGGAGAGCCCCGTTGGGCCTGGGCGCCGCCGCCCCCCCCGCCGACGCTGTCGTGACCGCGGAGCGGGACCTTCGCGACCGCCGCCAGCGGACTACGCCGCGCGGCTCAAGGCGATGGGACAGCCCGTGGAGCACGTCGAGTTCCAAGGCCAGCACCACGGCTTCTTCGTCGTGGAGCCGGCCGGCGACGCCGGCACCGAGGTGATCCGGCTTGTCAGGCGCTTCGTGTATGGCAACTCCAGCTGATTGAACTCGGTTTGGGTGCTTGGACTTGAGCCTTGAGCTTGTGTACTGATGTGACATCATGACTTTTGTTGTTAGCACGAGCACTCGTGTCATACATAGTTGCAGTGAACGTTTCGTGTTCACTGGATAGAAATGCTGCTGCTGATCGATTGCCTTCCCAATCACATTATTCCCAAAGTTTAAACGTCTCAGATCTGCTCTTCACACCGAGTGAATCGTACACCCCGATGATTTCAAATGCGTCCTCGTCAGTCGAACACAGTTTTAACTTAGAGAATTTTACACTAATGGATGTAATTATTTATGCACAGTAAAACGATAGGGTTGGTTTTAGTCGCCCCTAACCATTCCGTGCCGCAATCAAAGACACTTTTGCACCCCACACCTCTGAAATAATCATAGTAGTACATTTTCCCCCCTCTCGTCTCGGCGTCAAGAAGTAGCATCAGATATCCGTTGCTTTCATCTTAAAATAGTACGATAAATTTCTTTGATGTTTACGGAAAGAAATCCATCCAAGTTCCGTTTAAATTAGCACTGGCATTCCCGGGCCATACCTAAAGATTTTGCATCTGTCTACCACTAACAATACCAAGTGCGTGCGTGTCAGGATTCAGAGAGACTGGATTAGACTTGCCTAAATTATCACCAAGATTCAGCTGTAGTACACTGCTACAAGCACTAGACGACCGACTGAATTCATTCATCAGATGCTAATGCTACGATACGACGCAACTAGGAGTATCCCAATTCTCAGATTATTCCCAGGACGGGAACGGGGAAAGTGAACTCCGATCAGCCGGCAGGCAGCAGCCACATTGCAGTTGCAGAGGAAGGAACAGAGAGTGAGGGAGGCGCGCGCGTGCGAGAGCGGTGTGTTTACCAGGAGGGTACGAGGTTGGCGGCGATGAAGAGGAGGTAGCCGGAGGTGCCGACGATGAGCGCGAGTCCACCGCACCACCGGGGAGCCCACCGCCGAGAACGCCGTGAAGGACGTGTAGAGCACGCCCAGCGAGATGTCGCCCAGGTTCTCGTCCTGCCACAACACAGCACGTACGGCCAAGCCATAAGCCACGGATGAGGCGAGGTGAGGGCCGTGAGGCGCCATAAGCCACAGCCGGCCGCGAGCAGAACGAAGCGGCTGGTTGGGTTGTTGTTTACCGTGTTGACGGTGCTCTGGAGGTTCTGCGCGGCGTGGTAGGCGAGGAAGACGAAGAGGAAGGCGGAGCTGAGCAGGAGCACGTCGCGGTGCGCCGAGGCGGACGCGGTGCGCGCGCCGGGGCCCGGGATCAGGGGCGCGGCCTCCTCGACGTCGCCCGTGGCCGCGGCGTCGGCGCCCGCCATGGAGGCGTTGGGGGCGGGCAGGCGAAATTGGAGAGGAGGTGGGTGGATGGGCGGGCAGGTGACGTGCTCTCTGCGCTCTGCGCTGCGGTTTTCTTCTGCTGCTGTTCTGCTTCGTGCTTGTGAATGAATGAATTGGGGAACGCGACGGACGACCGAGGAAGACGACGGACGGGAGGTCAGGATACCAGCCGGCCGCGATTAGAAAATTCTTTTTAGTTAAAAAAAATAAAGTCACAGCCGCTTGCTCATACGGGACGATAGTTTGCGTGAATTGAAATGTTGCAAATTGTTAAATGCAAATGCAGGCGTGGAAAACTTTATTCCATCTGTAAAGTAAAATTTAAATTTGGACTCTTGTCACATTGCCGCCTGAGCAGTAACGTGAGTTTCGCCGCTACTCGTGCAGTAATTTTTAGTATTTTCCAATGGCAGGCCACATGTGGCCAAACAAAGCAACAACGATGCGAATGGTGAAAACAAAGGGGGGACATGAACGCCAAGTAACCGTCAGCATTCGTTAGACGGTTCTGGAACTCAGTGAGCCAATGAGTGGGTTTTTTCAGGGCCTAGTATACCTACAAATTGAGTGTGACACCACCGAGCTAGTTTAGAAACCGTTGGTACATGTTACTCAGAAAGTTGTTCATGGCATTCACGAAGCTGAGTTGCTAGTGATCATAGAACCATAGCTTCTTGTTGTCTTCACGGCCATATACAATACAACCAGGGCAGCTCTGTTTTTACTTTCCTGTATGTAAAAGAACAGTATACGCTTCTGTAGTGTAAGAAGTCCATGTATTGCTTTCAAAAAAAAAAAAAAAAAGAAGTCCACGTATTTCTGTATGTCTTGTCACCCACTATAACTTCACTTTCTTTATGTCCTCGCTATAACTTCAATTGAGCACTGCAACTTTACATCATCTGTTCAGCAATGGCGAAATCGCTATAACGTAGTAATGAAATACGATGTCACGGCTCACATATGACAGGAGGGACATTTCCCTCTGATATCAGTTGTGAACATGGTATGAGGCACTCCACACTGCTGATACCTGATAGAACTGACGAAGATGCAAGGATGGACACTTGCCTCAGGATCTGATGGTCGATGGCTTTTCGACCACAATTGTGAGGATCATGAATGCGCCACATGAGACAAAGAGGGCGATGGTCATCAGGATCAGCATGGCCTGTAGCGTCATGTTTGGGCTCAAGAAGAAGATGATGGCAACGGCAGCGCTGTCCCACACCTTGAACTGTGCAAAGGTAGCCTCCTGGGTTTGCCACATTGCCAAACTTAAGTATTCATTGAAGACATGGCAAATGAAACTTACACCAAATCATTATGTTCCAAATGTCGAGAAAGAGAGAGAGAAATCTGAAGACTGCAAATGAGATTATGGCATCAATTACCTTGGCATCTTCGAACAGCAGTCCAATAACCGTGTTTAGCACTGTATTCAACATCCCATCACCAACACCCCATAAGGCACCTATCAGTAGAGGAGCTGCGACACCAAGCACTCCAACAATTGGGCTGCAACAAAGACAACAATGAGTGCACCAAAATAGCAATGACAAGCAAAGCTGCACCATAACATTTTAAAGAAACCAGACCTGTAAAAAAGAAGCAACCCCAATAGGACTACACCCTGGACAGCAGTTCCAATCGACACTACGAGTGTAGTCGAATAAAGTCTGGAGGTCAAATATCCAGTAACCAATGCACACTGAAATGGCAGTCATGTTCCAACGTTCAGCTAAAAACATGCAGAGGGATTTCTTTATTGATTTAGAATGTGGGGTTTTAGGTTTTAGATAACTGTAGAATAAGATAAATGTAGCAGCCGCTAGTGTGACTAGTCACTAATACAAGTCCTCAAAAATCATGGCTATAATAGCCACATCGGGAGTCTTGGCACATGGAAACAAAAATATAGACTACATCAAGAAATGGCATGAGGAATTTACAATATTTCTTAACATTTTGGTGGATGGGAGGATCAGATAACTAATTCAAAGAGTCGTGGAATTGTTAATTCACGTACGATTGCATCTGCAGGCACCATAGATTGCCATAGCTCCACCAACTCCGGATATGCCAAGGACAAAGTTGTACAATACTCTTTGTGAATACAGCCCCTTGAGGAAGAACCCACAATATTATCTTTAAAGAATAACATAGTAAGAAGGAGAGCAACAAACAATGTTGATAACAAAATTGGTTACTTACGAGATAAACGCATGCTCCAGACCTATATATGCCATAAGAGGGATAATAAGAAGAATCCTTTGGTCCTTGAGAGGGGCAATAATATACTTCAACATCACTCCAAATGTGGAGTGGACTGGATTATTATTTGCTTTCTCCTCTCTTTTGGACAGAAAAACACACATTAATACAATGCCCACAATCATGCGGCCAAGAAATACAACAAATAATATATTTTTCCCCAAGACACTTCCCCCATCCTCAAGTCATATGAGAATCAAAGGATCAGGAAAAAAAAAATGACAATGTAAATGTAAACGTATATCACACAAAGAAGCCAAGCGACAAATATAAGTTAATAAAGAAATTTCAGAGGAAAAAACAACAGTAAGCATTGATCCATTTGCATGACTAGCAATCCCTTTGTTTCACAGTATCTGTCAAGGTTTCAAGGAAGAAATATCAATTTCATGTGGTATATGTTTTTCCTCAAACACGCAGGAGAGCTGTGTAATATTATATTAAAGAAGAGGAAAGGGTGCGAGAACCCTTATAAATACACCCCCGATCCCCCAAAAACAACATACAATTGAGCATACGCAGGAGAAGTTCACGAATCACATCATGTTTGCCCTAATTAGATGGAGTAGAATGCCCATCTAATAAGAATAACCAAAGTCAAATTCCTTATTATTTAAATATATGCTGGTACATGTGTGAAGTATAAGTATTTTGTAACAGAGGGAGTTTTTATTAAGAAGCCTTTACAATCTGTAGGGGGTTCTAGTAATCACTAACATCAGGACAATCTATAATAGTTAAATTAAATAATAGGTAAGTTAGATGAAATTTTTTAAATTGACTCATTTTTCAGCACTGCCAGTCTTTTGAATGCTGGACTCATGAATCTCAACCCTATAAAAAATATGATACTGAATGCAAATACATTGGCACTTCCCCCAGAGTCTTTCCATTACAGAAGAAAAGAAAAGACTTGGAATTGGCACTTTAGAATTGTTTAATAGCGACTAACCTTTCCGTTTCTCAGTAAAGCAAGCGAGAGCAAATTTCCAAATATCTACATAGTTGAAATGCAGTACAATAAAAAAACTGTTGTAATATATAAGACATGAGTACAGAAAGAAATGTAGTTATGTTGTGAAGAACAAATACTTGAACCTCTCCTGGTGCATTTTCAACTAAGAACAGCTCTTAGAACTGTACCTGTGTTGTACCATAAAGTCCCCAAAACTCTCCAGTAAATTTCCCCAAAGTCGGACCCTCGGGTAAATTATTGTCTCTTGCATGACTAAGGGCAGCTGATGTTAGATATGTACCCTGCAGTGTGAGACATAGGTATATGAGACCGGTGGACTAACATGGAACTATGGAATAGAAAAATAGAACAGTTACCTGCCCAACCCAAATGATAGATGCACAAAAACCAAGGTACAATGAAGCAGACACCATTGTGTACCTGACAAATTTATATTAAAGACAATGTTACTCCATGAAACTCCCACTAGATAAGGAAGCTTTTCTAAATTGTTTTGCACAGCTAAAACACCCTAGGTAAGCAAGCACACATCCTAGGGACAAAACTTACCCTGGTATGTCAGATTGTTCAGTAGCATATCAACTGAACAATACAATACATACTGAATTGGAACACATTTTTGTTAATCTTAACAACAAAAGCAGCCGCTTCCTGACACAATTTTGTTATTGGCCACAGGGGGTTGCATAGCATGTAGAGTGCTGGGAATCTAACCCATACACTAACTCTATGTCCTAATCATTTCCCTGATCTCAATTGTGCATCCTCTACTGAACATGAACATTAGTCAGATAGAAGCCGAATCAGCATTCATTCCTGAACTTCCTAAGCTAGGAAATTTTATGGAACAAGCACAAGCTCCAGGTATACAAAACAAGATGATGGAGGACGCACCATGAAGGGACGAGGTTAGCGAGGATGAAGAGCACGTAGCCGCTGGTGCCCACGACGAGTGCGCGCTTGGGTTCCAGCCACGTCACCACCGGCGACGCGACTAGGGAGAAGAGCGTGAAGGAGGTGTAGAGGATCCCCAAATGAGACCGTGCCCAGTCACCCTCCCCGCACGATGACAAGCTGGTGAGACGGAGATCGGAGAGGGGAACAGAGGAAGGAAGTGTGAAGTGTACCGTGTTGATCGTGCTCTCGAGGTTCCGGGGCGGCGCCAGAGGCCGCAAAGACGAAGAGGAAGGCCGCGGAGAGGATGTGCACGCCGGCCGCGTGTCTCCTTTGCCTTCCGCCCGCCGCCGCCCGGAGCGGGGCGAGGCGGCGACCTCCTCGTCGTGGTCGCCATCCATAGCCGCCGGCCGCTTCGCTTAGCTAGTCCGCCGGCCCTCCTCCTCGCCGCTAGCTAGTCACTCACCGGGGACCTAGTGGATAGTCCAGGTAGGCCCAGGACTACCTTGAAATTTGGCCCAAAACTTTTTTACTACTTTGCACCACAGCCCCACCAAATTGGCCCGATGCCTCTATCTCTCGGACGCAAGTCCAGTCCACCTTCCAGGACTCCAACACCATACCAAAGATGAGCACCGCTTCCAAATGACGGTTGGCGGTCGGGCGGTAGGGGCTCAAGCGCCACCTACCGCTACGCAACAAAGGAAGCCCCACTCGAGCCCCACCTAAAAATTTTGTCGATGAGCCCCGCCTGTCGCATCATCCTACCTTGATCGGTGTAATCAATCAACTAATCAGCCACAGCAACTAATCAAGGCCCGGCCATTAACGTAAAAGGGAACCCTATCCCAGTATTTGCAAGGGCTATTTCCAACAACTATGGGTTGCGGCCCATATTATCCAACGGCCCGAAGCTTCATCGAGATGCGTGCTACTAGGTCGTTCTCCCTATACTCCGACTACGTAGTTCACGCTCCGTGTTTTACGAAGTGCGGCGTTGGCGCAGGAGACACGCATGGGCAGGGAGGGCCGCCTAGGCCGGGGACACGGATGCGCTGCTCCTAGTATAACGATGCTTTACCACCGCCCCACGAGTGTCCGGACGGACACGAGAGAAGTGGCCCGAGAATCCAATGCAATGCGGCTACACATGACGTTCCTGTTGATGGGATTTGACGATCCGGGTCTTGAGGATACCTCGGAGGAGAGAGAGGACCCGGGGCGGAGGAGAAAGCAAATCTGACGACTCCGGCGCGCCGTGACGCCGGGTCGCACCGATGCCCCGCGCTCGATGACACCGTGTCACGACCGACTTGACTACACAGTGGCCATGTTGCTCCATGATGGCAACGGGTAGAAAATATCCGCGTACCGCGGCATGAGACCCGGCGGGCGTGGGTACGGGCGTGAGTCTGTGCCCGCGGACACGGGCATGAGCATAGAGTTGTGCCCGGGCAAAACTTCACGAAGTAAAGAAATAGCACGCCCGCATCCCAGAAACCCGTCGTCACCGCGACCGACACGGGCCACTATCGAAGGGTATATAGCTCGGGTTCTGCGGTTTCCCGACCCAATCCCCCTCCACACTCCACCAGCAGCCGCCGTCTCGCCTCCCCAGTCCCCACTTCGCGAGCCGCGGTCGCGGCCCCTGGCATCGCCGTCCCCGCCTCCGTGCCTCCCCCCTCTCGCGGGCTGCAGCAACCGGCGAGCACGGCTGCTTCGCTCGGCGCGCGCTTCTCGACGGCCGCGGCGAGATCTACGCGGAGGGAGGCTGCGAGCCTCTCGGCGGAGGGAGAGGAGCGGCAACCGGCGAGCCAGGCACGCATCTCGGCGGAGGAGCATCAGCGCGAGCCTCTCTGCGGACGGCGGCGGCGAGATCTGTGCGGAGGGAGGTGGCCGCGAGCTTTGCTACGGAGAGTCTCCGTCTCCGCCTCGCAGTCCACTGTCGTCTCTCGGCCTCGGATTGGATGGTTTAGGAAAATAAGGTAATAATAAGTTCTCTACATAGAAGTGTGTAAAGAGTTGCGATGGTTTTTCCTTTAATTGAGTCCCATTACCATTAATTTTTCCTTTAAGTTCTCTACATTTGTTGAGTCTTCAGGTGCGCTCGTCTTCACAGATCCTCTAGTTTACTTTATGTTATTTTACTAGTTCAGATCCGGGCCCTTCAGATCCTTGCCACCTTCGAACGTGAGTCTCAAAAAAGCTTCCATATATCGATTTAATGCAATGGTTGTTAGTTCCTCTTTCTGTCCTTCCCTGGATCTACGATTTTGTTTATTCATTAGTGCAACAACCCTGTAGGTTGTTATTGTATTACAGCGCATGTTAGTTATCATGCAAACCGAGAAGATAGTTTATATTCTTTATGGGCTACTATAGGTCCGTCACTAACCACACCACAAGACTGTATAGATTATTTAGTTGCATATTCATGGTACAGCTAGGCTGTAGCACAGAGTACCTCTCACTTTTGATCATAAGTACAGGAAGCTAAATCTTTGTCTTTGAAAGCTCAGTACTTTTGTGTACATAATACATTTGTTGTAATCTGTAAGCTAATTCTCGTGTAATCTGTAAAAGGTATTTAATATTGCTTTTTCTTAGCGATAATTCATTTGTTAGAAAATCCATGTATACATAATACAAAATTTTAATTTTGATCAAACATTTTCTATACTATTCACCTTGTAAGTGTAAGACAATTCATTTCTAATCACTGCAATTTAGCAATTTATTTCGTGTAATCTGCTCAAATACTTGAATGCAGAAACCTTAGAGTTCATACTTTCGAATCTGCTCAAATACTTGAATCTGCTCAAACCTTAGAGTTCGTACTTGAATATGCTCAAATACTTGAAATGCAGAAACCTTTACTTTTGTGTTTTGTCATGATAAGAATGATTTTTTCTATTAGTATGAGTTTAAGTAAAAAAGAGGTTTATTGATAAGATTGTAAAGGATTAGGGGTTGTAAAGGATTAGGGATTGTATCATCATCTTTGAGCCTAGAATTGAATTAAATTTTTGTAAGTTTTCAGGATTTTTGAGGCAAGAAGAAATCAAATATAGCATTTCTTTTTAAGAGGTATAGGCAAAAATAAAGTTTACCAATTTTGGTTAATTTATAGTCATTTTACCGATTTTTCTTTGAGTTTTGTTGTATTGGGTAAGAATTTTTTTTTGATGAGGACTACCCTTGTTTCAATTTCTAGGTCCGCCACCGGCTGAGTCTGCTCTGCTCTGCTCCCTAGCGCACGTGGGCCCACGATGAAGGCACGGATCTTCCCTGCTCCCGTATTTTGAACTTCGGCGTCAATGTCGATTGGGCCATACTCGTCATTGACCGAAAGGCTCGGGTAAATTACCCGGACAGCGACCGCGACGGGGACCCTTGCTTCCCCCAACCCGCACCCGCTGTAGCCGCCATGTCGCCCGCCGCCGCCACGCCTTCGCCCCGCGATCTCCGTCGCGGCCCCCCACCCTACCGCTCCATCCCGCGGCGCTTGCGCCTTCCGCTCTGGGGGGTCACCGCTGCCCCACGCCGAGCCGTCGCCTCGATGGCCGTGTCCGCCCCAGGTCGGCGGCGCGGCGTCGTTCCTCGGCGCCCGCGAGTCCGAGGCGCTCTCCACTTTGTCAAGTACCAGGGCCTCGGCAACGACTTCATCATGGTGCGCCCGCTTCCGTTTCCCAACTCTCCTCGGCTATTCCGCACCGTGCCGTGCGTGAGGTGTTCCATTTTGGTTTGGGGGTGAACCGCCGTTGAGAATTCTTCGTGCAACCCGTGCCGTTTTGATTTTCGAGTGCTCTGCTGTTGATGATACTTCGGTTTGGTTTTGCTGATTCATGTTTCGATTCGTAGGTGGACAACAGGGATTCGCCGGTGCCGAAAGTGACGCCCGAGGAGGCCGCGGCTGTGCGACGAAACTTCGGCATTGGCGCCCGACGGTGTCATCTTCGTCATGCCGGGGGGTCAATGGTGCTGACTACACCATGAGGATCTTCAACTCTGACGGCAGCGAGCCAGAGGTGTGTGTGTGTGTCTCCACCATTTCATCATCGCATACTGATAGTGAATTCTATAGCACAGTCGTAAATGTTTTATTTGATATTCTTATTGGTAGCCGTTCTTCTCTGCTACCAAATAATGCTAAGATATGCATAGTGCTATGGCAGTCGAGAGTTACCACTTTCCAGTCTCTGCTGCCGAAGTCGCTGCAGGTTTATCATGTGAGCTTTTTAATGCAAAAAGGAGGGAAAACGTAGATGTGTAGTTGGTGAGGTTCTTCAAATTCCGATAGATGCAAACTTCAGCCTTTAAATCAACTTGCTAGCTTGAGCTCCTAGCTACCAGTTAGTGTAGATTGGGACACCTACCAATCTAAGCATCATCAGAGACAGAGTATTTACTTGGTGTATTGTCTTTATCATATTCACTATTTCATAGGCATACCAGATTTATAGTCTGTAACTCTGTATACCACACATGTCTCACTCTCTAACATGCACTGGGGCTATGTTTTATTATATTCTGATCTGTAAGTTTTGTGTCTTGAATGTCTGTTAAACAGTTGAAGTGCCATCATGTTTCCAATCCTAAATAAATGCTTATTATATGATCTGATATGTTCTGTCTGTTAAACAATTGAAGTGTCAGATTTATAGTCTGTATACCATACATGTCTCACTCTCTAACATGGTCTGGGGCTATGTTTTATTATATTCTGATCTGTAAGTTTTATGTCTTGAATGGCTGTTAAACAGTTGAAGTGCCATCATGTTTCCAATCCTAAATAAATGCTTATTATATGATCCGATATTTTCTGGCTGTTAAACAATTGAAGTGTCAAATCTATAGTCTGTATACCATACATGTCTCACTCTCTAACATGGTCTGGGGCTATGTTTTATTAAATTTTAATCTGTAAGATTTGTGTCTTTATGGCTGTTAAACAATTGAAGTGTCATCATGTTTCCAATCCTAAACAAATGCTTATTACATGATCAGATATGTATGTTCTGGCTGTTAAACATTTGATGTGTCATCATGTTTCCAGTCCTAAACAAATGGACCAGATATATATGTTCTTTTTTTTTCGCACTGCTAACTATCAAATAGAGTGAAGGAAAAGTAGATATAAATGTCTCACTATATTTCTTCCTTTTTTTTTTATCTCCAGGTTATGGACAATCAGCAAATGTTTAATACAGTCTCTTAATCTGAATAGTTCTCATGCACTAAATGTTGATCCATTATTTCTTCTTTGGTTTTCAGATGTGTGGTAATGGAGTCCGTTGCTTTGCTCGGTTTATAGCCGAGATTGAAAATCTGCAGGGGACAAATAGGTAATGCATTGCAGCATCACTGAAAAAACAATTAAATGAAATACACAAAAATTGCACTCGAGGTCTCATGTTATTCTTTGCCTAATATGGTTTTGAGGGGAGCCTGAGTGTAATATTCCTTTTGGGCTTCATTCAGTTTTCATCTTCATAAGAGCGGTTGAGTTTTTTACGTGGGCTTCCCAAGCCTATCACATTACTTCTCCTTTACCCAGGCTTGGGAGTTGGGACCATCTATGTTAAATAACTTAGGCAGAGTAGAGTAGTAACTGTTATTGAATCTGAGTCTAATATTAATATAGTTAATTATTGAAACACAATAATTCTAGAACTATGATACTATGTGCATGCATCATTCTTTGTTATGGACCCTGAAATTAGTTCTTAAACATTTCAGATTCACTATTCATACTGGAGCTGGAAAGATCATTCCTGAAATACAAAGTGATGGGCAGGTAAATGTTTCCTCGTAGGCATTTTGAAATCTAATTATGATAGTCCCTCTTTAATTCTAGAAGACTATAATCATGCCTTGCTAGCTATGTTGTTTGGTCATGAGCAAAGGTATGGCGGCTGTACAGCAATTCCAAGAGGTTCTTTATATTCTTTTTGTATTGTTAGGGATAGAGATTTTGGTGAAAAAAAAAAAAAAAACTTCCAACAGCTTCTTTAATTAGACCATTGCCATCCTTTTTTTTTTTTTTTTTTTTTCCTGATTTCTCGCTAGCCAAAAATGGAGAGCTCTCTAGAGTGCACACAAGATATAGAGAAACTGTTGGAGGGTGGAAAGGTATAGAGAGCGATTTTTATTCAAATGGCTCTCAGATGTGGATTTAGAGAGTAAGTTTAAGAAAAACTCTTGGAGATGCTCTAATGCCTTTTGTTGATTGCTAGTTGACTGGTAAGGTTTGTCCCCACACATACATCTGATATTCGTCATGCACTCTTCTGCAGTTCGTTGTCAACATGATATTATATACCACAATAGCTGAAGAACTATGTTACAAATAAGGGGGGCTGAATTGGATAACAGTATTGAGTTCCTCTAACGTGTGTGTGCGCGCGCGCGTGACTGAGAGGTGTGAACTGTGGTGATACACACCTGTGTGACAAAGCTGGCCAACACTCTCTGTGTGACAAAGCTGGCCAACACTCTCCAATCCTTAAGTTAGAGCCCCTGTTTTCATATCGTATTATCGTTCCTAGTCGTAAGACCCTCGATAAGAACGATAAGGAAGATTAGTCGTCCTTATCGGACGATTAATCGGTCTGATCGGCTTATCGGACAAATTTATCGTCCTGATGCCTGATGACCTTATCGACCTTATATATACTATATATATATGATGTAAATATATGTGATTTGACCTGATCTGTGACAATATGTGATTTGACCTGATCTGTGACAATTTGCACCACATACTCCTTCCCAACCTTGTTAATTTGTTCCTCTAACAAGTCTGCTAACATAAAAGCACTTGCTACCTGACTTGAAGCGTCAACTGAACCTAAGAAGAATGTTCCAGCTGGGCTGTTGGCAAGAAAGTTGATGAATGACGCTTGCTAGTGTCAGTCCATCCATCTGACATTATTGTGCAGCCATATTCCTTCCAAGCTTCCTCATGCTTCTTTCTCAGCTCCTCTGTCTTGTTCACTGCCCTCTCAAGAAGTGGATTTCTAATCTCATGGTATGAAGGTGAGCGATACCCAGGACCATATTGCCCAATGGACTCAAGCATAATCTCCCAGCTTCTTGAGTTAATAACATTTAATGGTATTCCATTCTCATAACCCTAGTGGGCAGCTGGGAAGGTTGAGGATAAGGTTGAATGCTCAGTCACTCTCACTAGTAGTCACTCCCTCACTCTTCTCTAACCCTAGTGGGCCTTGGGCTGAGACTTCTGAAACCAGCCCAACTTATCGTCCTGCACAACTTATCAGACGACTAATCGTGATTTATCGTCCTAATCGGACGACTAATCGTTCTGATCGCTCAAAACTGATCGAACAACCTTATCGAAGGCGCAGATACGATAAGGACGACTAATCGTGATTAATCGCGATTAGTCGTCCGATATGAAAACAACTGAGCATCTCCAAGAGTTCGGCATATCCCTTTCCCCATCCTTATTTTTTGGAAAAGGAAAAGGTCTATATCACACCCCCACCTATGGGAGGTGGACTACATAACCCCCCAACTTATGAAACAGTCTACATCACCCCCTAAACTTACCAAAACCGGTCAACTTACCCCCTAAAGCAGTTTTGAAAAATCATAGAAAATCATAGAAAAATCATAAAATGAAAAATCCAATTGTGTTAGACTCTAGATGAGTAGATCTACGGAATGAATATATAATATGATATGCTTTAGTACATTTTTTTACAGCTATGAAGAAAAGCATAGATCTAAAGCTACAGCAAAAAAAAAAAAAAACTAAAGCATACCATATTATATGTTCATTGTGTAGATCTACTCATCTCGAGTCCAACACAATTGGATTTTTCATTTTATGATTTACTATGATTTTTCAAAACTGCTTCAGGGGGTAATTCGACCGGTTTTGGAAAGTTCAGGGTGTGATGTAGACTGTTTCATAGGTTAGGGGGTTATGTGGTCCAGCTCCCATAGGTGGGGGTGTGATATAGACTTTTTTCTTTGGAAAAAATGACAAAAACTCATCTCCAACAGTTTTCCATATCGCTTTCCCATCTTTTGCCAATCACGGTCATCTGCGGGCAAATATACGCGCAGCCTGGGAACGTGCATCTGGAGGTGGAAGGGCTTAAACGTGTTCAGAAACAAATTTGGGTTCCAGGTGAGAAAAGCGCAGGAGAGAAAGATTTGGTGGAAGGACTTGAACACGTACAGAAATAAATTCAGGGTTCCTGATGCTAAACATGAGACCGGATCGTATAAAAAAGTGTCGAGAAAAACTTTTGGGATGAATCATGAAAATATAGAAAACTCTTGGAGATGATCTCTTTTTTTCTTCCCCATACTAATTTGGGAGTTGGCAAACAATATGAGAAACTCTTGGAGATGCTCTTATACCTCATATAGAATTTTATACACATCTTGTTTTCAGGTAAAGGTTGATATGGGCGAGCCCATCCTTTCTGGACCAGACATCCCCACAAAACTGCTAGCTACTGAGAACAAAGCCGTTGTCCAAGCCGAAATTGCCAGTTGAGGGCTTAACATGGCATGTCACATGTGTCAGCATGGGCAATCCTCATTGTGTCATATTTGGTGCAAAGGAGTTAAAGGTAATCAGCTTGTAAATTCGTATGCTATTCATACTTGCCTCTTTTCAGAGCTTCACATTTTGTGGATCTATCTATGGGGATATAAAGTCTTAGTTGAAACAATTGAATCTTGAGTTGTTGGTTCAACATTCTTTGTTACAATTTGTACATCAAAATTTCGAATTTGGAACTTGCTAATTGTTCAAACCAGTGACCTCTGTGATCCCTTTTGTTCATGATGACCACAATCTGTTGATTTTGCTTGTCAAAAAGACATGGCTGGATTATATTACAAAATACTTTAGGAGATAGACAGAGTTTTTGTAAGGATGCTTTAGTAATCAGTATGGTTTTGCTATTGTCTATTTGTTGAGGTCCATTTGTTCAGAAAATAACAGAGCAAGTAGCAACCATGCCTGTTGTTGTTTTGGGTGCTGTTGTTGGCAAAGTGTCAGCTATTGATTAGGACACAAGTTGAAGTATGTGCATGATGAATTGTACTTTTATCAGTCTAACTAAGGGTTGCCACACAACTATATATTGCAACCATAGATTCTAATATTGACTACTACTGCAGATGTTGCAGGTTGACGATTTAAAACTTAGCGAAATTGGGCCTAAATTTGAGCACCATGAAATGTTTCCTGCTCGCACAAACACAGGTAACTCTTAATTTCCTTGTCAAAAAAGGAAACTCTTAATTTCTTCTGCTTCTATAGATACATCCTTGTATTTGTATTTTATTTAAGTGACTTTCTTTTTGCAGAATTCGTACAAGTTCTGTCTCGCTCACACCTCAAAATGCGAGTCTGGGAGCGTGGTGCTGGTATGATTAATCTTACCTTAAAGTCCTTTAACTGTAGCATATGACATTGCTTGAAATCTTGAATGTTATCTTTTGTTGCCTCCTGCATCTGCATTTTCGAATTTTACTCATATTTTTAGTCTGTCATCAGTACCAGAATTTTACTCATATTTTTAGTCTGTCATCAGTACCAGATTGTAATTTGTAACTCCATAATGCAAACGGCTATAATATATGTTTGACTTTAAGTGACACTTCTTTTTATATAATATATTTATGCTTTCGCCATTTGGAGTGGATATGCAAAATGAACTTTATGGTTTGACTGTAGGAGCTACTCTTGCCTGTGGTACTGGTGCTTGTGCAGTGGTTGTTGCAGCTGTTCTTGAGGGTCGAGCTGAGCGGGTTTGTCTTTCTTTCCTTTCTTTCTGTTTGCTGTTTTGGCATTTCACTTGTATTCACTATAGTTTATAGTTTATGTTATACCTTAATCTTTTATCTTTTTATCATGAAACAGAAATGTGTAGTTGATTTGCCTGGGGGGCCATTGGGAATTGAGTGGAGGGAGGATGACAATCATGTTTACATGACTGGTCCTGCAGAGGCTGTCTTTTATGGATCTGTTGTTCACTAGGTCAGTTTTATGAGGTCTAAGATTCCTACATGCATCTCAACAATTTTAGTCAACATTAGACACTGATATGGATGAATACTGCATGACCGTTACAAGCAGATATACTTCTATCTGAAAAGAAACATTGAAATCTAGTGCTGAAGTAGCAATAATAGCAGACACAGAAGCATGGTAACATGTTGGTATTGAAATCTAGTTGTACTCGTATCAAAGTTTGTGTTGCCAATATACCAATTTATAGTAATCTAAGAAACCCACCTGTACTCTTTTCTAATTTCATTTTTGAGGGGAAATACAGTTGCCCCTACTTTGCATTTTATTAAAAAAAAAAGAACGAAGATAAAAGGAGTTACAGAAAGGAAGGCAAATCCTGTAGAATAGACGGCATGCAACAGGCAGCCAAGAGTGAGAAAAGGAGCACAAGAGCTAGTTAATCAACCTTAGCCATAAGTAAACTGAAGATCTGATAGTGTGGTTGACCCAACCTTAGCCATAAATAAACTGCAGATCTGATAGTGTGTCCCTGTGAAGCTGAAGGTTAGTTTCATCCACAAAAGCTTTTCTCCATGATCGGAATGTAGGCATATTGTTCTGAAAAATGAAGCCATTTTTTGGCTTCCAAATGTTCCAAGGTGCAATAGTGAAGACTTCCATAAAGAAAGGAAGTTAAAAGTCTGTTTGCGCCTTTGTCATGATAGAGAAGAACGCCAAGGAGTGATCCCAAGATATACCAAGTGAAGTCCAGCATCTAACACTTAAGGGCATCTGAAAAAGAGATGAAAAAAAAAGTTCTTCTTCATTGAATTGCATAGGACACAGTTGTAGTTGTTTCCATCTACACTGTTTTTCCTTCTAATTGCATTTTGGTAGGGGATGAGATACGATAGTATAAAAACGCAGAACTGGGAATTTAAGAAATGCTATTATTAATAGCAAACTTCTCAAATCTCAACGTTTTTGTCTTTTTTCTCGGACACGTGGGAGAACTATGTATCGTTATATTAAGAAGAAAGGAGTTTACTAGTACAAACCCTATAGGGGTGGAGTAAGAAAAAGGATTCACCAACAAACCCTAACCACAACAAGGGACCGTGAGCAAAACAATTATGTCAGCATGCTTCGGTGCCCTCAGGCTCTCGCCATATAACATAATGTTGCCTCATCTTTAATATACCGCGAGATGGCAGCAATATTAGGAGAAACCCCTATAAAAACAAAGAGACTCCAATGTTAACAAAACTCAACAATCAGGGTTCTGGAGATGAGCTTTATGTTGGCAGATGCTTCTGCTGACACTAATTTAAGCCACAAATGTGAGATTACAGGCAATAAGACCTGTTGAACCTATTGATGGAATGCACATAAATGTGTCTATTGTGCACATAAGTAGTACTAGTGTTGAGTTCCTTATGGAAGGGGGTACCATAGCATTGCCATTGTTCTATATGATAGTTGGGCAGCTGAGTTGTAACATCATCTGCAAGTTATTACATTATATTTGAATATGAAATGTTGTTTTGTGACTTAATATTTAGCTCTATACTAAGAGCTCAACCAATTATCCAATCCTTTGTTAAACCATGAGACACTTTACTATTTGGCTGCATAATTTATATGCTTACCAAACATTATTAGGTACTGGGGACCAAGGAAGAAGGGTTGGCTGCCACTCAGAGCTTGTGAGATTGGTTACAATATCCATGAAGCAGAATGCTCTGGTACCAGCACACTTGTTTGGATATTCTTAATTATGGTTGCTTGATCTGGGTAGTATTAGAGGCTTCCTTTTGAAGCATTCTACTGTTGTTCACCTTTTGTACTCCTTTAGTCTGTCAGGTTTGAACACTACATCGGTAGCATGTCTTTCCCACCATTTTCTGTTTCTTTTCTTTGTACGTGAACATCAATGCAGTTTCAGTATTGTTTTCTATAGATCTGTCTTGATGCACTGCAGAATGATTGGGCTTACTACTTATTTGCTGGTATGAATGCTGCCTATTTCCTGAAAATTGGTATCATCTAATGTGCTTCTGGCAACAGACAATATGGGTTGTTGGTTATGGCTCACTATTAATTTTCACCTGCAACAGTTAGATAATGTCACATTCTGTGCTTACTGCTTATATAATTTCTGTGGTTTGCTCTTACCAACTCCAGGAAACTTCTTAGATTTCAGCTTGAAGGCTTTATATATCTGTTTTTGTTCCCAGCCTTTTAACATAAAGGCATCAGCAGTGTGGTCCTGTCACCTGTGTTTGTCCTGACTCCTGAAATTACCTTGGATTTAAATATATGACACTTATAGGACAAGCTAACTAATTCATTTTTGAACTAATTAGCTTGTCCTAAATGTTATATATTTAAAAGCGGAGTTAATAGTTGGTATTTACAATTTTTAAGAGGAATATAACTTTTTTATGTCTATTCATAGTACATGTCAGAAACTAGTTGATATTTGCTAGTTAATATCTGGAGTTAGGAGCTGTACTGCATATGCAAAGTGCCAAAGAAGCATTTTGCAAGAACCATGAAGTATTCCTTTTTTGTTTCAAAAAAGGAAAAAAAATATGACACTGTACAAGCTTGATGGTGTTGTCATCCTTCAGCAAAATAAAAGGTTACGTTTCTCACATCTCATGTACCTTTTGTTTGAAAACAAGGATAGGAATTGGAACCTGTTCTGCCCCTTGCAGCTGGGAACACCTTTCCTTCTGATAAGTGGATCTGCCATGTGTGCCATGCATTTTGTCACTGTCTCCTGTACACCACTAACATCAGTGATGCGACATCTCATTGTAGTTCTCAGGTTTATTTTTTGTTGGTAGTGTGACCTTTATTTTTCTAGTAACATCTCAATGGACATTATGAGAGTCTATGGATGAAGCACATTATGGAGGGGAAATAGAAAGTGAAGCAGCAAGGGAAAAAGGAAAAACCCACATTTCCTATGCCCATCAATGTTACCTCAGTTATTCATTAGCTTCCTGGAGGCATCCTATGAAAGTATGGTCGGGTCCAGGTGGTTAAGCACTAGCCATTTATTCAATTAAAAGGTGGCCTATGGTTAATCTGTTGCATATCAGTTTCACTAAAGTAGATGGCTACAAAATTCTCAATGCGTGCCACTTATCATCACCTATTAATTCCCTTATCGCACTAACTAACTTTTTTTCTTTGCGTGCTTGACCTGCGAGGCTAACTAATAATGTGCAAAATTTGCTTTCTTATTGAATTCTAGTGTGAATTCTTTTTTAATAAAGGAACAAGAACAGAAAAAAAGGAAACCCACTCACTTTTTTCTCTTAATTTGTCTTCTCCATGCAAATATAAATTGATATTTTTTTTTTCATAGTATGATTTTATGAAAGGGCATATAAGCCAGTGATCCAATGTGCTGATGTGCACATGGTGCTTTCCACGAAAAAGAAACAGGCGGACTTTCCTTTCCACTGCTGTTTCTGGTGCGTTTCAAAACTCTTATGGACTAGATTTGGTGTGCCTAGATCAAAATAATTGTGCCTCTGTTTTGAATATAAGGTTTGATGTGCACTTCTCCGGATAACCCTTGAACACTTTGATGCACAGTTTATAGGTTTGGTTACACAAAAACTAAGACGATGTGTATTTATAGTGACAAACACAGTAATTACCTCATTATTGTTACTAATACACTGTACTTCTGTTACTTGTCATTGTCATTGAAAACCTTAGAAATGCAAGAATGTATTTTTCCCAGCTTTCATACAACATATATGCTTATTCATTGATTTCGTTGAAATCAACGGCTTTAGGTTGGTGTTATGAGTTGAATCAATAATGATTTTTACCTGATTCCATAGAGAATATTTTTGTAACTTGCACTTGTATTTAGAAGTCTAGTGCTTGTATAGTCATTTGACACTTTCACCAAATTGTACCATGAATCCCATCTACTTGAATCCTCTCCTTTACTTTAGGTTGTATTTTGGCTTCCATTCTTGATGGAAAATTTCTACTTTCTCTGTTACTATGTTCTTTGAAATCAGTTTCATCTGGGGAACAAATGAAAAGATGATTACAAGCATAGATAGTTGGGATTTTACAGAAACTCATCTGAACTTCGGTTTTAGACAGAAAAAAAGTTGGAGCTAGTCCTTTGACAACAACTCTGGATTAGACTACATTACTTTTTCACCTTGAGACTCGGTGGCTTCTAAGAGCTGTCTTCTCTTTGCTAATACCATGACTTGCAAGTTGCCAAGTTGTTACAATGGAATAATACATTTTTTTAATAATGGTAAGCAACTCTATCAGATCACTAATTTGGTATGTCAATTGGCTTCTGTTAGGTTAGTAGTTTTAGCTTGAGGCCATCAACCTGCCGATCCACTTGTATAAAACAACCTTCTCACTGGTTTTTATGGACAGGTTAAAAGTGAACTATATTTTCAACTGGGTCAGCTTAATGTTCACCTTAACAAGGGTTTCTCTGGACTGAAACTGTAAAATCATTCAAGTTAAGACCATATATATCAATATAACATTTATTCTTGGCTTCATTTCCAACAGAAATGTCTCACAGGATAGCTAATTATACTGTGACAGTACATAGTACCTTTGCCCTTGTATTCCATAGCATCAAGGACAAATTGAGATGATTTTGTCTTGCACACTAGATAGATACTATAGAAATCATGCATAGAGCCAGACCTGCAATTCTAAAGCAGAGATAGATATTCAGATCCATGCTAAAGCTTGTTTCTACAAAAGCACTTCACTTCTGCTAGGTAGGTGTATAACTTAGTAATCTGAGCCAATATATGGCATCAGAAGCAGGGACCAACTCCTTCACTATAACTGAACTGTGGTGCCATCTTGATCTCATCATCAATCTTCCAGCAGGCCTCTGGATAGTATTCCCAGACAGTAGGTGGTGGCAGAGGGGTGGCAAGGCTGCTGCACACATTCTCGTTATCTCCATCAAAACCCACCGAGGGCACACCTCTGGCGCCTCAATTTCCATCCATATCTGGTCCATGGGATAGCCATCCATGTCTGGAGGGGTGCCCTTCAGGATGCTGTGATGCAGCCACTGCCACCATGAAGCTCATGTCCCTCAACTCCGATGGTTGATGGAGTATCTGGGTAGCCTGACTGGTAAGTCAGCGAAGACGAGGATGATGACGGAGACATGTTCCTCTTCCTCTCCTGTGCTTTCTTCCTCATGTGTGTCCTCCAGTAGTTCTTGATCTCATTGTCAGTGCGCCCTGGCAAGCGGCGTGCTATCCTGGACCACCTGTTTAGGAGAAGTTATGGAACATGTCAATCAAATATTAGAGAAATTTGTCCTTTTGTTCTTTTGATTATCTTTTGGTGATCAGACCTGTTTCCCCACCGAGCGTGCAGCTCAAGGATGAGGCGCTCTTCATGTGGAGACATGCGCCCACGCTTGAGGCCAGTGTGGAGGTAGTTGACCCAGCGCAGCCGGCAACTCTTGCCTGTCCGATTGAGTCCTGCATGGAGATACAGAAGGGGAGAGGGGAAGCAAGAATGGTTGATACTTGCTTTTGCGACTTAGCGCAAGAAGGGTTAGAGTGGTTGATACTTGCTTTTGCGACTTAGCGCGAATGACTTAAATTTAGCTACCTAATTTGTGGATCCCCACCCCTCAAACCTGATACTTTGGCAATGAAATCCCAACGACGTTCACCGAACAGACGGACAGTGCATACCAATTGCAGGTCCTCCTGCTCTGTCCATGGCTCCTTGCGAGTCTCCTCTCTCACTGTCACCATATCGACCTGCGATATGATGAAACTACCCTAACGCTGCTCACTCCTACCTTGTATCGGCTGTGAGCCGGTCTTCTTGCTCTTCTTTCTCTGTGTGCTTGTTGGCTCCAGTTTCAGGATTATCTTGATGGAATCCAGTCTGTTTGGAAGGATGAGAGGAGGAGGAAGAAGAAGCTAGTACAGAGAAGAGTACGCCACTTTGTCTTAGTTGCCTACTAGTTTGGTGGCTTTTGTCTCTCATTTATAGGTAAGAGAGGGGGTCTTGGTGGCCAGGTGATGTGGTGGGTGTGATTTTGGAGCTCCCTAAAGATCCTATATTCCACCATTTGGGTTGCCCTCAGATTCTAACTGATAAAGTATCTTTTTAATTGGCTCATGCCGCACATATTGTATTGCAAATTCATAGGTGTGCATGTTAGGACATCAGCTTTATTGGCGTCTGGAATTTGCAGAGGTATATTCTTCCTTTTTGTTAATATAATCTACAGTACATCATAAAAGTTAAGTTTGTTTACCATTGATATATTTTGAAATTATTGTCCCCATGTCTTATTCATAAATCTACATGAAACTTAGCTTTGAGTTTATTCAAAATCTTTGATATGGCAAAGTCATTCTTGTCGAAGCTTTTTCTCCATGCTAAAAGGCTACTGCTTCCGTTCCAAATTATACTTAATTATAATTCACTTTAGTTTTGCCCTAATTTAAAGTTCTCTAACTTTGGCAAAATTTTTGACAAAAACATATTAACATCTACAAGCTGAAATAAATGCACTATGAACATATTCCATGGAAAATTTAATGAACTAATTTGATATTGTAGGTGTTGATGCATGTTTCTATAAATTTGGTTAAAGTTAGAGAAGCTTTGAGTCAGGACAAAGCTAAAATGAGCAATACTTTTGGACGGAGGAGTACATAGTTTAGTAGTAACTGCATACTTTTACTGGCTAGTTAATCCAGTTACTACTAACACTGGACTGGACCAGTATACAGTTAAACAGCACTGGCCGTGTAGTTGAGTAAACTTTTTTTGGTTTCATTTTCATCAGACGGAGACTTTTCTTCCTGAGTAGTTCTTAAAGTCTCTATCAGTGCCTGAAGGAAATACGGCAGAATGTTCTACTTTTGATATACTAGCATTACAATAATATGATGCTTTCTGAAGGTATATGCTTATTCCTTCTTTTATTTTCTTTCTTTCCGCTTTGATGTGATTTTTTTTTTCTTCTTCACAAAAGAAAAGTGGCTGTGCTTATCAACTTTTTGGTGCTTTGTTGAACCACTGTGCTTATTTCTATTTATTTATCAATCAGACTCATTGTACAGCTATTATGAAAGCAGATAGATACATAAAGCACTTGAGATGCTATACATTCATTCAGAGTTTGTTTGGATGTCCATGTATTTGCCTCATTCCACATGTAATGAAGTGGGTTGGTGTCTTTGAACAAAGTTCCACTCCAATCTACTCCAACACATGTGGTTTTAGTTAATACATGTTCATCCAAACAAGGCCCATTGTCTTTGCTAGCATGAAGTTACCACCTGGCAGTCATCATGTATCTCGAGTTCTCTTGCTGTCCAATTGAAAGATACTTGCTCATATATTCACCTTCACTGGGCTATGGAATTCAGTATTGCAAAATAATTGCCTGATTTCGTCCTAATTGAGCGGTCGAGCTCCTGCCTTTGTTTAAAATTGCCTGATAGTTGTTGGTTGCAGCTCCATAAACTTGTGTTGTTTGAACATGATGTTCGGTTTTGTCATATATTTACAATGAGATTTCACTTTTCGGTCCTTAATGCAGCTAGTGTGTAATAGAAGTTCAACATGCTGATTATACTATTGAAAACAAATGGGGCATCTTGGCAAAGTCACAATCTGTTTTCTTCCACTATATTTTTTTTCTGCTCGTCCTGCTATCCTGACGTGAAAAGCACTAGTCTTTCTGCCACCCATTATCATTGGCACAGAGGACTCCATCCCCCCTTTTGTGTCGGCCATTATCAGAGGCACAGGAAAAAGATCTTACTAGTTTACTGCGCACACACAGCAGCACAAGCTGGTCCTTGGAAAGGGGCGAGACCCGACCCTCGCTGGTCTGTCCGTCCGTCCCTCTAGAGCTGCTCGAGCCAGCCAGCCAGCAGCTGCTTGCCTAAGACTGACTGAGAGCAATCTTTTTCGTTTCCTGTGATCCTGCAAGACAGGCCAGGCCAGGCCTCCTCAGCTGACCTTAGTTTTGTACAATGGCTCATCATTGTTGCTCTGCTCGTACAGGTGAAACGACGAGCGGCCGGGCTGCAGCGTCTAAATCATTTCCTGGATCCGCCTTTTTGACCTTGAATCATTTCATTCATCGATCGGCACGTTGGTTGGGTGCTGTCAGGTCATTTGGTCAAAGCTTTTTTTGAACACCATAAGGCAAGCTTTATTTATTATATAATGTTACATCGCGTGCAACTGCACCCAAAATAAAAACTGGGGTTTCATCAACCCAGGTACCTGAAGTATTTGAAATAAAAGCTTGCCTAGCTAGTTCATGAGCTACCATGTTTGCTTCCCGGTCAATATGTATACTAGAAGGATCAACAAAATCTTGCCACATATCTCTGCATTCATCGTAAATTGCTGCCGCAGCAGTAGCCGAGAAACCTACATCCTGCATCGTTGCTGCTACTTCAATGCAGTCAGTTTGAATTTCAATCTTGCTCGCGCCAATACTCTGAGCTAGGAGTATCCCATCCCTTAATGCCCAGACTTCTGCCATATGAGCATCAACTACATGGGACAACACTTTATTCGACATAGCCATGACAGCTCCACGATGATCTCTGATCACAACCCCAGTGCTACCACTGTGTGTTTGCTCATCAAAAGAAGCATCAGTATTTACTGACAGGTAGCCTTCTTTTGGCCGGCACCAACCCTGTCTGATCCTGACTATCTTCTTGTTTGCCAATTTATAGTTCATTGCAAGAGCAACTATTGACATGGGTGTGGGTTTTGTATCGTTTCTCCATGGACAACGCGTCGTCGCTCCCACCAAATGTACCATCCACCAGTGAGAACCAATTCAGTTAAACCAACACTAAGTCCTTGCATCATCTTTCCTTGACTGATGACTGCCGATAGGATCTCAGACCAACCCTGTCTGATCCTGACTATCTTCTTGTTTGCCAATTTATAGTTCATTGCAAGAGCAACTATTGACATGGGTGTGGGTTTTGTATCGTTTCTCCATGGACAACGCGTCGTCGCTCCCACCAAATGTACCATCCACCAGTGAGAACCAATTCAGTTAAACCAACACTAAGTCCTTGCATCATCTTTCCTTGACTGATGACTGCCGATAGGATCTCAGATGCTGACTGACAGTGTTCCGACAATAGCTCCAGTTCACTCCACACCCCCATAGCACGCCATACAGCTTTGGCCCGATCGCATGTAAACATCATATGCTTAGTATCTTCATGATTTGATGGACACATAGGGCACGATGGATCATCTCCGATGTGTCTCCCTGTCAGGACTGCACAACATGGAATGTGGTCATGCAAAATATGACGCCCATGTATTTTAATTTTACCAGGGACATCCGCTTTCCATAGAAACTTCCATACTCTCCTATTATCTGCATCTTGAGCTCGAGCTCTATCATCATCAAACTTCCTTGTCCATTGACAGTGATATGCCGATTTCACCGAAAACAACCCATTCTTGTTGAAGTGCCACGCCACCAGATCCTCTCTTTCATGTATTAAAGGAATCTGTAGTATGCGATTTGCATCAACTGAATTGAAGATTGATCTCACGATATCAACATCCCATTGCCCTGTACCGGATCTATCAAGTCCTGGACTTTTGTAACAATGCTTCTTCCTCTCATAGTCTGAATTTTTAAGTCGGGACTGTTTGGAATCCATCTGTCTTCCCAGATGTTAATTTTTGACCCATCACCAACTCTCCAGATACTCCCTTGTTTAAAACACTCTAAACCTGCCAGTATACTTTGCCAAGTATAGGAACTCCCTTGTTTTGGTTTTGCATTCAACAAATCACCATCCGGGTAGTACTTCGCCCGTAGAATCCGAGCACATAGAGAATCAGGTTCAGACATTAGCCTCCGGACTGTTTTTTGCCAATAGTGCTAGATTAAAACTCAGTAGATCACGAAAACCCATACCCCCTTTGTTCTTCGGCATGCACAGCTTCCACCATTGCTGCCATGGATATGTTTCTTCTCCTCCCCATCACCCCACCAATATTGGGAGATAGCATCAGTCACCCCTGCGCAGATTTTGTTAGGGAGCTTGAACACCATCATCGCAAAAACCGGGATAGCTTGGGCAACTGATTTAATCGAGTTTCTTTTCCCCTGTCCTAAGCAATTTCTCCTTCCATCCTGATATCCCGGCACGTACCCGATCCACCAAATGCCTAAAACAATCAGTTCTATCCATTCCAACCAGCGCAGGAGGCCTAAATATTTATCGAAATCGATTCTGTCAAAAATATTTAGGATATTGCACACTTCCACTTTCTCATCAATATCAGTATTTCTAGAAAAGAAAATGCTGGATTTTCCTTCATTTATTTTCTGACCTGAACTATCACAAGACTTAGTCAAAATCCCTTTCAAACAATCAGCATTCCTTCTATCTGCTTTCATCGATTAAAGAATCATCAGCAAATAGGAGATGAGAGACTTGAGGACTATGTCGGTTGACTTTGACACCCTCAAGTTCCCCACGTTCTTCTGCTCTTCTCAGCATGCATGACAGTCCTTCAGCTACCATCAGAAATAAATAAGGGGACAGTGGATCCCCTTGGCGTAAACCCCTTGTAGGCACAAAGGTTTCTGTTTCTATATCATTGAATCTGACCGAATATGATACAGAAGAGACACATGCCATAATTAAATCAACCCAACGCCTATGAAAGCCCAGTTTCAAAGATAATCTTCTCAAGTAATTCCATTCCACCCTGTCATAAGCTTTGTGCATATCAAGTTTTACAAGACATAGCCCGATTTCCCACTCTTTTTCTTAATTGAGTGAATGCACTCATATGCCACCGAATATTATCAGTAATAAGTCGCCCTTTAACAAAGGCACTCTGTTGCTCACTGATTATATCCGGTAGAATCGTCCTGAGCCTATTCGATAGCATCTTGGAAATAACTTTATAGACAACATTGCACAAACTAATTGGTCGGAATTGTGTTACCTTCTCTGGGTTCTCCACTTTTGGGATCAGAACTATATTAGTATTGTTCCACCCATTCGGTATTATGCCTGTATTTACTGCCTGGAGCACCTCTGATGTTAAGTCATCACCAAGCAAATGCCAGAATCTTTTAAAGAAAATGGCATGCAAGCCATCCGGTCCTGGAGCCTTCAGGTCGCCAATATTAAATAGAGCAGATCTGACTTCTTGTTCCGTGAAGGGTGACAAAGAGCCCTTCGTTCATCTCTTCTCAGAACTTTGCATGGTACAAAGATCCAACACATTACTATCAATGTCCCCATTCTCCTTAGTAAATAGGTGCTGGAAATAATCCTTGATCATTCCACACATTACCTCTTTATTTTCCCCTGCCTTATGCCTTGGTCATCAACTAGGCATTTAATCCTATTCCTCTTTCTTCTCATGGAAGCAAATCGATGGAAGAAAGAGGTGTTGCGATCTCCATGTTTGAGCCAGTTTGCCCGGGCTCTTTGAACCCAAATTAACTCTTCTTGCTCCATAAGCAGTTCTATCTGAACAAGAAGTTCTTTCTGCGCAGCCCAATTTGCTTCAGTCATAGGGCCTCTCCTCTTCCATTCTAATTCTCTTTTGAGTTTTTTCATTCGTCTCACAGGCCCCTTCAGTGTTTCACGGTCCCACACATGAAGCTCATCGTGTACCATGCTTGTTTTCTCGCATAAAAAACTCGGTCCCTCTCCTTGGGCATTGCTGCTTTCGCCCATGCTTTCGCACCATTGCCTCTATTTCTTCTTTTTAACCAGCGAGCTTCAAAGCGTCTGGGGCTCTGGTGGGACATCATCTTCCTCTCCCTCCTGTATAACCAAGATTGGTCGATGGTCCGATTTGATGTGGCCCTCATGGTTCAAGAATTCTCGAAACATCAAATTCCAAGCTGCATTTGATACACCCCGATCAAGTCTCTCTCTTATATCCCCTCTCCGCCAAGTGAATATATCACCCTGGAAACCCATGTCAGATAGTCCACAGTCCCCTAACGCCGAGTGAAAGGCCTGCAGCTGACTATCTGTCCTTGGCCTACCTCCCTCTTTTTCGTGGTTAAAGAGGATTTCATTAAAATCTCCCATCACAATCCATGGTAACTGTGAGTCGCCATGCAGGCTTCTCAAGACATCCCATGTTTTCTCCTTTTGATCCCACTTTGGTTCTCCGTAGAGACCAGTCAATCTCCACTCCCTGGTCCCAAGCACAACAGAATCAATATAGTTTTCCGTTGCCCCGAGCACCCTGATCTTGACTTCACTTCGCCAACACATCAACAGACCCCCACTCCTGCCATCACTCTCGTGAACGGCAAGACAATCACAACCTAGCTTCCTCATCAGATTTCCTGCCTTAGCTTTGTTCAAATGTGTTTCGCATGCAGAAAACACATCCGGTTTGTGCTCCTCCGGGCGTCCAGAGAGCACGCACGTCTTGCCCGGCACTTGCGAGCCCGCGACGTTCCACGCCCGGGGTTTTCATTGTGCCTGCACACTCCCCTCAAGGAGGAGCGCCGATCTTACTTTTAGGTTCATCCGACTCATCATCACCACCCCCTCCTTCCTCGGCCTTTTCTTTTTTCATCGCACCGGCAAAGGACTAACCGATGTCCCATGCGTTGCATTTTCCAAAGATGGTGACCTGCATGGCCACCTTCCCAGAATTATCATTCTGGAGTTCTTCCGTCCCAGCAGACGTCTCCATATCCATCAATTCATCTTCTTCCCAATCACCCCTCCCAGTACCTCTTCCTCCTCTACCGCCTCCACGCCCTCTTCCACGCCCTCCACGGTCACCTCGTCCCGAATTTTGTTGTGGGATGGTGACCCTAAGCCAATCACCCCAGCCACAGGTTCCCTTCGGGTGCACACCGTCCCCGCACTCGGTCACCTCATGCCTCATACAGCCACAAAAATTGCAGAACATCGGCAATTTTTCATATTGCACCATAAATTGCAATCTCTCCTTCAGAGTAATCTGCACCACTCTCACCAGAGGCATATTTAGGGGAAGCTCAACTCTAGCCCTGAGATATGGCGTAGAGGTAATCTTGCCACCATTAACCATCACACACACTAGTTCCTCAACCTTTTTTGCAATCTTTTCAAAGAATGTCTTTCTTCTTCATCGCCCCATCCCAGAGCCCTTGGATCCTAGTCCATACAGGTATTTTGTCCAGCTTGTAAGCTCTGACATTGGAGAACCCATCATGCTCTTCCAACACCACCGGTGCTCCTCGAAAGATCCATGGTCTGCCATCCATCACCCTAGTCCAGTCCCCAAGCAAAGGTAACCGCACCATGAAGAGGTTTGGATCAATCACCTTGAACGCCACGTCCTTCGATGCTGCCCAAGCGTTCCTCAGAGCGCTGAACAATGCCGCATGGCTAAAGGGTTTTGTGGTATGAACCCTAAAAACAGCAAGCCAGCGAACATCCTTCACCAGATCATCAAATTCTTCGGAGAAATCAAGATCCTCCTCCTCCTCCCCTTGGAGCTTTAGCCCCGCTAGGTGCGCCTCCAGACCCGGGCCACAACCCTCCTCCGCCGCCATTGATGAAGTGCTTCCTCTCGGTCTCCCGAATAGCCCCCAGGTCCCGGCACAGACGTGCAGGGTGTAGGGGAATTGTTGGTCGGTGGGGATCAAGGTGATCGCCGCCGATTTCAGGTGGACTCTGACGTCGCCGCCAGAGGATAGCGAAACCCTAGATTAGGGGAAAAAAAAAACTCGGTGTGCCGCCTAATTGAACGCAAAGATGTCCTCCATTACGACCTCCAAACTGGTAAACCATCTCTAGATTTTGGTTTCTCGATTAAGAAATGTCTTGGGTCCATCTTGGTGTTGGTGTGGCACGCGTGCTGCTGAATTGAGGTTGTGCGGTCGTACGTGTGTGTTAGGACACGTACGTGCGGGTCAGCCAGCCCTTGATTTGATACGCGACAACCCCTCCTCCCAGGGATCGTATCATATCACCTCTCTTAAATATGATGCAGACCTTGCTAAGAAACTTGTGAATTCACTGCACAATGTTTTGAAGACCTGTGGAAGTGTTAGAATCTCATTTTCTAGAAGAACACCTCCTCAGGTAGGACTGCCAGGGCTCTGATCATTCTTTTTCTTTATTTATGTATGAACTGTTTCTACTTAATTTCTGAACTATATATTGGCAGATGTCTGATGTCGTGTTGAAAGAGTTCTGTACACATCCTAAGATCTATATTTGGGACGGTGAAGGTATGTTCATCGATGAACATATGAGATTTGTGAGACATCTTTAGCTCTATGTGATATGAGAAATTTTATGCTAAGAAGATTTTTGTCACTGCAGATCCTAACCCACATTTGGGCCATCTTGCATGGGCTGATGCTTTCATCATAACAGCAGACTCTATAAGCATGCTAAGCCAGGCATGCAGCACTGGGTGAACTGTTATGCTATATATCCTTCCTCTTTGGCAGACTCACGGGGAGGCATCACTAAGCTTTCAGTTTTGTTATGAAACGGTGTCTCTCAACAGACACCCCTCGGCATACACCTATTCATGAAGCGATCTCATCCATCAAGTACAATATTAGTGGATAGGATTAGATAGTTTTACTCCCAAAGGGCATGTCCTTTGGGGAACAGTCGTGTCCCTTTGTGACACCCCTTCACTTGTATAAATATATTCGAGATCAATGAAAGAGATAGTTTTTCCAATCTTGTTCATTTACATTCACACTTTAACACGTTATCAGCACTGTAATGCTCTCTCGATTAGTCTCGAACAAGTAGACAAGAACAACATCGCTGGAGACAACGAAGTTCACTGACGTCGATGCCGTTCTCCATGGCGATGGAAGCTACGATCTTCATCCTCTGTCTATTGCTTTTTGCAACTCATGTTTTTCTTTCCAGCGGAGAGGAACAAAGAAGATAGAGGATGGACGAGTGCTAATTAGAAGAACATGAACGGATTGCAAGCCTCAATCCTTCCATTGATGGTATGTACTGATGAATTCCATTTCGATCAAGATGTTCTTACCTCTACGCCGTGCCTCCCGTCCGGCCTTGTGCCGCGATCGGCGGTCTCGTCCTCGCGGCAGGCAACCACGCTTGCAGTTAGCAGTCCCTGCGCGGCATCTCCTACCCCATGCGGTCTGGTGCTCTCGACTGGCTGCTCGTCATGACGGCGGCTTCGGCCTCGCACCTACGGTTGGCTGCCCACCCGACGGCCAGATCGTCCTCGTCGCGACCACCGCGCACGACTGCTCCGTGCCCCATGGCCGGGCAAGCTCGAACCCGTCGGATCTTAGCCTCCCAAGCGCGGAGGTGCTGAACATGGCTGTTGGCAGCAGCCGCTTCTCCTCCCCTGACGAGGGGGAGTCCTCCCTGTTGTTCGTTCTGTGCACGCCCGATGGGCCATGCTAAACCCAAAAATGAACGTGGATTCATTTCCCATTCTTATGGTTGCCTGGCCTGTTATCTGTCTATTTATTTAAATTTCAGCACTAATTCGTATAAGACTATGTTAGTCCTTTCAATTACGTGCTGTAAAAATATAAGTACTTATTATTCTTAGTCGTTGACTTGAGTAATTCAATATACTTGTGATGTTTTATATTATTATAAAATATCGGTTTGTGGTATTATTCAAAGCATTTGTCCTCGTATGTAAGGCAAATCTAATAAATAATATCCTCGTTATAACAACCATGATCTTGCAAATTATCTATTTATTTATCTCTTTTGCAGTCGATCATTTTATTTAAGCCCTTCTACGCTTTCCAAATTTTAAATCGTCACTACACGCTTAAATAATGGATGCAACACTTTATGTGTAAATTTCTCACCAATTGTATAACACGTTTGTTCTCTATTTGTATGTTGGCCATACACAAGGTAACATCATTGTTGTTCTCAGGGGATCTACACTAAGTAAACACTTAGTGACTATCCTCAACGTGCGTACCCAACATCACAAATTAGAAGATTTGGTCTACATCTTTTCACAAAGATGACTACCTTAAGATGTGTTCATACAAATTGCATAAGAAACTTGGCATCTACTATTAACACAGATTATGCCCACTTTGAGGCCAACACCTTTATGGTGACTACCTCCATCATGATATTATGCATGAGATTTTTTTACACGACCATGAATACAAGACTTATCTTGTCCATATTTTGCATCCCATTACACTATGATATTGGGTACGCACCGAAGATTCGATCGAGGGGAGTGTTATGAAACGGTGTCTCTCAACAGACACCCCTTCGCATACGCCTATTCATGAAGCGATCTCATCCATCAAGTATAATATTAGTGGATAGGATTAGATAGTTTTACTCCCAAAGGGCATGTCCTTTGGGAACAGTCGTATCCCCTTTGTGACACCCCTTCACTTGTATAAATATATTCGAGATCAATGAAAGAGATAGTTCTTCCAATCTTGTTCATTTACATTCACACTTTAACAAGTTTCACTTTCTTACAGGAAGCCTGTGTATGTCATTGGAACCGAGCACTGCAGGTGGAAATTTTCCAGATTTTCATTACCGTCTACGTGAGCGCAGGGTTGTCCGGCCTTTCACTGGACTGGAAGATGTAAGCCTTATTAACTGCTACCCCTTGTAATTTAGTTTCATGGTGCTGAGATGTTAACCTATATATATATATATATATATATATATATATATATATATATATATATATATATATATATATATATATATATATATATATATATATAAAGTATTACGCTGTAGCTGGCTACAGAATCAAATATTTTGTAGCCGGACCCAACTCATTGGAACCGACCGATCAGACTAGCCCTGCCTGCCAACAAGGTTTTGACTAATAAATGCAGCCATTTATTTTTACATTAAATTGATTGGATATATAACACACCCGTCAATCACGTTGCTTTCTAGTTGCTCCATTTGCCGCCCTGACATTCAGAAGGTCTCGCTTCATCCACACGGTCCTCGACGGCAACGCTAGGAGCGGCCCCTCGTCCCTCACCGGCGGCCGCGACAACTTCTCTGGCACGGCGACGGCGTCTCCTCCTTCCACCCGGCGGCCACAGCTGCTACTTCCCCGTGCTCCTCCTCGCCCTCGCTGCAGACTACACCGACTACCCCGGCGCGGCCTCCGTCGAGGCCGACGGTGCTGGTATCTTGCCTGACCTCCCCACCGGTGTTGTCCGTCCAGGACAGACGGATCCCAGGCAACTGCCTCGCGCTGGGGCTCTCCGTGCACCACACCGTCACAGACATGCAGGCCACGCGCGCGGATCCCGGACCTTCTTCTCCGTGAGAAGAACGCCAGGTACACGGACATAAAGGCCATAAGCTGTTCCTGGTAGCCCACGCCGCCGTGGCCGCCGGCGCCGGGTACAGGCGGCGCGCTGCTACGTCGCCCTTTGCCTATCATGTCAGGCGGAGGCGGCGGCATGGTGCCGGGGCGGCGCCGGCCTTGCTGGCCTGGTGCGTCTTCTCGTACGGCCAGGTGCTGGCGTACGTGTTCCTGGCCACCATCGCCGACACCCTGCAAGCCTCCGTCGCGCCAAGCATGCCCAGCCCGAGCTGCAGTCGATGGGCGCCGGAGATCAAATTCCGGTGACATATAGATTATAGTATTTCACTTGTATAGTTGTATGCATGTGTACGCTAATTCATGTAATCTCGTAATCACTTGTTCCCTATCTTGCATGCGCACGCGCACGGCAGATCTGCGTGATCTGCATGTGTTCTTCATGCCATGAACGATACGTTCGTATTGATTTTGTTGTATTTTTTCTCTGGTTATACTATTGGAAAGCACCAAATTGTTCATGATTCTCGTAAATATCTCTTAGTGCAGATTCTTTTAACTATATTTCTAAGTGCGGATTCTCGTAAATATTATTAGTGCAAATTCACGTAAATATTATTAGTGCAAATTCTCGTAATGCCTCTTTCGATTATCGTAAATAGAGTGTGCATGCATATACACTAATTCACTTGTATGCTGTATATATGCATCTCTACGTTCTGCAATACATATGCACACGCATGGCAATTGGCTGATACGAAATCTGTGATTATTTTATGGTAAATGCTTTATTTGTTACGGTAACTGATCCCTCGATCGTATATTGAAATCTAATCATGGTAACTCCTATGGTAACACGTTTACTTGCATGTGTAGATTAGTTGAAATATTTTCGTAACAGCCACTAAAAGTACTCGTCGCATTTCTTTTGGGACCCCACCGAAATCACCGTGATCTGCATGGACGAATTGGCGTGAAGTAATTAATTACGGTTTTATTAACCATCAATCACGGTCACACGGTGGCAGCTCGGCATGCACGCATTTATGAGCCTGGCTTGCTGGCTCGGTATATGGCGCGGTGAATGGCTGACGCTCGGTGCGGTAGGGTGGCTGGCTGCAGAATATCAATTCTGTAGCCTGGCTACGCACTATCTTTCTCCCTGAAGCGTTATAGTGTAGCTAGCTATAGAATACTTGATTTTGTAGCCGGACCCAACCACCGAGCCAGAAGCGCACAGACCCACCGATCCCACCCATCCGATCCAGCTCACATGCATGCATTTTAAAAATAGGAATTAGCTTTGACCGGCGTGCATGCATTGATTTATAATCCCAAGATTTTCTCTTTCCTTTCACCTATCCATAAAACCACCGAATATCACCTGGTCCGTATTTCTGGTTTCCCATCGTATTTGTCCTGATCAGGGTGAGATCGACGCCCCCTTCCGTCGGCTGCGCGCCCGGCTCCCGGCGACCGGAGGCGGCTCTGCCACCCAGTGACGTGACCAGAGGCATCCCCATTCCTCCGCGATGCGACCGGCGACGGCCCTGGCTCCTCGACATGAGCGGTGGTCCCCCTCAGCCCCTGCTTCCCCACGCTTTTACAGGCCACCGGTCGCGGTGGTAGGCCGACGACCAGCCGGTTGCGGTGGTTTCCGCGGCTGCGATGGCAGCGACGACGACGTACCGCCAACGGCGACGGCGACGCAGAGTGGGTGAAGAGAAAGGCCTTCCATCCGGGCGACAAGATCAGTGCGTGATTGATCGAGCTCAGCTCCGTTGTTTCTCCTCTTTGAATCCATCTCTCTCGTCGTCGTTGCCGTCGACTGATGATGCATGATTTGTTCGTGCGCGTGTGGCAACGTTCACGTACCCGCCGGCACTACACGACGTGGTGGAGGTGCGGAGTCTGGCGACGACACACCTTCTCCAGCTCCAACAACATCTCCGCGGCGCCGCGCCTTCCACACCGGCAACAACGTCGCCGTGCAGCTCACACCGCCGTCGGCATCAGCACGCGCTACTTCCTCTGCAGCCTCATGGTCCACTGCGGCAACGGCATGAATATCCATGTGGACGTCGCCGTAGGGGCGCTGCTGCGCCAAGATCGGACCTGTGGCGTCGGCGTCTTCCACCAACGCCGCGGCATCAGAAGTGTGATGGCGTGGCTGCAGTCCCCTTCCCTGATGCGGCACGACTAATTTGATTTGTTTTTTGTTGGATTTATTTGTACAAATATAGATGAATTAGTTTAATTTCATCCAAAAGTTTAATGTGTTATGTATTAGCGAACAATGAACTGCAAATTATTTAGTGGGGATTCTCGTCAATATAGTATTTCCCAGTACAGATTATCGTAAATATTTCCTAGTACCAATTCAAGTAAATATTATTATTCAAAAATTCTGCAAATTCTCGTAAATACTGTACATTTGCCGTACAAAATTTGTGCTAATTATAGTAAACAGAACACGTGCTAACTATCGTAACAAAAATCGTTTGGGTGAGCGAAGATTTGCATGCTAATTATAGTAACTAGTATGTTTTCTCGTAATCCTTTGCATGCGCAGGTGTAGTAACTCGAGATCCTAATTACCATACTAGCATGTGTACGCATCCCGTTACCGTAATATGAAAATGAAATTACGAGATCTATATGCTACCTCAGGGCTAATACCAATTAAATAGTGAGCAATAATTACCATGCTGCATACAGGAGAGCTGGTCGTTGCATGCACGGCATTAATTTCCCACCAAATTACTTCCAGCGTGCAGATGAAGGAAACTTAGGCTGGACCGGTTGTGGCTGGTGCGCCGGGTGGCCTGGCTACAGAATATAGTATTTTGTAGCTAGCTACGGGACTATACTCTCCCTATATATATATATATATATATATATATATATATGGTAAATTTTTTTCTACACCTTAGGAGTAGTTACACCCATATATATATCTCAAGATTTATGGTATATATGACCGAAAGAAGTGCATGTGGATGGATGAAGATATGATCATACTAGACCATCTATGGTGGTATATATGTTAAGTATGCATTCATACGTTGAGTATATGGATATACTTTTTTATATACTGGCGGTAGTGGCATTTTATGTAATATATTAAAAAATAAGGGTTCCTTCGAAATTTTTTCAGTAGTAAGATCTAGAGTACCTTAGTATGAGTATCTAAACATACTCAAACCGATAAACAAGAGTATGAACACATACACAATGTGGTTTTTTGAATATGAGTGTAACTACACCCGGGTATATAGAAAGTGCACCCTATATATATATATATATATATATATGGTAAATTTTTTTCCTACACCCTAGAAAGAAACTACACCCTACTCTATAACCAGGCTTTGAAAGCAGCCAAACGAGATCCATTAGTCAAGCCACCACACCCTCCTGTGCGTAACTTTTCAAAACTGCATGCATGCATTGGAATTTATGTCGTAGTCCTACATTTAAGGTGACGGCTTGATGCCACATATAAAATGCGTAGGTACTATATAGAGATAATATACAACATTATTTTTTTGGCAAGTACACGTGTATACTTTAGTATGCGTTCATACTTTTTTAAGAAAGAGTATATGTCCGTATACCCAAAGACAAGTATAGTAGTTTGTGGATACGTAAATAGTATGTCCACATATATATGTACGGTACTATGCCTTCATATATATTTTTAATGAGCATACTACAATTCTGAAAAGTATGTGCATATACTCCATTCTAAAATGTATGTGCATATACTCCATTCTCAAAAAGTATGTGCATATACTCCATTCTCAAAAAAAGTATGTACTCATACAATTAGTATTTCCTCATACTCGCTTTTCTAATAACAAGTTTTTTTCTTCCTTGCTTTTTTGTGAAATCATTATTTTAGATTAGTATTAGTGTATACTATTTTTCCCAGGTGGGCCAACTCGGCTACTGTGTATTTGTGGGTCAATACATATATCAAGGCCTAAGCAAGCAATCGTATATATAACATATACTCGCGAACTAGCATATGTGTGCATGTATACTCCTGTTATTTATCTCATTACATATATAAGTATACATCCATGCTCATTTCACTTGGAATAATCAAGTACTTGTTTTCAAAGAGCAGCACCACTCATGCGCAATTTTTGGCCTCACCAACCGAATGCATGCATGCACCGTTTGCATGCACTGTGCATGCGCAATTGCTGGCCCTCTCCAACCGAATGCATGCACCGGAGGCAATTTTAGTGCTAACTGGCTGCCGCATCTCTTCATATTGCCGGTGGGTGTAGATACTCTTTCACGGGTGTATAGAAAGTGCATATATATATATATATATATATATATATATATATATATATATATATATATATATATATATATATATATATATATATATATATATATATATATATATATATATATATCGGAATTATCCTGCTTGCACCGGTGTTATCTATTCCCCACGGGTGTTTTTGTCCCCTCTAAAAATGGAGGCAGCAGCTGTCCAACACATGCCCAACACATTCTGTGGCTGCCGGACTTCTCTTTTTCCTCACTGGCAGGCGGGCCCAGCCTCTTCCGGGACCTTCTTTCCCACTCTCCGAAATGACGCTGGGACCTGTTGTCGGCAATCTGCCAACAACAATATGCCAACCCGTGCGTTTCTTTTTAGAAAGAAAGAGAGAGAAGAGATGACGTCCTTGCCTGCCATTTAGAGTACTAGTACACGGTGCAGTTTTGTTGTACCATTCACAGTAACCTTTGAAAACAACACACTTTGCTTTGCTGTTGAGTTAATGTTCGATCTTAGTCTTGTACCGATTTTTTTGGTTAACTACAGTATTTTTTATTTATTTTCCAATGTTCTTCATCCATTTTTTGCTATCTTTATTTATTTAAATTTCGTAACTTATTGCGTACGTACTCCCTCCGTTCCAAATTGTAGTTCATTTTGGACTTTACAGATTCATTTGTTTCTTGCTATGTATCTAGGCGTAGTATATAACCAGGTGCATAACAAAATCAATGTATCTAAGAAAAGCGAAGTGAACTACAATTTGAAAACTAGGGAAGACATCATTATTTTCATTTATTTGACCCAATACATTTTTGCTCCTTTTAGTTCCTCCACAGCTCCTTCGTTTCAAGTTTTACCTAATCTTTCTATTTAAATTGCTTTTTACAGTAACTATTTAATTTACTAGGTCTTGGTTGCTAACATACCGTAAATGACACGTATTCTATTTTTGGATGTTGAGCGCATCTTTTGCTAACTAAATTAAAGAAGACTAAATATTTAGTACTGCTGCATGCATGTCTTTTGGCTAAGCTGCTTTTTGCATGTCTTATTTCTTTTCTTCACGCAGTAGCTAGCATCGTTGCAAATCGAACAAGAAGAGCCTCTGAGCTGAGCGTAGTCGCACATCGCACATGGGTGGACCTGCTCCTACATGGCCCATGCAGGCAGCTGCTTTGAGGCAGATGATTTATCAGATTGCTAGCAATGCTGGCAAGAGATGTCGAGAGAGAAAATGGGTGGTCCATGGATGTGGCAGCAGAACTTGAAATATAATGCTACTCCTCTCACTGCTATGCACTCTCACACTGCTGAACCATTTCCTCTCACCTCCTCACTTCTCACTCAGGGCTCACCGGCGACCATGCGTACTATGGAGTACTCCTATGTAGCAGCACAAGCTCCTCCGCGTTGGCCGCGCTCTCTTGTCGTGGGACACCGGGTGGTCGGCCCTGGCGTAGGAGGCCGGCGCCTTGGTGCCGTACCCGTGCCTCGCACTGGAGTCCAGTGCACTGGCGGAGCGTCGGCCACCACCAAGCACGCGTGCGCGGCGCTGCCCCCCGCCGACGGCGTCGTAACGGGACGCGTGCGCGGCAGTGGCGGCGCTCGCGGGGTGTCGGCAGTCCTTCCGCGTGCGCCGGCGGCACAGGCGGCTGCGGCCGGGGTGCTCTGGAAGACTGGAACCTCGTGGCGTTCCACGACGAGGAGTCGAGGCATTCCAGGCATTCCAGGCCGGCTCTAAAACCAAGCTGGTAAGTGATGATGCGTGCGTGGAATTCTTGGGCAGCGACCTCCAGGATTCCCTCGCTGTGCTCAGCAACGTAGGGGCGCCTCCGATGGTTAAATATTTGGTATCTAGATGTGACGTGTAAAGCAAAAAAGTAGGAGAGAGAGTCGTCAATACTACGTCTGCAAATAGAACTATTTCACGTGGCCTTTAGAACATATGAGATGAACATGTGTGGGGATAACTTAAAAATAATCTTTGTTTAAATCGTCTCTCACCTCCACATCACCAAACCAAATAGCCAAGACTATCTGGGACCATTGCGGGTGGCCTAGTAGGCGAGTCTCTGGACCTCGGGGCATGTATGGTCATCGGGGACAATAATATCTTGCCGCCGCCCGACCACCTTCGCCGACCACTGCCGAGCCCGACCACCTTCGCCGACCATTGCCTTTTCTACAAAACAAAATCCACATAACCATATTTCTTGAAAAGAATAACATATAAACCCTACATATCATGCTAGTCTTAATACTGTTTTTGGCCGAGATAATTTAGGACGTTGCAGACTTGCCTCATGCATGCATGCATGCATCGAAAGCAAGTGGTCCACTGCGGCTGGGTGGAGAAAGTGACGTGAGGAGAGCAAGGTGAGAGAAATCGAAAGGTGAAATGATGTCAGGACCAAGGAGAAATTAATAAGCTTCAAATCCTAATATCTATAATTAACCATATAACTAATTCGTTATTTGTTTTCACCAAAATGCAAGTGGTCCCAAACAAAAGCGTCCTACTAGTTGCTCAATGGCTCATGTATACCGTTGGTCACCTATTGAAGCTTGCTGGGACATGGAGGAGGGCGATGAGCTGCATGACCATCTTGGCCTCTTGCCAGCCGTCGGCCAAATGCAGCACATCTACTGCCCATGCTCCGGTGGTGCTTAAAAAATAGCCGAGGTTTGGCCGTCCCTAACGACACCGCCGTGTGCGGTGGCCCGGGCGTGCTCATCCCCAACGACACATGCACGACGGCTGCTTCCCCTTGTGGCTGATCGGCGAGCGCGGTAACGGTGACGTGCGACAGCCGCTGTTCTGGCGACCGTGGTCGCGATGGCGTGCAGCGGTCGTGGTGGCATGGGCGTGCCAGCCACCGACAAGCGAGAACATTGCGGCGGTCGTCTCCGGCGAGCATGGTCGATTCGAGGTGACGGTCTCCGTTCTCCTCAGTCGACCAGTTAATCAAGTTGTCCGACCACTGTAAACATGCTTCTCAGCCGACCAGTATTTCACCGTAGCAACAAAAATCAAGTTGCAATCCACTAATGCAAGCTATAGCAACCTAAGTAGAGATCTGAATAATATTCAGTCAATTATGCAAGCTGGTCATTTATGCTTTTGGTCAAAGCTGCATTGTTTAAAAGTGCAATGGCAAAACAAAAGAGGCAGACACTTCTGTATAGCTATCACTCAAAATTAGTCTCATCATCCTCCAAATTTGAACTGCAAGATTGTTTCATCCCATTTCTTGCCTTTGATTATTGGCTTATAAACAATGCAACACCTTACCTGGAGCCTCTTCAGAGAAGTCAAAAATCAAGTAGTAACTACAACAGGACCAGCCGCTAGTAACACGGTAGCACACAGCCAATGCAAGCTATTGAGCGCTGAGCCTGCAGCTTCTGTACATTCACGGGCTGAAATGCTACAGTTGCGACCTGAAAGGCAGTGGTAGCACGTACAGAAGCACATGCATGCACCGTCCAACGGCTGGTCCGGATGAATTATTGAGCCTGTCGTTACCGGATAATCAGTAAGCAGGCCCAACTACAATGACGTTAGATTGGAATTTCGCTGGTGTATATGGAAGATTAGGGGAGTAAAAATACAAGCTCCCTCGGAAGAACGCATGAATAAAACTATAAGAGGGGACAGATAAGCTCAGCATGTGACACTGACGTGTTGTGACGACCTAATAGCTAGTTAGTAGTCGATCACGTCAGGCGGCTCCTCCTTGTCTCCCGGCCACGCCCGCCCCCAGGACGCTGCTCTCCGTCGCGTGGCCACGCCCGCCCGCGCGGGCACGCTCGCCCTCGGGCGAGCCACGCCCTCGCCCGCGGTTGGCGATGCGTTTGACGTCCCGCATGAAGGCCTCGACGTCGGTGGCGAGTGCCTCGGCGTCCTCCCCGGGTGCGGGGGCCTCGGTGGGCGGGCGGTCCTCGAACCACTAGAAGGCGGCGACGAGGTAGGGCTTGGTGCGCACGACGCGGGCGACGCAGAACCGCTGCTGGCCCTTGCAGATGAGGAAGAAGCGGTTGTCGGCGAGGCACTCGTGCTTGACGACCTCCCAGACGCATGAGTCGCTTGCTGCTCTAATTAAGTTCTGTATAAGCGAGTTGCTTGCTTGCTCTTAATTATTTATCATCTAGTGGTGAATTGTAGTTAAGCGTGAGTTAGTGGCAGTGTTGTATTACATGAAGATACTCTAATCTATTGCTGAGCGAGAGACTTTCTCCCTTCTATCCGCATCCAAATGTTAAATGTTATGCTTGGCTTGTCATTCAAACCAACTTTTTCACATGTAGGCTCCCGTGACCAAACCAAACCAACATCTCATCGCTGCAACCTCTAGCAGTAGGCACAAAGCTAGTAGTACTCTGTACTGGTATTTTACAGGAGTCACGAGCGGTCCTAACTTTGTGCTGCTCTTCACAAAGCACGCATGGTGGTCCAATCGGTGTTTTAAGCAACAGGCACGGCAGGCAGATGACATGCACTGGTGTATGAGGACCACTTCATGGCTGCTGCAGACCACTTTGAATTCCTTGCAAAGCGAGCTGTCAACCACTTTGGATTCCTTGCGAAACCTCTGAGCTGAGCATGGTGGCACATTGGTGGACCTGCTCCTGCATGCTCCACATAGGCAACAGCTTGGAGGTAGATTTATCAGATTGCTAAGAGGAGAGAGTCATCAAGCTGCCAACCTAAAGACAAGAGATGCTGAGAGAGAGAATGGAAGCAGTATGGGCACTCCCACCATGATGCATGAGTTCATGAGGAAGACGACCACCACAGGCAAATATGCAATGCATGCAACCAACCTCCCTCATATTTCTCTGAACTCCTCACCGTTTCTCACATAAAGCATGCAAAAGCTTTACTCAATACTATCTACAAAATGAGACCCATGTTGGCTTCTCCGGGAACAGGCTCTCCGGCGCGCTCGTGCCAGTCATCATGGCTGCCTTCTCACACGACACGCTCATCCGCGTCAACTCCGACCACTATATCCATATAGCGGGGGAGCACGTTGGCAGTCGCGGGCGCTGTCCTTGGTGTTGGGACTTGCGTAAAACTCGGAGCTCGGGCGCCTCCGCTCTTCATCGCAACCATGGCGCAGACAAGAGAAGCACGAGTGACGCGGCGAAGGTGGCGTGATGAAGAGCAGATCGAGGCTGATCTGGCGTGGCGAAGGTGGTCGGGCGTGGCAATGTGGGGCAACGTACAAAAGGCGGTGGTCGGGAGAAGGTGGTCTGGCACAGCAGTGCTCGACGACCGCCTGGCTATCGGGCGACAGGCGGCGGCTTGCTGCGTCATCGACGACTGCTCCGCGACCTCCAAAGCACGGATGCCTAGGCAAGCAGACTTCTTCCTTGCCGGCGTGTGGGCTGCTCCGCCATCTGCGATCGCATCAGAGCAGGTATAATAACATGTTTGAGCCGGCGAAATGAGTTCCACGTCACCAAAAGAGTTGCCACGTTAAGAGAGAGATGGTTGAGCGGGCGATTACCTTGTCGCCGGCTAAAACGCAGAATACGAGGTGTAAAGCAGGCGGACACTGGCTGGGACTCGCCCTTCGTTCTCGTTTGTTGGCCCCAAACTGTAAAATATTAATTACCCGTGCAGTAATATAGCCCACCTCTCGCCCAGCTTATTATACGTTTCACTGCTAATGTTGGCTGCAAGTGATGTGGCATGTGCATACAGCCGGCTGCCGACGAAATTACTAATCTTGCTCTCAGGGACCTACACGCCCTTGCCGACCACGACTGATGCCGCCGACCACGATTGATATTGCCGACCACGACGGTTGATGCCGCGGGAGGATCTAGGCGCCACTAATGGATGGTGAGCTTGGTGTCTATGGTAGGCGGCGCAACAGCTTCGAGGAGCATGCGAGGCTGGTTTGACTTGCCCTGCTCCGAGCGATGCTACTTCTGCAACCAGGAAGCTAATCTAGCCGGTTCTATTCCATAGATGTGCTATAGCTTGATTTTTAGGAAGTTGAAAACTTATACGTGTCGCACATGAATGAATTTGCTATAGCCTAATATTCATATATCCAACAGGACCACTACCAGCACCGTTGTAGTTGGGTATTTGGTGAGCTGAGACATGGCATTAACATATGGGGTGTGGGGCGTGGTCCAGCATTTACCCTAAAACTTACTTACCCGAAAAGTTGAACCCGTGTACTCGCATGCAAATGCTACTTTTTACAACGAGTGTTATGGCTTTAAGCAGACGGGCCGTCCATGGCTAGCGGGCATGAGTCGTCCGTGAGTGTGAGGCAAGGAAGGTGAGAGGAATATGAGAGGAGAGGAGATGATGGTCGCAGGAGTGTGAGAGTTCCATACACTCTTTTGGAGTCTACTGCCACTTCGATGGGCCACATAACCTAAACCCCGTAGCTAGCTTGGCTCTTTTGTTTGTACTGTACAGTACTTTGTAGGGTGCCGTGTGAAGTTGTAAACCTGATGCTCCATCCCTGGCTGCTGGGACGTTCGAATTAGAGAAAACATTGTCCCTGACAAGTGAGGACCAGCTGGCTTGTTGTTTGCTAGTTGTTGTGGTCCCTAACAAAGGTGTCCTGGTTGCTCAATGGCTCACGTACCGTTGGTCACCAATTGAAGCTTGCTGGGACAAAGAGGAGGAGGACGATGAGCTGCATGACCATCTTGGCCTCTTGCCGGCCGTCGGCCAACTACAGCACATCTACTGTTCATGCTCCGGTGGTGCTTTAAAAATACGAGTAAGGCCTCGTTTAGATGTTAGAAATTTTAGCGAAAGTAACTCCCGGAACTCGCAGAAGACACCATAAAGACGCGTTTCGTTTGTTTGTGGTAAATATTATCCTACCACGGCGTAACTAAGACTCAAAAAAAATCGTCTCGTAATGTATATCTAAACTCGTATAATTAGTTATTTTTTTTTTACCTACATTTTATACTTTCCAAACATATATCTTTTGATGTATTTAATGTGATGTGATGGAGAGAGAGTGAAAAAAAGAGTTAGAAACTTTAGCCAACTAAACGAGGCCTAAATAAATGTTCTGAATGAACAAAACTTTTGGGTCCGAGAACACTCCTGGCTACCTGCTGCCTGCTGCCAATCGCTTCCTCCGTAGGGTCATGCAGGAGCAAGATCCTCCCGCGATGCCGCCGCCAGCCCACAGCGGCAGCAGCTCCTCCCACGCCGTCGCTGCCTATATCCAGTTAGAAAGTTATGCATGATGCACCTGCTGCGATTGCAACTTAGGAATCCAGCCCGCGTCACTGCTCTGCGTAATATGCCCTCCGTGAATCTGCACGTAAACCTCAGTACTTTCGATCTTAGGTCCTCGATGAAGCCTTCTGGGTCCAAGACATCGGCCAAGACGCCCAATCGTCGTCCCAGAAAGATTGCTCCGAGTGTTTACATGGGTTGGATGGTGCAGTCGACCAACGGCGCATCGATCTTCTACTCGAAAGCCTCTGCTTCCAATGCCGGTTGGCCAATCTTGGCAGCGTCAGCCTCTTGACAATCACTACGAGCCGGCCGTCGAGCAACGCCTTTTGTATGTTGGCCCCACACTCCCACGCCCGACCACCTTCGCCGAAGTGGGCATGAGCTGATTTTCTGATACGTTCAAAATTTAAAATCTCACAAACCAGAGGTACAAATGACCAATTGTTTGTGCCGAGAAAATTGCGATACATCGAGGCTGCTCCCTCCGTCCCCTTTAAAAGTGTCGCTTGAAAAGCGGGCGGGTTTGTGAGAGGGACATACTTTTTCAAACGACACATTCAAAGTGATGGAGGGATATATTTTAACAAATACTCATATGCCACTTATTTTTATTTTAAAAGTATAGTCGATATGGGTTTTGTTTTGTTGATAAAATCAATACAAATAATGTGATGCAATTAAAATTAAAATTAGTTATGTGGTTTAGTCGATACGGAGGAGCATCTGCTATCCAGGGCCAAGCCGCCAGCCAATGTCATCTCTTTCTTAAAGAGGTTCTTTTGCCGTGTGTAAATTCAGATAAATAGGCTGCTTGGTCGGTGCTTCTGTAAATTCAAATCACAAAAGCCAAATGGAGAAACGGTAGTTCTCACGCCGCCCGAGCTGCTTGCCTACACCATCTGTCTTTATGCAGCATGGCCATGGGCGGGTGGACGCATCAGCAGCCGCTACATCTACATTTTTAGGGACCAAAATAGATGAGCCGATGCATCTGTCTTTCGTTGCATAGTTTAATAAAATATCGCCTAAAGCTTTTGCATGCATGCGGTGAATGGATTGAAAGCTAAAAGTAACGTGAGAGGATTGAGGAGGTGAGAGAAATATGTGGGCGATGGTTGGCACTCCGTGCGCGGTTGAGCGGGGTGCATGTGTGTGAAACCAAAAGCACTTTCGGTGGCCGCCGTGCCCCGGCCGGCGGCGACCCTAGCCGGCGTGCCCAAGCCGGCGGCGCCCCCGCCCATCCCGGCTGACGCCCATGGCCGCGTGCCCAAGCCCGACGGCGCCCGCCCCATCCGGCGGCGCCCCCCAGACCAACCCCGGGCGGCGCCCCCAGGCCGGCGTGCCCAGCCCGCGGGCGACCAACCACGGCGTGCCGCCGGCGGCGCCCGCCCATCCCGGCGGCGCCCCCATGGCCGGTGGGCCCAAGCCCGACGGCGCCCCGCCAATCCGGCGGCGCCCTGACCAACCCGGCGGTGCCCCGGCTCGGCGTGCCCGGCCGGCGTGCCAAAGCCCGATGGCGCCCACGCCCATCCGGCTGCCGCCCGACCAACCCGGTGGCGCCCCACCGGGCGGCGTGCCCAGCCCGGCGGTGACCACGGCGGCGTGCCCAGCCCGGCGGCGACCAGGGCATCCCGACGGCGCCCCATGGTCGGCGTGCCCAAGCTCGGGACGGCGCCCCGCGCCCATCCGGCGGCGCCCATGGCTGGCGTGCCCAAGCGGCGCCCCGCCCATCCTGCGGCGCCCCCAGCAACCCGGCGGCCCCCCGGCCGGCGTGCCCTAGCGGCCAGGCGACCATGCCCGGCGTGCCCAAGCCCGACGACGCCCAACCCATCCTGCGGCGCCCCACCAACCAGCGGCGCCCCAAGCCGGCGTGCCCTATCTCCGGCGGCGCCCCATGGCGGCGTGCCCAAGCCCGACGGCGCCCGCCATCCGCGGCGCCCGAACCAACCAGGCGCCGCCTGGCGGAGTGCCATAGCCCGGCCGGCGACCAGGCCGGCGCGGCCTAAGCGGCGGCGCCCCGCCCATCCCCGGCGGCGCCCCATGGCGGCGTGCCCAAGCCCAATGGCGCCCCTGCCCATCCCGGCGGCGCCCACCGACGCATGTTCAGCAAGTGGCGCACAGTAGCCATAATTCGAGTGTATTTGCAAGCGAGCAGTTTTGACCGGTCCATAACCTTGTTTTGACTGGTCAGCTGAGCTCGTCACTGGTTAGAAGCATGTTTATAGTGGTCGGACACCTTGGTTAACTGGTCGGCTGGGTGATTATAGTTTTGACGTGCAACAAGGTGTTAGGCCATCCATCAATCATGGCAGCCGATGAGTGTTCCAAAGAGCCATGAGAACGAAGACGAGAAGGCAGAACGGAGACGAGAAGGCAGCGGTGCACCTGGCCGGCATGGAGTGGGAGGCGATAGCGCGCGCGGTGGGCGATGGCAATGGATGTGGAGGTCCACCTGGCCGGCGTGCAAGCAGTGGATCACCATCCATAGCTGGTCCTCTCTGCACGCGCTGCAGTAAAATTTGGATACCACACGAGGCATGCTCATGTGTGTTGTTTACTTGCCAATGAGTGTTTTCCTTGCTCATTGACCTGGCCGATGAGTCTTTTCTTTGCTCACTGACGAGTACGTAAAAGTTCGGTGCCTGCTGCTGCGTCGTGACATTGGGGAGGTCGAGGCTGCTTAGTTCGTGACACAGCCTGCCTGCCTAAGCTGCGGCATGCCACTGACCTTTGGCAGGTGTTTGGTTCACGTTTTATGTACTCGTCCCCGAAACCTCTCTCTCCCTTGCAAGGGACCACGCTGTGTCTTTCCGTTCATGTGACTGCATGGTAGTAGTTCACGTGAAGCTAGCTCTGCTCACTGAGAGCACATAGCTCTGACAGTTTTCTGAAATGATTCTTTCAAAAAAAAACTTCATGAATACTATATGTACTGCTTAATTATGTCCGATTTGAAGAAAAATGATATAAGGAGCCACAAAAAAATCGGTAATCATGATGAATAAAAAAAGGGCACACAAAGCCACCCAAAAACATCTGCTTATCAAAGATCATCATGGACGGGCAGCTATTGGTTTCCGAGAGCCATCCATAGCAATGTTTTGGAACTGGCAGTACCCACACACCTGCAGCACATCACGTCCGCAATGGGTTGGAAAAATTGCCGATACATCCGGTCCACAATGAAAGGCTTCACCTTGCTCGCAGTTTCGAACTGGAATCAATCAACTGGATTGGACCACGCAGCCATGCCGATGCCTGCATACGAGGCTAGTGCAGTATTGTGTACTTGCAGCATGTGATGTCGACAAAATTGAAAATCAAATTGTCATAGAGAAATATTTAGAGAGGGCAAGTAAAGCAAACTTTAACCAATAAAAAAGACATCTTGACGAGGTAGACCAGGTCGTAGGGGAAATAGGCAAGGGGCGCCGCCATCTGCTCTTCATCGCAACCATGGCGCAGACAAGAGAAGCGAGGGCGACGCAGCGAGGTACAACCTCGATCAGCTCATGCGCGCTTCGGCGAAGGTGGTCGGGTGCGTTAGTGTGGGCGCAACGTACAAAATGCGGTGGTCGGGCGAAGGTGCTCGGGCGCGGAGGACGGCCGCCTGGATATCGGGCGGCGGCTTGCTGCTCCAGAGACAAAACATATCTTGCTTTACAGTAAAATGTAGCCAAGAGGATCTTGTTTGGTAAGTATAGTCGAGTGCAACCAGATTATAGAAATGACGAAAGTTTAGAAACAATGGCCATTGAATGTTTCTTAATTGAAGTTGCATGTGGCGTACGTGCATAAAAATGCAAATTAGTTTGTATCTTCCCACATGCAAACGCACCGAATGCAACGGCTTGTCGCTATGCTCCCATGAAAAAGTGATTATCGTCGTCATCGCAGAGATTGAAAAAGGTGATAGTGGTGCGAGAGAGGCCGCAATTTTCTATGTGAGGGCACGGTCTGATGCCCATGATGACTACTTGTGGTCCAAGCGATGTTTGAAGCGTGTTTGAAGCAGCAGGCACTACACCAGTCAAATGATAACAGCTAGCACACACAGTATTCTTTTTTTTTTTTAAAAAAAAAAACGAGGCACACGGACGAGGCAAACGAATTCGCATGGCAAGCTATTGTCCTTTTTCAGAAAGCTCCGGAGCCAGGTCTGAAACACTGAAATAGCAAAAGTGTGCATACTCAAGCTGTTGGAAAGCTCGGGGTAGGCCATGGGGTCTGAAAACTGAAACAACAAGTGCATACTCTCACCCTCCCTTGCCTCTCTCTCTATCATCCGGCGCTGGTGGTAACACACGCATCCCACCATGGCCCTTGTCTACTTGTGAGCTTGCAGTTGCAGCTGCTACTACTTTTTATACTTTCTAAAAAGCACCATGCTCTTTCATTCTAGGTTATTGAGTACAACGTCAATTTGTATAATGGAGAGGAATGATACAAAACGATTTGGTTCGGCAAACAAGATATAATCACATGAATTAGTCTTTAATCCTTTACTATTACTGAATTTCAGTTGCTAGCCAAAGGATTGTAGAGATCCAAAATCTGAAGAATACTGATCTTCGGTTGAGCAAACAAGAAGTATTTTAGCAAGCTTGCCCAAGAGGAAAGGAAAACAAAATCATGTAGTCATGTTTCAAAGTTTGTCACATCCAAGAACTCACACATGCAGGATTGTCACTAAAATTTTTACAGAAATAATGGAAGGGAACATTCAAACTATAGACGAAAAAACCTGCAGAGCCAAATAAAAATTACAATGAAGAAACCACAGCTTCGTTGAGCCTGAGCTTATCTGTAAGTTGTGGCCTGCCTCATCCATTTTGGTCCCATTTTGTCCCCAAAAATGTCGCAAGAAAGCAACATTTTAGCACACTGTTATATCTTCACGCCTCTCTGAATCCACACTGCTTAATAGGGTGTGTTTAACACCCAAAATTTTGCTGCAAAATTTTTGGACGCATGTCACATCGTAAACTATAGCATATTTCGTTTGTTAGTGGTGAATATTATCCTATCATGCATGGCGTAACTAGGCTCAAAAGAATCGTCTCGTAATGTACATCTAAACTGTGTAATTAGTTTATTTTTTTACCTTTTCGTACTTTCGAACATATGCCGGCATTTTGATGTGATGGAGAATCTTCTTTTGCATAGTGAAATTTGGGGAGGAATTTGGGGCTCTAAACACAGCTACAGTAGCAACAACATTTGCCACTTCAGTAGTTCTGGTTGCCAGAGAAACAGACACACGAGCGACCTTTTAGCACAAAACTAATCCCTGCAAATTATAGTCCATAAGAAACCCATAGACATTTTATATTCCTAGGTAAAAATGCCTTGTGGATCCTGAATGAAACCTGGCAGCGCCAACTCATCAATCTCCACCCCGCACGTGACAGCCCCTCCTCAGGAATTTCTAAGCCAAGGATACATAGGGTAAACAACAACGAAATCACACACTCGACGCGCAGCTGCTAAGAACCAAAACAACGGAAGCAAAACTCGATGAAACCAAACCACCACACCACAGGAAGGATAACTACGCAGCCGGGGAAGGGAAGAATCTCACCGATCATGGAAACAACACCTAACTAGTGCTCTTATCAATTCTAACAAGGCCGACCCAGAGTCCGGACTCACCTGACTGGGCATCTCCAACCTGGCTGCGTCACCCTGCACCCCGCCGGGGATCACCTGCACGGCCTCCGACCAGATCGCCCGCCTAGTTCTCGAGTTGGACGAGCTCCAGGGGACTTTCCCATCGGGCACTCTCTCGCGCCTCGCCGGGAACTGCTTCTTAGGGCCATTCCTGCCCTCACTCGCCACCCTGCGCCAGCCTCTCCAGGAACAGGCTCTCCGGCGCGCTCTCGCCGGTCATCGAGGCCGCCTTCTCGCATGACACGCTCATCCACCTCAACTCCGACCACCACAGCCGAGCGGCGGGTCGTCGGGGCGCACCACCAGGCCGGGGACGTCGCGAGGGCGGACCGGCGGCTAGGTGGTAGTAGTGCTCGCGGAGGCGGGAGAGGTCGACGGTGATGTCCATGGCGGCCACGTAGTCGCTGTCGCTTGAGTCCGACGACAGGAGGCGGCGGTGCGCCATGGAGTCGGAGGCGCCGGGGGCTGACAACCAAGATGAGAGAGTTAAACAGCGAGACCCACGGGGATCGGTTTTAGGTCCAAGAATCAGTGGAAAATTAAGAACACCAAGAACGCAGTGATTGAAGCCAAGCAAGAAGAAGGATTACGTACAACAGGGGATAGGGATGAAGCAGGGGAGGCAGGAGAGGAAGCCCTTCTCCTTCTCCTCCTTGGCGCTCTTGCCCGCGCCCCCGCTGCGGTGTTACCCGGCGTCGTAGCCGAAGTAGAAGTGGTCTGCGTCTTCATCACCTAAGGGGCTCAAGTACGGCATGGCGGTGGTGGATGCGTGGATGCGCCGAGCCTTCTCGCATGCAGAGAGAAAGAGGTTGCTGCGGTGCTAGCGATGGAAGCGATGTTTAATGGCGCTCAGCTCCGTACATGCGTTTTTATCTTGTGAGTTGCCTTGAATGCTTCAATGCATGAGGACTTAGTTGGCTATAAAAAATGCATGAAACAACGCATGAGGACCACAGCCACAACAGCCCCCAGGCCAAAGCATCTAGCAGAGGAAAAGAAATGGCGAGGAAGAGATGGGGCTCATGCAGAAAGTTTCATCACGGCACCAAGTTTGGCCGCCACCTCCCACCTTGTCTCGGCTTTGGTAGACATGGACCGCAGGTAACTTTTGGCCATGCACTCGATGTGGTCCTGTGTTAGCAGCAAGGATCCCAGCTCCAGTAACGGACCGTCCACATCAGCCCAGGAGGCCCGGCCCACCCGTCAGCGCCGGCCCAACAAGAAGACAGCTGGGAAGGAATGGGTGTCTTAGGAGCATATAGCGTGGAGGAGGGGAAAGGAGGAGACAGACTGGAATGACTATGTATTTTCCCCTTTCCTGTTCTTACCAGTTCTTCCGAGTTGCTTGCAATTTCTCTGATGTAATTGAATTCGAGATGCTACTTGATTTCCAGTTGAGTAAATTAGGATCCTAGACACTATATCCCTCATTATCGATTCGTTAGCGGATCATCCCCTCGCTAACAATTGGTATCGATTGCCAATCCCAAATCCCGGTCTGGAACCCGAGCGAGATTCACCACGAGCACTACACCGATTCCGGCGAAGACTTCGGCGCCATGGAACCCAATCTCGGGCGTGCTCGACGAGATCCGCCCGATCCAACACCAATCTCAACCGCCGTTTCGGCGAGCACAACGACACTGAATCGGCGCCGTGGAGCTCGGCCGGGTCAGCCAGGCTTGGAGCGCGCCGCCGAGATCGACAGCGCCTCCACGCCATCGAAGTCGCCCCCGGCGGACTTCATCCACGACATCGGCGCTGCGTCTCCAACCCGAGGGCATCCGCCGACGACATCCAAAGTTGGAGCAGACGAGCTTCACCATGCTCGAGACTGCGACCGGATTCGGGCAACGCGGCGCCCTCAAGTGGTCACCCTCGTCGACGACCTTCGTCTTAGGCGGTGCGGCGCCGTCCCCGCGAGCCGCACTAAGCTCCGCCGTCCTCGTCCCCTCGACGTTTTCCATGCCACCCGGCCGGCCGCGGGGCGTGCCCCGGCGGCGGCCGATCACAACGCCCATGGGGCACGGGCCAAGACTACATCACCGGATGTTGGATCCGGGTCATCCTGATCAATATCCCTGGCCACGTATGAATCTCGACCATGCCGCCTCTTCCTCCTTACCACCTCGTCCCCACCCAACCCCCTTCCGACCACCGCCACCACCACCGCCACCCCCTCTCACCATCCCACCGAGACCTCCATTCTCTAGCTTCTACCCAAACCCACCAATACATCGCCCACCACCAACTTATACACACACACCACTCCCCCTCTCCAAATGCCGTTTCAACCCACCAATCACCTACCAAAGAACACCAATTTACCCAACACCAATATCCCAACCCCCAATCCCCAAACAACGTACCGTCTTCCCAAATTACCATTCAACAAGTTCATCGGCGAAACCCGCCTTTGTGGCGCTCTAACTGCGTGAGAAATATTTTCTCATGAACTCCGTGGATCCATCCATGTGGGTTAGTGTTGCTTCTATGTACCTTGAGGGTCCAACTGCTTGTTGGTTCGAATCCATCGATAATACCCCCGCCATAGAATCTTGGACGTCCTTCATCAATCCTTACACAACCGCTTCGACAGAGACCAGCATGAAGCACCGATTCGCCAACTCTTCCAAATTCGCCATACCACCACAGCCCGAGACTATGCCGACAGATACACTAAACTCCTAGACCAGCTCAAAGCCTATAATGCCTCCACGGATCCATTATTCTATACCCAACGATTCATCGATGGCCTCGAAGCCCGAATTGAAAGCTATTATTCGTTATCAAACCTACCACCGATGCCGCGATTTCTATGGCCTTGGTGCAGAAGAAGTGGGCGCTGCATCGGCTTCCAAGTGGAGTTCACAAAGACAAATTCCAATCCAAGTATGCGGTGCCATTGCCGGGCTCCTCAACGTCTCGACAAAGCTCCTATTCAACAAACAACCACCGAAGGTCCAGGAAGCAATTCGGTGGAAGCCAAGCTAGCAAAGAGCCAAGTCTTATCGCCGTGCTATGGGGCTCTGTTACAAGTGCGGTGAGAAATGGGGCCGTGAGCATAAATGTAATTCCCATGTCCAGCTCCATGTGGTGCAAGAGTTGTGGAATTTGGTTTCACCAGATGATGACTATGAGGAGTTACCTCCAGAGGATCCTCCAGAAGAACAGCAGGCATTTTTGGCCATTTCTAGAGCAGCGGTGAATGGTTTTCCAGCAATCCGCACATTGCGCTTTGCAGGCTCAGTTCAAGGTATTCCAAATCCGCATTCTATTGGATTCGTGGGGAGTTCTGCCTCATTCATCAGTGAATCCCTGACATCCCAACTCAAGCATTCTGCCATCAATTCAGCTTCTTGTCAGGTCAGAATTGCTGGTGGTTCCTTTCTATCTAGTCCAACTACTTTGCTACAAGTTCCTTGGTCTATTGGGTCACATGAGTTTACATCGATCTCGTGAGTGTTACCACCGACGACCTTTGACATGATCATTGGAATGGATTGGCTTGACAAGTTCAGCCCCATGTTTGTTCATTGGCGCCACAAGTGGCTTCACATTCCGTATGGCGATTCATCTCAGATCGCTACAAGGCGAAGCCGCCACTCCTCCAACACGCTCTTACTACAAGTCAACTCACCGGGATATGCGAGTTCTCGACAAAGTGCTATTGTGAGTCAAACACCTGAGGCCGTGCAACATGTATTGGCTCAGTTTGAGGACTTATTCCACCAACCCAATTCGCTACCTCCTTCACGAGCGTGTGACCATGTGATTCCTTTGGTCCCTGGCAGTCAGTCGTTTTACATTCGTCCATATAGATACCCACCTGCCCTGAAGGACGAAATCGAGCGTCAAGTACAGGAGATGTTGACTCAAGGCCTTATCCAGCCAAGCTCGAGCCTGTTCTCATCACCGGTATTGCTTGTCAAGAAGAAGGATGGCTCATACCGATTTTGTGTTGACTTTCGGAAGCTGAATTCTCTCACAGTCAAGTCTAAATACCCGGTTCCAGTCATTGATCAGTTAATGGATGAGCTACAGGGTGCTAGTTGGTTTTCCAAGCTGGATCTCCGAGCCGGTTTCCATCGATCATGTTACACGCTGGCGAGGAGCATAAAACAGCATTTCAGACTCATTCCGGCCACTATGAGTTCCGTGTGATGGCATTTGGTCTTACAGGAGCACCAGGGACTTTTCAGGGCGCTATGAACTACACTTTGGCTCCAGGGCTACGCAAATTCGTAGTCGTTTTCTTCGACGACATATTGGTGTATAGTAGAACTCTTGAGGAGCATTTGCTGCACTTGGATCAGGTGTTTTCTTGGTTGCGGGCTGATAAATGGAAGCTGAAGTTGTCCAAATGTGTCTTTGCCCAATGCTCCATTGTGTACCTGGGCCATGTCATCAGTGACACAGGCGTCTCTACCGACCCAAAATAAGGTGCGATCTATCCCGAATCGGCCGGTTCGGCGACGATCGCGCCAACTCGCGTGGGTTTAAGGGCTCGCAGGTTATTACAGGAAATTCGTCCGCAACTTTGGCATCACAGCCCACGCCTAACGCAAATTGTTGAAGAAGGACGTTCCTTTTATATGGACCACAGAACATCAGTCAGCCTTTCAGGCGTTACAGTTGGCTCTCAGCACAGCGCCGGTGCTAGCATTGCCGAATTTCCAGCAGCCCTTCCACCTTGATACAGATGCAAGTGGTGTGGGTATTGGTGCAGTACTTCATCAAGATGGTCACCCTATTGCGTATGTGAGCAAGACCCTATGCCCTCGCAACCGTGGTCTCTCAGCTTACGAAAAAGAGTATTTGGCTATTCTCCTAGCAGTAGAACATTGGCGCCATTACCTTATTCAAGGGCAGTTTTTCATCCACACCGATCACCGAAGCTTGGTCCATCTAAATGAGCAGCGACTTAACACCGTGTGGCAACAGAAGGTTTTCACCAAACTGTTGGGCTTGGACTACAAGATCTTGTACAAGAAGGGCAGTGAGAACTCAGCAGCGGATGCACTCTCTCGTAAAGATTTGGAGGAAACTGCCATGGTCATTACATCAGCAACTCCACAGTGGCTGCTCACTGTTGCCGATTCTTATTTGAACAACGCATTGGCTCGAAGAACAAGTTAACCCAAACCGGCACTTCATCCCGAGTCTGCAGCACCATATTCATTGGTTCAGGGCATCATCCGCTACAAGAATCGTATATGGTTGGCCCATGATCCTGCTCTCCAATCCCAGGTGTTAGTTGCTATACATAACAGCCCACTAGGTGGCCACTCTGGCGCCCCGGCAACATATCAGAAACTGCGACAGTTGTTTTTCTGGCCAGGCATGTACAAGGCGGTGCTGCAGTATGTCCAAGCCTGTGACACTTGTCAGCGAGCTAAGCCGGATAGAACAAAGAACCCCGGCTTACTACAGCCCTTGCCAATTCCGTCAGCACCTTGGGAAGTTTGTACAATGGATTTTGTCGAGGGCCTTCCCCGCTCAGGAAATGCTGATGCACTGCTAGTGGTGGTGGACAAATTGACCAAGTACTCTCACTTCATTCCAGTGCGACACCCTTTCACGGCATCATCGATTGCCAAGATCTTCATGAAAGAAGTCTACAGACTGCACGGCATGCCGCAAACTATTGTCTCAGATAGGGATCGTATCTTCATGAGCAATTTCTGGAATCATCTCTTCACAGTGGCTCGTACTGACTTAAACATGAGCACAAAGTACCACCACGAATCTGACGGCCAAACGAACGGGTAAACCAATGCCTCGAAACCTTTCTCCGCTGTTTTGCTCATGCCCGTCCTTCTAAGTGGGTGGAATGGATTGCTTTAGCTGAATTTTGGTACAATTCGTCTTACCATTCTCGCACTGGGTCGCTCACCCTTTGAGGCTCTTTATGGATTTCCTCCTCGACACTTTGGGATTGTTCCACCCGATGCTACACCAGTTGCTGATCTAAACACTTGGTTAGCCGAAAGATCTGTGATGCATTCTCTTATCCAGCAGCACCTCAACCGAGCCAGAATCAGGATGAAAAGGCAGGCTGATAAAAACAGAACTGAGCGTCGATTCAGTGTGGGTGACTGGGTGTTCTTGAAACTTCAACCCTATGTCCAATCATCAGTGGCTGCCCGGGCTAATCATAAGCTGTCATTTCGCTTCTTTGGGCCCTATCAGATTCTGGAACGTATTGGATCGGTGGCATACAAAGTTACAATTACCACCTAGCTCGTCGGGCCCACCCGGTCTTTCATGTTTCTCAACTCAAGGCGTCCAAAGGCCAGCAACAGGTCACTACCACTTTACCCGATGAGCTAACCACATTTCAGGTACCCCAAAGTCGTCTCCCGAACGCCGTTGGACTTCGAGATGACCCAACGGAGGAAGTGCCGGTGCAATGGTCAAACATGCCAACATCATTGGCGACACAGGAGAAGCCGATTCCACCGCAAATGCGCTTTCAAAGACCGCCCGGGGTCATGCCGGATTCAAAGGAGGGGGGATTGTTAGCGGCAAGGATCCCAGCTCGAGAACGGACCGTCCACATCGGCCCGGGAGGCCCGGCCCACCCGTCGGCGCCGGCCCAACAAGAAGACACAATTTGGGAAGGAATGGGTGTCTTAGGAGCATATAGCGTGGAGGAGGGAAAGGAGGAGACAGACCGGAATGACTATGTATTTTTCCCCTTTCCTGTTCTTACCAGTTCTTCCGAGTTGCTTGCAATTTCTCCGATGTAATTGAATTCGAGATGCTACTTGATTTCCAGTTGAGTAAATTAGGATCCTAGACACTATATCCCTCAATCGATTCGTTAGCGATCATCCCCTGCTAACATCCTGCCACAACCTAAAATGGCCAGGCACGGGAATCTCCATGCCACACATACTATGTTGGTAAGGTAAACATCTAACCGCCCAATTGTCCAGGTGGCAGAGATCCGATGGATATATAACCAACCCCCTAGGTGGATAGAAAACACGGGTGTAAGAAAATCCACACTGATATATATATATATATATATATATATATATATATATATATATATATATATATATATATATATATATATATATATATATATATATATATATATATATATATATATATATATATATATATATATTCTATTGAGCAATTGTATAAAATTGATTTCCCATCACATCAGTTTTGGAACTCTTCGACATTGAATTTCTTAACATTGCATCGTCCTACTGACCTATATTACAGATGTCAGATAGCTGGAGCTATCCTCCCCTGAATGACGCTGCTGATGTGGCTGCACGGATTCAGGAAGTGCTTGGTCAACGTGGATGGAAATTGGGTTAACAGTAACCAAAGTATACAATTAACGCCCTCTCCCCAGGGTTTTTTATACCGGTCGGTTTCCCACGGAAACTGCGGTTACCGACCTTACCGGTCCGGCCCGGTATCCGACCGGCCGGTATAAAAGATTTGAAATTCAAAATATAAAATTTGAAAAAAAAATTCAAAAAAAATTCTGTAAAATAGCTCATAATTTGTAGAATCCAATGGTGTAAAATTTCTCAAATTTGAGTTCGTTTGGTATAAAAAATTTCAAATCTAAGTTTGAAAAAAAAAAAAAAAAGAAAAAGAAAAATACAACCGGCCCATTAAGGCCCATTAAATCATGAAGGTCGAAAAGCATACTAAACACACTCAAATTTGAGTAATTTTGACATCATTGGATTCTACAAATCATGAAGTATTTTTAGGAATTTTTTTAGCATTTTATGAAAAATTAAATTTTGAATTTTGAAAAAACCGTTCAAACCGCCGGTAAACCGTTTATACCGGCCGGTAAACCGCTCAAACCTACCTAAAAAAAAAGATTTTTACCGATGAATCGAAAAAAATTGAATTCAATTGAATTCAAAAACCAAACCGACCGGCAACCGCCGGCGGTTTACGGCAAATCGGTCCGGAAATCCGAAACCGGACCCCGGGGTTTGGTTCAACCGGCCGGTAAAAAAAACCCGCTCTCCCCCACGTTCTCCACCATGCCCTCTCCAGCACGCCGCCGGAGTCTCCGCCAGCCTCTCCACCACGCCCGCCGCCACCCGGATCTGCAAGCTCCAGAGTCCTCACCACCAATCCGAGTCCGCCGCCAACCATCATCGCCGATGCCCAGCCATCCCAGCACGATTTCATCTCGGCAGCGGGAGCACTAATGGAAAAAAAAAAAAAAAGGAGAGGAGGTGAAGATTTCGATGGACGCGGGTCCTTCATCGAACCATGCCCACGGTGGGGAGACATGGGTTCCATCGTCGCATTCAAACCAGTCTAGCACCACACTGCAGATGCTGGTATGAAGCAAGAACACAGATAAATGTAGAAAATATCATATTTAGTAAGACTTATTAAGAATCCTTTGACTCCTCGTCAAGCACGATTTACATTCTTCTTGGACGGAGAGAAGTTCAACTATTTCCGTACGATTCAGCACTGGAGTACTCTGAGATAAGTAATGCTACGTGCGATACTCAAGTAGTGTATGTCTCTACTACGTACGACTAAGTGTACGTTCTCGTCGTAATATGAGGACAATGGTGTTTGGTTCCATGAACTTTTTTTTGTGCGTTGGGACAAGTTCAACTATTCAGCTTGCTTCTCTTGTTTATATGGATTTAGAGAATTTATGGTTGTATGCCTGCCTCCAATCAATGTTCAAATGGGACATGTTTCCCTTTGGTAGTTTGGTGTGCATTGTTAAATGCTGCCATGACAAAAATTCTTAGCTCCCGTAAACAATGCACGGGCACAAACCTGGGTCAGTTAACGTCGACCAAGTCACCTTCACTGAGAGAGAAGCGACCTCAAGCTTTATGTCATGTCTTAGCTCCCGTTGCAATCCACGCAGCTTAGCTTCAAAGGAACAGCAATGTTCAACAATATTTGAGCTGTGTTGTACCTTGAACTTCAAATGCATCATAGTATCCATCGAGACAGCAATCACAAACCTTCTTAAGCCACATGATTCACCAATAGGAGCACCAAAAAGTTGAAATTCTTTATGCTCCTCCATTACCGAAACACCACAGCAGATAGATAAATCAAAACCATTTTCCACTTCAGATATGAAGATTTCTACTGTAGCCTCAACTCCATAAACTTTTGCTAAACACATGTCCACCGCGCCATCATCGCCATTAATGCGATTAGTGAATGGTATACCCGGCATGGTAGTTTCATCAAATTCTATTACTCCGTCAATTAGCTGCAGATCATTTTCCTCTTGCTCCCCATTCTTGATTCTCATGTCAAACTCAAACAGAACATCACAATCCAATGCGATGCCTCTCTTAGGGCCAGTCATTTCGATGAGGGAACCCTGTAAAATTAATGACATTGTTAACTCTTCCAATAAAAAAGAAAAAAAAATACAAAATATTCCTTTTTAGCATGTACCAACCAAAGTTGTCACAATCCCTAATTCTACATCAGATTGGATGCATTTTGATTAGAATTGCAATCATAGGAATAAGAACCATTACAATCATATACATTTAGATTCAATGGACTAAGATCAGAGCCAAGGCCATTAATCCATAAAGCTGTAAAATCATACATCAAAACTAAGATTCCAAATGGTGCACCATATCTACATAATGGCACTGAATTTCAATTTTAAAATGCAAAATAATTTTAGTTATACATGTAAAAAAAACTCAAATAGTTTGCTAAGCAAAACATAGTAACAGTACAAAAATACAATATGCAAGTTATTTATTAACAACATATTTGTGTAGCACATACAAAATTAAACATATCAACAACCCTATAGAATTAGAATTATTGCACCTGTCACATGCATAACATATCCTCCACATATCAAATATGAACATATCAACAACCATATAGAACTATGGCACAAGGCACATGCATAACATATCCATATATGACCAAGATATGTATAAAACCATTCTATTCCCAACTTCTCAAGTATTTGCATAACTAAATCCATGAAATCAACTCAGATAAGATACTGGCTATTATAAAGACATAGGGCAACACAGGAGATAAGATAGATTCAAATGTGAGGCTCTTGGTCATATTGATCAAGGGCTTCTCCTGTCATAGGGTTGATCTAACCGATGTGGGAAAGCCCAGCACACGGCCAGCTGCTGCCAGCCTGCCTTGGTGACAAGGGCTCAGCTGCCAGCGGCCAGGGGGTGTGGCCAGTGCCGCTCAGCCCACGCTGCCGCTGCCGCTCCACGCTCTGCTGAGGATGGCATCGGGAAGGGAGAGGGCACCGGTAAGAGGAAGTGCAGGAGCAGCTGCAGCCAGGGGTGGGGAACACCAGGCAGAAGGGGGCCAGCGCTGTCAAGGAGGAAGGTAAGGGAGAGCCTAGAGGAGCAGGTGAGGAGGGATGAGAAGATTTGGGAGAGAGGATAGTGACAGGCTAAGTGCATATTTCCAAGGCTCCTGAAGTGAATGAACCTAGGTTGCACCAGTAACATAAGTGGCACAAAATGCAATTTGAAAGTTAATGGACCTAAATGGCACACACATACACGTTTAGGGGCCGCTACTCCCGCTAGTGCATTTAACTAAAAAAAAAAGTAAAGGTTGCCTTCATACCATATTTCTTATATTTTTACCCTTTGCCATCCCAGGGGACACCTGCTAGAGCATATTTCAAACATCGCAAACAGCTATGGATGCTTCGTCTATCAGTGAAAAATACACTTCAGAATGCAGATTACATGTGCTCATCAAACCTGGTGGGTAGTAGTAGACTATACTTCTGATCAGAGTGCATGATCAGTGTATGAAAAAATCCAGTCCTTGTGAGCACAGGAATCCTTCCTATTTGGGTAATGAAGGCAATGCGTACAGGAATATTTTAGCCAAATGATAAGCTTCTCAACAAGAGATAAGTTGCTTTAGGAGTTTGGCACATCCTCTATGCAGATTTTCTGGCCTTGCAAAGAGGAGTAACATGATTGTAAAGAATATCACAGATTCGCATATCCCATGTTTATTGGCTATTATAGCTATAATCTGGCCTTTCCTCGTTTAGAAACACTATGTAACTATTCTGTTCCATGGGACTATGGGAGTATTAGAGGCTTTTTATACATATAAGTATTTTTATTGGCGCAGGAACACAAACATCTCTGTGATTATCTCACAGACAGCAGAAAACATGTGGATTTCCATTTCAGTGATTGTCTCCCTACTCCCTGTTTCTCTTTCATGATTGCCTCCTTATTTGTTATGCAGCACCTATGCAACTAGCTTAAAACAACATGCTGGAGTTCCCATAGACCTGTTAAAAATCTGCACCGCAAGCCACCATGGCACCATTTTTGAAAAAAATAACAAAGCAGTTGTCTCAAGCAAGTTGTAGTAGGCAACACAGACTGTTACCATTATCAAGATGTGAATTGTAGGGGTTCTAAACGTACAACACCATAATCCTGGACGTTTTCTTTAAGTCAGGGATCTTGTAAAGGTAGTGGATCTTTAATTTTAGCAACCAGAGGAAATTATGGATATTGGGGATTAAGCCACAGAGAACAAAGCATTGTCCACAAATGTGGTCTCTAGTATGTAGCTACTCGGCCACAAGGGTAGATGTTGTCAGACTAGGGTGCTGCTCTTTTTTTTTTTTTTTTGAAGGCATAGGGTGCTGCTCTTCAAATCAGCAAACTCTAGAATGATTCAGGGATTCATCTAATGTATATTATTTTCAATTTTAAAATTAAAAAATAAGTTTGTTGGCACAGACCAGCCTACTAATGAGCTGTACAAGAGCTAGTCCATTGAAATACTATCACTGAATTTAGATCCAGCACAAGATGAAAGAAATGAAAGAAAATAGATACAACATGATGGTTTCCATGTGCTGGTTACTGGACATCAAGCCAAAATAGAGGTGTTAAGTTGCACGCACCGACCGGTTCAACCCAAAAGCTTAAGCGATTGGGAAGAGGTGGGCAATGCACTTATACACATTTCAACACCCCCACACACGTGCAGCCAGAGAGAGGCGCAAACGTGGAAAATAAAGGGGCGGAGGACTTAAATTGCCTCTACCAGATTCGAACTCGAGACCTCTCGGCTCGATACTTAAGTTGCACGCACCGACCGGTTCAACCCAAAAGCTTAAGCGATTGGGAAGAGGTGGGCAATGCACTTATACACATTTCAACAAGAGGACATGATGCTAATGCATGCAGCAGCAGGGAGGCTGCCACCAATCTTTCTCTCCTTTCTAATGTTTAATCTCTTAATCCTAGTTATCCATGTTGTGGGTGTTGTCTTGGCAAAATATATTTGAACACATGGTCCCTGTAACACTCGTGCAAGATATGCAATAAACTCTTATACCATTTTGCAGTATTGTAAAGGGACTGAGATTCTTGTCTCATGGCTGCAAGGTTTTCTACATAATGTCATATAAATAGGCAGATATTAATGTAACGTAAACTATCTGACAAAACAAATAAATTAAGCCTTCATGTGTATATTTTAAGTACTAACTCCAGTAAACAAAATAGAGGGAACCTATATCAGCATCCATTCTCTATAATTTAGAAGAGATTAACTGGTTGTAGCATGCCATCAGAAGTATGCAGGTTTCGATCAAACTCGTCTCTTACATGCACGTGTTTTACAATTATTGCACACAAGTATAGATTTGTACCTGCTGCACGGTGATAGGATCATCTCTGCTTCGATGGAAAACATAATTAAGCTTTGAATCAATATCATCTCGTGCTGCAATGTATCCATATAACTGTATCAACCCACTGTTTATAGAAGCTTTAGCCAACTTCAGTGAGAAAATCTGCACCATTTTTTCATATGGCTCATTGTAGTAGCAATTGTCCCGATCAGGTTGGCAATTTGTGGGCGCTGCAAACCTCATTGGCTCCACCCAAGCTTCACCAACGATAACAAATAACGTTATAATAACTAAGTAGAAAAATGAAAATAATAAGTAAACTGTATGTTTGCCTGACAAATTAGGTGCTATGAACGAGATTCAGGTGGTTAGGTGAGATCAATTGAAATGGCAGCCCAACAGCCATGGCAGCAGTGACAGAGAGGGCTGCTGGCACAGGACCAAGGTGGGAAGTATGGCTGGTTATGTCTAAGGTCTTCATAGTCCATACACCACCTTTCCACTTCAAGTTGAAAGCTCCAACAATTAAATATCATTAGGTTCCCTTGCCAGTAAAGCTAGCACATTTATTTGGCCTAGAAGAAATCAGTTAGCTCACCCCAATATTCTAGTGGCTCTGATGCCAAGTTTCTACTGGCTCTTGTGAAAAAACCAACTGTTAAACCAATGTTCTCCAGTTCAACCACATGACCTATCATTTATCTAGAATGGACCAACCGGGGCTCTGGATCCGGTTGAACCATCAGCCCTTTCCTGGTAACTATGCCTAAAAGCAGTCAATAATTAAGAATCAAGCTCAACAGCCAACAGCCCAAGACCCCACGTCTGCATATAAACTCCTTGCTCCCTCCCCGACCAAAGTCGTAACCCTATTTTGCACAATCCCTCTCACTGTCACAATTAGTCGATGCCCGACACCCCGATGGCCCCACTCCACTCTCACAGCAAGACAATTTGAGTACCACCTAAGGCAATGGAAGAACGCCAAGGGAGCAACAATGTTTCATCTCCTAAATCCACATGGCAGAGCTGGCAAGAGTCAAGTCTAGGTCTTAGCGTGGATGAATACACAATTCATGGATCCACCGTCTGCAACTACAACATTAAACCACCAGCTTTATCCAACTTGCTGTTTCCTTCTCAATGTCTCTTGTTTCTTCAGATACCTTAGTTCTTTTGCATTTCTTATTTCAGGCCCGACTCTAGCTCCAACTTCATGCAATGTAGGAAGGAGCCTTCTAAAAATAAACCAGGAGCTGGCAAAGCCATTATTTTTGGCTCCGGCTTCTCCATGCACTGTAGCAAGAGACAGCCTCCAACCAAGGTTTGTTCGGCTCTCAAGATGAATTTTGATTTGATTCAGCATGTTGTAGCTGGACTACATACAGGACACACTTCTGTATCACACCAAACCTCTGCTGGCAGAATGGAAAGACTTGTATGTCAAAAGCACAATGCATAGAGAGGGACAAAACAATATTCTTTTTCATAATATATAGTAGAGATAATGAAAACAATGCAAAGTTAAACTCAAGATTTGTAGAAAATTCACTAATTGATCACATAATTTTGGCAAATGCCCTAGTAACAAAATAAAAAAAAAAAAAATAGGAAAGAGATATTTGAATCGCTTACTTTCATCACGGTCAGTGACATCAATACAATGCATATCTTTCCAGTAAAGCATTTTCTTGTATATAGTGCCATCACGATGGTTACTGTTCGGAAAAATTGTTGCAGGCCATATACCATCAATGGCAGTTCTATTAACATCCTTGATGGTTGCCCTGATCCGAGGGCTCTCTGCAGCATCCTCGGTACCTGTGCCCACCATTTTTTCCCTCTGTAGCATCCACGGAATAGCTAGGTTTGACCTTCAAGGTTGTGTAGCACCGCTTACTCAGGTCCTGACTTTTTATACCAATGCTCCACAGTCCATACGGCAATCTAACACGCATAAAGTTGATATTAGTAACCACACGAAATTTGATATTAGTAACCACTATAAAATCTGATCTAAAATAGATACCGGAAATAATAATAAAACTAAGACTGAAATTACTTTCAAAATTCTGTTCTGATTGAACATATATAAGATTGATATTAGTAACCACACGAGTTCATCTTCCGTTTATAGGTTTTGATTTGACGCTATGGGCAGAAAAATTATTTCGTGTTCCTTTCTAATTAAAGATAAAATATCATTAGATAAAGAGCAAACTTACGGGAAGATAAAATATCAATAGATAAATAGCAATCTTACGGAAAGAACATATCAAAGGGAACCCCTAATCAAAAGCATGAAAGATCCAGATCGAAAGAATCATGACATGGCACTCTGGATGACTCAGATGTATGAAAGGAGAGGGGGACAACAACAGACCTAAAAACGTGCTCCAGATGCTGATTTAGAATGGTCGATACTGCCGAATAATCTCGTTGCCCGAGAGCTGGAAACCACCAGAGAGTTTGAGCAGAACCAATGAACTCTAGGGTGGACCGCGAGAGGCGTTGCATCTGCTTCGCCTACGTATCCTCTCTTCAGAATTGGCTCTGGTTTGGCGGCCCTGGGTTGAAGATCTCCGGTAAAAGGGGGCGAAGGGATGACCAAGGCTCTCGCTCGAAACAGCTTCTATTTCTATTCGCGACGTCTGCGAAAAACTGAATCTTCCACCTCTGTGTGTTTAAAATGGAGGAAACCAACCGCCGCCGCCGTAGCGGAACGGGAGCTCCTCCTCGCCGGCGACCGAGTGGTGCCTGGTGCCGCCGGAGCAGCGCCCCATGAACGAGTACGAGGCGCTCGCGGCCTACATGCCCTTCTCTTGGGCGGCGGGGGACCTCCCATCTACCGCTCCCGTCTCGCGCTCACGGGCGCCGTCGTCGCACGCTTCGTCGGGCTCCCCGTCGCCGCCTGCACCTCCGCCGGACCCCGTGGCGCCGAGCGCGAAGTCAGTCGATCCTTTTCCATTTCCTTAAACTGGTTGCTGAAACTGATAACAGTAAAGCTCAAAGGAAATGGCTGATGCTTCATTAGAATTTTCAGTTGTAATATAGTCTAAAATGATTATTTATTGCACCAGGATGTTGGGGGTGTTTAGTTCCCGAAAAGAAAACCCAAAAAGTTTGTCACATCAAATCTTTTCGGCGCATGCATGGAAGACTAAATGTAGATAAATAAAAAACAAATTGCATAGTTTGGGTGAAAAGTCATGAGGCGAATCTTTTGAGCTAAATGTAGATAAATAAAAAACAAATTGCATAGTTTGGGTGAAAAGTCATGAGACGAATCTTTTGAGCTGGTTAGTCTATGGTTAGACAATAATTACCAAATACAAACAAAAAGTCTTCTGAAAGCCTCAACCCAAAACATTTCACCAACTAAACACACCCGTTGTTCCTATCATTAAGGCCATCATGTACAATATCCCCAAGTCAATCAACTTCAATCTTATGGTGAAAGAAAAACGATGCCGTTGCTAAGCCGGTAGGCAATGGAATGGAAAAAGCAAGGGTTCAAGGGAAGGAGATTAAACGGATGCCTGTTTGGACTGTAGCTGTGATACTGTTGTATTTACTCCCCATGCACCCTAAGGTACAAGTTCAGATGACATCCAGCCATTTTTCGTTCTTAGCAGCAACATTCAGTATAACCATAAGTTCAGTGAATGCAAACTGTTTTCAATTATCTGCTCGTTTAATTTTCTATCGCTGCCGATCAGACACTTTTTGTTGGCACTCTTTCGAAATTTCAGTTCAATTTTTATGATTTAACTATTATAATGTCTCCTGTTATGTACTTTACATTGGCTATTCTTATAATTGTTGTAGACAATTGACCTGTTAAACGGACAGACGATGGAGGGCGTGGCCCTGGCAGCAGATTAGATCATGGCAAATGGGAGGGCCAAGAAAGTGGCGGATGAGATCTGGCAAATGGGAGGGCCAAAGAAGGTGGCAGACCGGCAATGCAAGCTGATGAGCCGGGGCAGCTTAGGGCGAAGATCTCCATGTTAGGTGTGTGCTCGCTTACCTGATTCCGGCTTTGCTTGGTGTTGTTCTACTGCGTCGTTGGTGGGGTTTGGCTGACTCGCTAGGTTTTAGGTTGAAATTCAATTGTGTTGTGATGGAACCGGGTGATGCGAGATAAGGCGAGTTCGGTTTGGTGAGGGATTTGGTGAGTACACATCCCTAAGATTTATATTTGGGACGACAAAGGTACGTTTATCGATCACATATGAGATTTGTTAGACACCTTTAGCTTTATGTGATATGAAAAAAATTATGCTAAGAAGATTTTTTTCAGTGCAGATCCTAACCCACATTTGGGCCATCTTGCATGGGCTTATGCTTTCATCATAACAGCAGACTCTATAAGCATGCTAAGCGAGGCATGTAGCTCTGGCAGACTCTCACGGGGAGGCATCACTAGGCTTACACATCCCTAAGATTTATATTTGGGACGGTGAAGGTACGTCATCGATCACATATGAGATTTGTTAGACACCTTTAGCTTTATGTGATATGAAAAAATTTATGCTGATAACCCACATTTGGGCCATCTTGCATGGGCTTATGCTTTCATTATAACAGCAGACTCTATAAGCATGCTAAGCGAGGCATGCAGCTCTGGCAGACTCTCACGGGACGGCGTCACTAAGCTTTTCAGTTTCACTTCTTACAGGGAGCATGTATATGTCAGTGGAAGCGAGCACTGCAGTTGGAAATTTTCAGATTTTCATTACCGTCATGAGCGTAGGGCTGTCCGGCCTTTCAATGGACTGGAATTCTGTAAGATGTAAGCCTTATTAACTGCTACCCCTTCTAATTTAGTTTCATGGTCATGAGATATTAACCTGTATATATATTTCTATTGAGCAATTGTACAAAAATTGATTTCCATCACATCAGTTTTGGAACTCTTCAACATTGAGTTTCTTAACATAGCATTGTCCTACTAACCTATACTGCAGATGCAACAGTCGAGCCGAGCTAAGGGGGGGCTGGACGGCAGCGGGTGTCGTGCGTGCGACGGCATGAGTGGGTGATCGAGAGAGGCGGCAGCGGTTGCTGTGGAGAAGGAGGCGCAGGGGGAGAAGAGAACAAGATGGCGGCGGAGGTAGAAGAGAAGGGAGAGGGATAAAGGGGAAACCCTAATGTTTATTGCTTAATCCGAAATAGATATAATGGCCTTATATTTATAGTCCCGAGCAGACTTGCATGCTAAATAAATTCTATTATATTATATTTTCTTATTTATTCCCTAAATAATGATTGCCTATGCGGCCAACAGTTGGGCTTGCTGGGCCCTCTGAACTAAGTTGTGACAGCAGATGTCAGATAGCTGGAGCTATCTATCCTCCCCTGAATGACGCTGCTGATGTGGCTGCACGGATTCGAGAAGTGCTTGGGCAACGTGGATGGAAATTGGGTTAACAGTAACCAAAGTAGACAATAAAAATTTTTTGGCCCAAACTCACTCCAGCTATCATGGTTACACAGAAATTAGGTATTTATACTTTCTTTTTGTGAGACAAATACGAACTGATCATGTGCTGTTTTACCACCTACCCATGCATCAGCTTATTGTTATGCCATAAAGGTGACAACTGACCAGCAACCGGAGTTAATTAATTACTGCTAGAAGAGGTGGTCATGAGTCACGGGCCACATGGCCTCATGGAACATTTTACAATTGCAGTTGTGAGCGGTTCATCGTCAAATGCTATTGCTCTGTTGCGCTGCAGTGATGTGTAAATCAGCCTCTTTTCATGGCGTCACATATTATGGAGGCCACGTTAGGTGGTTGTATGCCTTTGCTGAAGGTTTATCTAGTGAGGTCTGATATTTTGGGGTTGCTTACTTGTCTGGGTTTTCTGGCGTTGAATGCAAATGACGATCTGTTGGATAGTCGCTGGTTGTTTGAACATTTTTAATCTAACCAATCTTCAGGATTTTTTTTTTTTTTCAAGAGCACGCCTAGGCGCGTTTTCATTAAGCGAAAAGAGTGTTACAAACCATGGTCGATCCGGTAACACGACGATTACCGGGGATCACCACCCCTACTTCTACTGGATTTTACAAGAGCGATTACATTGAAACAAACTTGCAACAAGAGTGAAAACGAAGAAATGAAGCCAGAACTATCAGCCTTCTCTTCCACAATCCCAGCCATGTTGAGTTCCATGGCGGAAAGGTCGATCCCACCTCCTAGAAGAGCCTCGAAGCAACTCCTCTTTCGTTCGGTCATCTTGCCCCCAAACGCAACCACAAAATTGTGCTCAATTTGTGAGTCCAGCGGCATCATCGTCGACCTCCTCGCCAAGCTTACGAAGCAACACCTTCTCGTGCTTGGACCGTTGCATTGGGGGCACGCGGTTTAGCCGCAATCGTCCACTCCTCCGCGGGGAATGGATCGACACCGGCGTCGGAACGACGTAGCTTGGGCCCATCCTTGATCGGAGGAGTGCCGAGGGGTATGCATATCCGTGCCTCGAGGTCTTCCCGGACCGGCGTGTCACACGCTCAACATCGTCATCGGAGGTGTGCAAGCACGGCGCCGCCGTCGATGTGTACCTCGACGTAGCGAGCGCAGGCCGGCGGAGCGACATCCGACGACGGCGGGGAAGCGGGGACGTCGTCAAGAGGCCGGGAGATGTCGGGCTGAACCGTCGCCGCCACTACTACAGCCCGAGGCACGGGCTCTCAAATTCAGCATCGACCATGGCGGACCACCGCCGACCGTAGGCAAAGACTGGTTTGGACTCCGCTATGTCCCCATGTACGGAGGTCGCCGCCGACACACCGAACAACGTACACTCCTCGAAAGTGTCGCGGTCCAAGCCGACAATCTCCTCCGGATTGGGTCGATCCATTCGGTGCAGCCCCATGCTCGTCTTGAGGCTCCACCGCGAGCAGGTCGCCTCGGGAAAGCAGCCCGCATGAACAACGAGAGGAGGTGGTAGCATTGCCATGAGAAGGTGGCCACACGAATCCTCCACCGCGGTGGCCCAAGTCGACACATCAAAATCGGGGGTGATGGAGCGGGACGCCTCCTGCCGCGCGATAGTCTTCTTCTCGATGGCGGCGGTTGTGGTGCGGACGTGGTCGCGCGTCGAAAGGCCACGCCGCCCCTGACCTCGGCATGCGCCATGGGCGTGACGCGCCCTATGCCCCTCGCGTCGGCAGGGGTCGCGGCGGCCAGCGTCATGAAGTCGCAACCTGTCTTGACATGCCCCTCCCCGGCGGTTGAAGCATAGGCCCCGAAGGTCCTTGGGCACACGCCGTGGCGGCCGGACGTCGGGGAAGCCGATGACGACGGCGGCGACGGACCTCCGAAACCCATCCGCGTCGAGGTTTGGAGGAAATGCGCGACGGGTGCGCGAGAAAAAGTGGCGGCAGGCGGCGGCGAGGCCTAGCCACCTGCAGGAGTTCCCTTGACGGCGACGACGACACGCGATGGTTGGGAGCATGGCGAGCCCAGGCGTATTTGGAAAGCCGGGACTCGCGCGGTTGCCTGGCCCCGAGACGCCGATGGACGGGGGACCCGCGCGGCTGCCGGCGTTGCACCCACCGCACGCTTGGGCACGGACGGCGCCCGCACCGCCGGATTGTGGTGGTGGAGTACCCGGTGGGCGCAACATCCTGGGAAGGGGCGCGAGAGCCCAGCCCAGCCCCTCTGCAAATACCGTGAATGGCAGCGACCGCGGCCGTTCTCGCGTTGCGGCGTGAGGCCCGGCGTCGAGGAAGCACCGGGAGCCGAGGTCGGAGTCGGAATCGTGGTCGCACGAATCTCGACCCACCGAAGGGCCTTGCCCCCGCCCGCAGATTTGCCGCGTGGACGGGGCGGGCGGAATCTAAGCGCGCCGTATGGTCCCCCTCGCGTTGTTGCCATCCGTAACGAGGCCCAGCGACTCATCCACGAAAGGCCGCTCCAACGACAAGGGAGGCCTCGGCTGAACTGGGCGCAGCCATCAAAGCGGCGGCGTTCGGCGATGATCGCTGGCTGTGGCAGCACCCGCCCCGAGGATGGGGGCGCGAGCCGCGAAGCGCGAGCGCATCGAGCGCAGCGACGACCGGGACCTCGTCGCCGGGCAGGACCTCCGCCCGCAACGGTGGTACAACATGGCCGCTGACTCCACCGCACGGAAGGCCCAACACTCACCACCGAGGCTCGCTGGACGCCGAGGGAGGTTGCTGGCACCACCGACCGGCCGGGGAGCTGCGGAGCGGTGGCGGCGGCGAGGCAGTCAAGGTCGCAAGGGGCGGTGGGGAGGCCGACGGAGCGCCCAGCGGGTTGGAGCAGCCATGAATCACTAGATCCGGTGGTGGGGAGCTCGGCAAGGGGGTTGGATTAGAGGGGGAAGGGCTGTGGAGGTAGATCGACCGGAGGGGAGCGTGGGGCGTCGCCGCCATCGCCCTGGGAGGGAGACGAGTCGGGAGGCACGGGAGGCACCAACGGCTCCATCTTTCCGTGGTATCGATCTTCAGGATTTTGATTGGTCTGTGTGCTGATTTGAAGAATCTTCACAGGTGGTATCGTTTATCAGATTATCTAGGTGGAGAGTACCTTTGTATTTGTTAAGAAACCATGTGGATGCACCTGTAACATCATGTGAAGCTGTAAGGACTGAGTGGCTAGCAACAAAGAGAATTCTGAATGGAATGATTTTTTAATATCGTTTTCTTGGTAAGAAAACCTTCGTCTAGTTTTGAATTGTCAAAGCAAGAGGTCCTAGCCTAGGTTCGTTGGTGGTTGACTACTGGGAAATGGCAGAATAGCAATACCACTGATTCACAGCCCACTAATGAAGGATTTCTCGAAAAGTTAAAAATGAGTAGTTCTTTTTTTCAAATATATTTCAAAATAGAATGGATTCGGTCCCAATTTGATTTAAAAGTACATCCTAATAAAGAATAACCCATGAAGTGGTTTGATATGGGTTAAAAAAAAATAAATCAACAATCTTAGTCTATGTAAATTTTAAACCCTCTATGCACTTTTTAACACTTAAGTTTTCTATAAAAAGATACTAGATGGTCTTTAGGGTAAACGATCAAATGTGTCTTTAGATAGATAGCTAAAGGAGCAAGCTAACCAAATCTATCAAAGGTTAGTCCAGTTGGAGGAACCCAGCGGCACTTCCTAGGTCCTAGGTTTGACTCCTGGTGGGGTGGATTTCAGACTGAGGTTAAAAATGCCCTCGTCGTCACACGACCAAAGCACGTCTAAGGCCTAGCTCGGTCGTGGGCTACGGTGCCACTTGTGTATGGGTGGGGCAAGGGGTTCTGGGGTTTTTCTAGATTTGCGTGAGAAGGTCTTCTTCTTAATGCAATGCCTTGGGGCTTTCATAACACCCCCCGCGCGCATAGGTCGAGGTTTTTTCTACACACTTTCAAATATAACCTATATGATCACAACTAAAGGGAAGATTATGATCACACTACAATAAATATCCTTAAGTGCAAGAAGTAACACTTATGCTAAACAATCCAAGTTGGCGAACTTGCTCATGAATATGCTTGAGCAAGAAGCGATGCAAAGAGATAGAGAGGCAAATAATCGGATTTTTATGGTATCAAATTGTTGCCATAATCTCCTAGTCCATGCTAGAGCACTAAAGAGTCACCAAAACTCAATTAAGCTCCACTTCTCTCATGATACCCATTGTCCACTTTAGAATGGCAATTTTCAAACCATGAACACCAATTTACACTATACCATAGCCAATCTATAGGGTCAAACAATTGTCGCTTAATAACATAGTATTAACGTCCAACAATCGATCGTTATCCAGGTGATCATCCATGCATTCATGAACATGATATGTATGAGTATGAACATTTTCATAAACATATGAGTATGAATTACCATGAATTATGAAAATGACATGGAAAATGCATGAAAAATGCTTATGAATGCTTAAACAAGACATGAGCTAGGTTGCAAGCCACATTAGAGAAGTCAATGACATTTATCTCATTTCTCAACTTGCAAAACCAATTCTCATCCAATGGCTTGGTAAAGATGTTGGCAATTGATCAATAGTCCCAATACCATCAATTTTGATATCTCCCTTGTTTACATGATCTCTTAGGAAATGATGTCGAATATTAATGTGCTTGGTTCCAAAATGTTGAACCGAATTAGAGGCAATCTTCACGACACTTTCATTATCACATAAAAGAGTCACTTCTCCAAATTTAACACCATAATCAAGAAGAGTTTGCTTCATCCATAATAACTGAGCACAACAATTACCGATTGAGATATATTCCGCTTTGGCGGTAGAAAGAGCCATAGAGTTTTGTTTCTTTGAAGACCAAGAAACAAGTGACCTTCCAAGAAATTGATAGGTGTCGGAATTGCTCTTCCTATCAACTTTGCATCCGGAATAATCTGAATCCTAATACCCAACCAATTCAAAATCAACACCTTTAGGATACCAACAACCAATATTTTGAGTGAACTTCAAATAACGAAAAGTCCTCTTCACAGCGGTCAAATGACATTCTCTAGGTGCAGATGGCAAACAAATTAAACCATTTGCTTCATCGACCAGACGTGGCCCTCCTATCAAGTCTGTCCCACCAGACCCTACCCCGCATCCGACAAGCTCTCATTCGCTACGATGGTTTGTGGTGCTGATTGGGAGGAATGAAAGAACTTGCTCCTTGATTACCTCAATAGATGAGTGTAGTATTTCTTTACCTTACAATTTGGTCTCTTTATTACCAACTGATATTCTGCTTCAAATTTAGTACATTCCTACCTTGCATAAGTAGTTCTAGAAGGGTTGATTATGTATTTTTGTGAATGCTAGCGTCCTCGTATTGACACCCTTTCCTTTTTAGGGCTGATTGTGTGGACGAATATAAGTGACAAGTATCTACCACATGTCTTAGACTCTCTGTTGACTTTGAAGACCTCTTCTCAAAAGACAGAGAATTGGGCATGTGACTATGTAATGAGCAACGGACCCGTGAATTCTGGATTCAGCAGACTGCCATCACGTTCTTCAATGAGAACAACGTTCAGACAACAAAGGCGTCCATCAACTAGATGTCACTATTGTCAGGTGCTTTTGCTCCCTGCTCTCATCTATCTCATCTCCTAGTAATGCGTGTTGTGTAATGACACGTGACTTACTATTTATGTAGATTATGGAAGACAGACGACTATATAAAATCCTGAGACACGTCAAAGCGCATCTTATTAGGTGGTCAGAAGTTAGCTGATTCAGCCACTGCACACGGGCGAGGATCACTGGATTACATCATCTCCGGTGATCTAGATCATCTAGATACTGGGGAATCTTGGTGTGGCGACATCAGTAGTGAGAAACTCATGCTAGTGGAATATTCAGATGATACGGTCAAGTTAATCATCCCCAAGCCACCGCTCATCTTTAGGGAGAACTCCATGGAGGACGATAGACTCGATGACTTATGGGCTATATGGTGAGCGATTGTGATGTTCTATATCACCCATGATGGGAAAATGTTTTCTTGTACTTCAAGGGCTTACAAAACGATCTTTACACAACAATTAAATTCAAGCCTTGGTTTGTGGAGTACATAAGGTATCATGCATATGCATCAACTCCTCGGAAAAATCTTATCAAGAATGTTCAGACCATTGGCAAAGTGTCTAAAGTGTTTCTTGACCATCAATTTGTTGTTGTGTTCAATATTATCCATATCCTAGCTGATGGTTATAACTGGCGTATGACAACAAAAATAATATAATTCTCAACTCCATAGTCACGTACATAGAGAGGGAAAAGGAGAAGGAGAATGAGAAGAAGGAGGAGAATGTGAAGGGAAGGGGAAGAGTGTTGACGTGGAGGACAAGAAGCAAGGTCATAACAACAAGGGGCCGGAGTTGCCTATGCGGACACATTATACAGAAAGTATAGGGTAACTCGCCCTCTTTCATAGAAACGGGCTGCAACATCTAGATTCACTTATCACCCACGCGGATGAATGTGGTCCAAATGGAGTATGTACATATTTTAGTAACTGACATTATGACCTTTTTGAAGTTGGAACTTCTCCACCATGTTTGGGCATGTTTCGTAAGATCTCACTAGAAGTTTGTTTCAGTAAATTGCTTGTTGGCAAATAGAGAGAAATGACAAATAGAAAATAATGATGAATAGAGAAGCAACACAGGGAAATGACGAATAGATCGAAATGGCTAGCTGACTGATTAGCCTCATCCGTCCCCCCTCTCCCCTCCCCTTTTTATAGTGAAGGTGAGCAGGGTTGTTCTTTTTATTACCCATATCAATGCTGGTGTTTAAAAAATGTCATTATGAGTTACAAATGGGCCTAAATATCATATTGCTCTTTAACATCACTACCAAGGGGAGTTAATCTCATCCATTATATGAGCCAAGAGCACTCCACGTAAAGTTCCATAGCATCACCTTAGTACTAAGTTGTCATCCTTAGTAGCAACGCTAGAAATGCTTAGATGGTATTCATGAATACTAGAACATCGGGCCCCTTCGGGCCCTATAATGATTTGAAAATAGAAGCGATTATCCCTCTAAATAGGCATGCTTTTATTTGTAATTAAATTTGTTAATATTAAGTTCCAACCACAAACATTGGTTTCATAGTCATTGACATCATCACCACGTCATGAGAATCTATGATTAAGCGTATCACACGAACAAAAACGTAGCAAAAATTACAGAACAACCAATCACATATCCATGTCCTAATAGGGAACACGCTTATGGTTTTTATGGCCACCACAGCCCTTATGACTCTGTTCAGCCATTGAGTTTACGGTCATTCAATACACGCATGATCATTGTGGTCTCGTAGTTCTATTGAACCACACGTTAAATAGCTAGTCATTATAGTTCCAGAATTGCAATTCATGACTACAGAACATCTTGGTCAAATTCCAATCTAGACGTGCACGGAAGTCATTATAATAGAATAGGTTCTCGATGTCAGAAACAAAAGACCGACAAGATATATCTGCAATCTGTTGCCATGAGGTTTCCGAAAAATACATAGCGAACCACTACAACAGCAAAGTCCATTTGATGCTGACTGTTAGATGCAGATGCTAGTCACCAGTCGAACTACGTACCCTGTAAATTAAAAAGTAATCAGAGAGCAGAGTACAAAATCGGATAGAAACTATGCAACTTTCCTGCTGCTAAACCATAACCTTGAAGGTGGATTCATTAGTTCAAGGTGCACATTGAAACATCAACACATGATATAACCAAATATTAGACAAAATATGAAATCTAATGCACAACATAGTATTATTTTTTTCCCTCTAGCTAGCAGCGTCAAACAAGCCTCGGTGACCAATTAAAGAAAACAAGATGTTATCCGCACTTCATCATATGGACTTATAATTAGGTGGTAGGTAATCTATGCACAAATATTATTTATATAGGGAGACAACCATGTTACACAAATAGAGTACAATTTATTTGCAACCGCACCCGTCATCATTCTATTTAACCATACATTTGCACGACTATTCATTACATTTTGGTTTAGGATCATTCTTCTTATCATTTAACATCGATCAAGACCTTTGAAAACCCAGGAGATATTTTCCACCAAATTAGCAGTAGATGGAAACTGAGTTTTCCATCAGTTCCCACTAACGAAGACAACAGTATCGCCTGAATAGCAATCAGAAAAAGAACAAGTATGTACTGTACAGTGTTAAGCATGTAAAGTGCAGCATAATATTAATAAGGTACCCAAGGCTGTAGCGTTTATAGTCAGAGCGTCAAGCACACGAGTGACCTCGAAATCATTAAATTACTATATGGAGTTTTCAATGCATTGGCTTCTTCGGTTCCAACACATCTGGACTAAATATTTCCCGCAAAATTGTGTACGCCATGATCAAATTTACAGTAAAACATTGTAAAAAAGGATAGCCTCACTTCATTAAATTTGTAAGAGTCACTGTATAGACAAATAAAATGGATGACATCAAACAATGAGTTGTTTTAGTTGAAAATACCGCTAGGATGAAAAGACCATATTAAAAACAACATATACCTCTTCAACATCGACGGCAGTTTCCTAAAACTCCGATACGCGGATAAGTTTACTATTTTTAATAAAAATAAAAATAAAAATAATAATGCTAGTCTAATATTTTTTTTTTTGGAGAATTGCATTGTCTTAGGAAAGCCCATGGCCCATCTAAGCACCATATACGGAGTATGTCCTACCAGTGCTCGGTCCATCAAGGAGACCATTCCATCAAGGCCTCCCATCAATTCCTGTCTACAGTTCAGCTCTCGCACAACAGCTTCCGGCTTCCGCTTCCCATACGCCATCCCCATCTGCTCCACCGCCCGCATCCCCGTCCGCCCTCTGCTCCATGGCACACCACCTCCGCCAGCGTTCGGGCGCCGATTCGCCTACCGGGAGCTCGAATCGACGGCTGCAGAGGGCCGATCTAGCGGTGGAAGACCTCAAATCAGCGGCGCCGGAGGTGGAATCCGTGGTGGCGGAGCTCCAATCGAGAGGCGGCGGAGGTCGAATCAAGGCTGCGGGGGTCGATTCGGTCGGGCGATGGTGCTCCAATCGGTAGCGGTCGATGCGGAGTCGCGGCGAGCGAAAGCAACCTTGCCCACGCATGACTCATCTTCCTCTCGCTCACCTTCGTATCGAGCCTCATCTCCTTCGCTCCCCTTCGCTTGGCCGGACGACGTATCGGTAGGCCCGACACGTATCTAACGGCGTATCCAATATACGTGATCGGATACACGTATATGAGCAACGGGCCGCACGGCCCGACCGGCCCGCCCGTGTCAAGCACGGCCCGATAGGGCACGGGCACGCTTGGCCTGCGGCCACCGTGCGGGCCTCATATGCAGTCCGTGCCCCGGGGTCGGCCAGGCACGCCCACGGCCTGTGTTTTTCGGTGTCAATCGTGCCCGTGTAGGCACGGGCCCAAATCTTCACCAGGCCGCCCAAAGCACGGTTTTTGAAAACATGTCCGTAATCTCAAGTTTGAACACGATTTCAAAAATAATAGCAGATTTCATCAAGTCATCACCAATTCATCAATTCCACGGCAGAGAATGAAACTCGGGATTTCAAAAAGAAGGAATTAGAGCTGTGAGTGCAATGCCGCCTCATTAAAACCTATCTAGGTAAAACTCTCACCTCGAGAGATAAAACCCTAGATAAGAAAAAAGAGTACGACTCCACATGCTCTAATTCCATTTCATTAATAGTTCATAAAGTCATTACAGCAGGGAGTAACAAGTTCTCAACTCACTCACACATGTCTCAATACTCTCAAGCTCACCAAATAAGAACTAACTCCACTCTCAAGTCACAGGCACATCTTCAGTCTCATGCTCTCACTCACCTCAAGTTGAACCAATTTGAGTTGTATCATCTCCATTAGAGATGCCATCACCATCCGGCCGGTGATCATTCTTGTAGAAGTCCTCCGGTTCACGGTCCTCCACAAAGATGTCTTTGGGCCCTCTCCCGCCCTAGTTCCCAGTCCTTGATCAAGACAAGCTTCTCAATGGTATCTGAGTTCAAACTTGCGCCGCCGTTCCTCGATTATCCCGCCCGAAGAGAGAAGGTAGACTCAAAGAGGTAGTAGACACAGAACAGTCATTATATCTTTAGCCATCAAAGACGAGAATTGGATAGGTTAGTTTATGCTCATGCCACCGCTTAAGAATGTCAAAGTCATCATCATATGCCACAAGATTATCACCGTCAAGGTAAAAGTGTGAGCTCGAGAGACGCCAGATGGTGTAGAAGATGAATAAGCGATTGTAGTTAGAAGAACTATTAGATGATGCTCCAAAAATCTTACCCCAGACTGCTTCCTCTTACCGTCAATCCGGATGGGTGGGCAGTCCTGGCTGGTCTAGCTTTGCACCAAACTTAGATTCATATTTGCAATAAAGTTTATCCAACTCGGTTTTAACTTCACTAAAGTAATTGTTGTAACTAGTTTCATTCAAACCAAAGAAGCAAGTTAAGAACATTCTCAGAAACCTCTAAGCTTAGCCCTAGGGTCCAAAGACAAATGCAAAAGAGTACAGCGAAGGGATCTTCTTCCAAAGATTTAAGAAACTTAGTCTTCATTGGTACTATAACTTCTCTAAGGTGATTATCATTTTTATGATCACGGAAATGAGTAGCAATCTCAAGTATATGATGCAAAACTAAAGGACTAGTGGGGTAATAAACACCCGAGAGAGCACCACAAAGAGACTCATAAAAAGTTCAAGGAAATTCAATACCTTTTCCAAAACATACCAGTCTTGTCCATTCATTAGAGGGTACCCAATCGAAAGTATTGATGAACAAAAGAAAACACAGTTTTGTATGGCAAATGATGCTTAAGCATAAGATAGGTAGAGTTCCATCTAACATCCATGTCCAAGCCAAATTTTCTAGGTCTCATCCCCTTAGCAATGCAATACTCTTTGAATTGTGCAATACGATGGTTAGATGAATTCAAATAACTAATAGCTTCTCTAAAGATCTCCACATATGGTTTAAGCCTTTTCAATCCGTGATTTAACCACTAAATTCATCACATGGCATGCACACGGTGCACAACATAATAAAGCTTCAACAAAGCATCTCTAGGATGAACATCGGACCCCAAGTAACCATCAAGCAAAGGATTCAAAGAAACCATAGCAATCGGTATTAGCAGATGCATTATCAAGACTAACAAAGAAACACTTTATCAAGCAAATTCCAATCAGCAAGAACATCGGTAATCTTTTCGGCAATATTGATACCAATATGTTGCACTTCAATTGGTTTAAAACCAATGACGGACTTCCTTAGTTCCCAAATCAGCGGAACATAATGAGCAACCACGCTTATGTAATCCTCTTTTGCATTTTCGGACCAAATATCGGATGTCAAACATACACATTGCACACGGAAAAGAACTTCTCTAACGGGTTGCATTTTCTCATTAAACAGACTTAGACAGATCTCTAGCAAAAAAGTAAATCTAGACACCCTCTTATATCTAGGATTATGAGCACGCTGAATATAATCATCCCATGCAACATTATCGGCAATGCAGGCAGGCGGGTCCAATCTAGCAATCAATCGACAGAGCTCGGCCCTAGCTACCTCGGGTTTGTACTCCCGGTTCTTGTATGAACCATCGGGGTTCATAGCCAATCTAGTCTGAACCAAGTTATTACGTTCAATCTTAGCACTACAAGACTTTCTATGCCTAATCAAATGTCGATTGCCATGAGCAGAGGTACCGGACAAACGACTCTTACAAATCCAAGCAAACGGCAATCACCTTTTTTCTCACCATTCTCAACCTCTATGACTTCATCAAAGAACTTCCAAACAAGGCTCGGCGCTTACACAATCGTCGCACTTACCACGGTCGGTGCATCACTACCGTAAGATGGTGCAACGTAAGGTGCAAAGCAGAAGGTGCGGCGAGATGGGGTACTAGAAGATGGTGCAGATGGGGCAGCCCGTGGCGGCCGAGGAGGAAGAGTCCGGCCGAACAGGAGATTAGCGAAGATCGACATGTCCTCCTCGTCGTCAGGGATCAGGCCTTGCGCTCGGAGGTCGTCGTTGACGGTCATCTCGACACCGCCGTTGGACGCCGCCTGGTCCTCCGCAGCACGTCCGCCTTGCCCTCGCCCCCTCGACGTGAGCCGCTTCGTCCTGGTCATGACGGACGCCGCACCGTTCCTCAACGGCTACGCGGCACAAGAACAAGGCCGGCGACCCGCAACGGAAAAGAAGATAGATCTAGGGTTAGGGTTTACTCGCCCATGGTGAAAAGGAGTAGGATTGAAGGGAGAAAGAGAGGGTTCGAGCACCTCCATAGCATAGCCCTGCCCGCCGGAGGGAGGAGGGAGGGGGTGGACGGCAACGGGGACGGCAAATGGACCAACGACGAGTAAATCGAGACCGAGAAGGGAAGGGGAGAAGAAAGGAGAGCGAGGACGTCGAGGAGGATGAAGATCCGCCGTCGTCGTCGAGGTGTCGCGGAGAAGGAGATCCAGTCCGTGGCGGCGGGTGTAGGATCCGACTTTGATTGGGCGGCGGCGGCGGGAGATGCGAGAGGATGCGAGGAGCCGAGGAGGCGGATTAGGGTTGGGGGGAAGAGAATGAGAGAGGGGGCGCCGGGGCGTTTATACGTCGTTCAACGACGTCTCGCTCCCTTGGCAGGCGCCGGGCCGAATCGCGCCAAAGGCCGTCAATTCGCGTGGCGTCTTCGTACGGCCCGCTGCCGGGGGTCAGCCCAAGCACGCGGCGCCACGGGCACCGGCCGACACGCACGCTTTCGAACCGCCGGGCCGGTGCGGGCCGGCCAAAAAACGGGCACCGGGCCGGGCTTCGGGCTTCGGGCTTTTGCTCAAATATAGATACACGCGGCACGGCCCGGCGACGATTCGTGTAACTTGCGGCAAATGCGGCGAAAGTAGTGGCGGCGGGATCGGGAAGAAGAATGAGGGGTCGGGGTGGGAGCGCTTTCCAATGGGCACCGGGAGGACCGACGTGTCCGCGACGTGGATGAGCCACGAGTCCCGAATACGTGGTGCCCGGCGGATAGGGGTGACTTTAAATAACCCCGATGCCACTTGAAACTTGAAGAATAATATATACATGAATAAGAACAATATATACATGAATAAGGGTATTTACTGGCGCATTTATAAAATACCACTATAGCATTTCAAATGAGAGTAATCTGGGTATCGTTATTTATATTTTACCACTTGGGAGGAATGATGATGGGTGGCTAGAGATTGATTGGTAATAATGACCATGACATTTAAAATATAAATTTGCAATAATATGACAATGTATATTTAAGCTTTTTAATAGATTTTTTATTGTATTGCAAACCACATGAATAATGACTTTATTTTTCCTTCTATCCATATGTTGCTATAGTTCAAGAAAAACAAAATACACTGCTATTTGTGCTCACGTTCAGTTTAAGTATTTTAGCCTATAGTTCACTATAGTAGTTAACTCAAGATAGCCTTGCCGCTAAATGTTCACAGTCCACTATTTATTAAATTTATATAGTTAAATACTGATTTTTGTGACGTTTGAGGGCCATAAAATCTATAATTTTAATCTCGATTGAAGTGAACAAGAAGGTACTTGCTGACATGTTTATGATTGGTCCGTACACTTTTTTGCATGATAGTTGTCATCCTTAATTGCATAGATATTGTCGTACTAACGGCCTAGGTTAAGATCCCAACTAGAGGGCTAAGCGTGAAGAACGACCGACTAAAGGAAACCGGACGGGCCATGTTCACTTGTGGTAAGGGAAGCCCGCCGACAAAAGGGCCTCCCCGGAAGAGTCTAGCCCGAGCCGAACCGCATTGGCCTCGGGGGCTTGGGCCTCGAGCAAGGTGGGGAACCCTCAGCGGGTGCCCCGCCCTCGAGCCCAGCCTCAAGGCTCAAGGTATGGCCGAGTAATCCATGAGTACGCACCATCTGGACGGATTGGACGGGGCGTGCTCTGACTGGATTCTCTGCGACATCAACAGGGTTAGGTAGGGCACAATGTAAATACCACACCGAGTAAGGACATACTGCTATCCTCTTTTTAGGACGAGTAGGCACGCCTCCTGCTGGAAAGGTGCCCAAAGCATCTTGTCAACCTTCCGGTGCTTGGCTGCCACGTGGCAAACTACAGGACACGGGTACGGTACCACGCCTCGCGTGGTATGACGACTCTACGGTGTGGGCATTGTACCACTGCCCACTGTGTTAGGCATGGACGGTGTACTTGAGGGCGTATGAAAGGTCCCTTATGGTTTTTGGTAATTGAGTGTCAACATTAGGTGAACTAATATGTGTGATTGAGATAATACACAGGAGATTAGTTCACACATGTGATGATGCAATGAAGGAGCTTATTGCATATGAAACATGACATGGAGTCATGTGACCAAGGTGGTGAAGATCAAGACAAAGACTTGGCTTGAAGGACCGGTTGCAAGTGTGAAGGGCAAGTCACTGGACTTGACGCCGATGGACCGACGCAATAGCGGTGAAGAGCAAGTGAGGTCAAGATCGATGGACCAAGAAGGTCATGTGATGATATGGAGTGGATCATATCATTCTTGATCGTGAGTGTCAACATTAGGTGAACTAATATGTGTGATTGAGATAATACACAGGAGATTAGTTCACACATGTGATGATGCAATGAAGGAGCTTATTGCATATGAAACATGACATGGAGTCATGTGACCAAGGTGGTGAAGATCAAGACAAAGACTTGGCTTGAAGGACCCGTTGCAAGTGTGAAGGGCAAGTCATCGGACTTGACGCCGATGGACCGACGCAATAGCGGTGAAGAGCAAGTGAGGTCAAGATCGATGGACCAAGAAGGTCATGTGATGATATGGAGTGGATCATATCATTCTTGATCGTGTTGGTGCATGCGTTGCATCGGCACTTGAAGATGGAGCAGAATGAAAATGCGCAAGGCAAAGGTACAACCTATAGGGCATTTCATTTCGCCGGTCATTGGAGCTTAGAGAAGTTTATGACCGGGTTTAGGATAGATGGCCGTACTATTAAGAGGGGCGAACTTGTTTGCATATCGATCATCTAGTGCCACTTGTGCGATCTAACTTTGCGACGTGTTAGGATCGAGTGGCGTGACAAGAGCTAACCCGCCTTTGAAATGATTGTGAAAATGCTAACACACTTGCACATGGTGATGTACACTTGGTGGTGTTGGCACATTTGCAAAGGCGGCGGTGATTGCGGGGTTGAGTTGGGTTTGGGAACCGCTCATCCTCCCGCCGAGCTTGCGGCGGTCGGATCGGGCTTTCGAAAAATGAGATGCATATTTTCTATTGCGCCGATGCAAGTTGGAGGTGAAAACATGCTAGCCCTCGTGCTCAAGTTGGTATACTTGATGGGTAGCATGTCGAAGAGAAGGCGCGGTGTTTCGGTGGAGTTTTCGCCGAAAACGGTGGCCGGACGCACCGACCGGAAGCACGTTGCCTTCGACCGGACGCCCGGCCGGTCGGTGCGGGCGCGAGCTCGCGGCGCGGCGTTTTCACGCCTTCTGACCGGACCACGACCGGATGCTTCGTCACGGCCGGACCCCGTGATCGGACCGCCGAAGAAGGGGTGCCACCAGGGGCCGAGGCTTGTCGGATGCGGCCGGGAAGCTGCGACCGGACTCGTGGCCCGACCCATTGCGCGTCCGGCCGGTCGGTCCCTGGGCCAAGGTCGCTGAAAACCGTGGTTTTGAAGCACCAACGGCTCTATTTGGCTTGGGGGCTATAAATAGATGGTGTGTTCGGCCATGGCGGTAGCTTAGCACCTTGGGGACTTTGTGTCCATGCTTGAGAGTGCTTGAGAGCCCTCCCACTCACATATGCTTGATATCGTTCATCCGATTGAGTGAGAGATCGAGTTCTAGTGCGTTGCGTTGAGAGATCGCGTGCGTGGCACTAGGTGTTCGTGTTGCAAGCCGGTGTGCTTGTTTTTCTCTTGGAGGTTGCCACCTCCTAGGCGGCTTGGTGGCAAGAGGCTTCGTGAAGCACGCAAGGAAGCTTGTGCGGTGCTCAAGAAGAGATTGTGAGAGGTTCGTGCTCACCTCGCGGGGATCGTGAAGAGCAACTCTAGTGGAGCGTGTCATTGAGCTACCACACTTGTGTGTGGGTTCACACCGCACCCTTTGAGGGATTGGCTAGAGAACTCACACGGTGTGAGTGTCTCGACGAGCTCCCTACCGGGATTTGGCACGGCCATTAAGCTTGAGAATCATCACCGGGTGATTCGCCAAAACCGTGGAACCACTAAAGTGTTGGTCGACACAACGAGGAGTAGGGGAAGTTGGCAAGCTTCCCGAGACCTCGGTAAAAATCACCGGTGTCATCTTGTGTCCACACTTCGCGGTGGTTTGCAATCTCTTCGCCTCAAGCTTTGTTCTTACATTCATATATATATTGTGTTTGTGCTTGAGTAGAGTAGTTGTAACTATCTAGCTTGTGTAGCTTGATTAGTTACTTTGCTTAGCTTGTGTAGCTAGGTAATTTGAGCCTTTGGGTTAGGCGTGTGTTGCCTTGTCCATTGTGCATCTAGTGAGCTTAGGGGCTTTGTGCTTGTGCTTCTAGAATTGTGTAGGAGCTCTCACCCGTGCTTGAAAGTACTAGTGCTTAGGTTTGTGTGACCTTGCATTAGAATTGATTAGGGAGCTCAAGCTAGGCTTGTCACCTCACTCTTCTTGTGTAGGATCTTTTGTGAGGTGATTTAGAGTCTTAGTTAGAGGGGTGAAGTCTTGGCTAGACCGATAAGTTTAATTCGCATTTGTTTAGGATAGCCGGGTGCGATTAGTTTTTAAAAGGGACTATTCACCCCCTCTAGTCCCCATCTCGACCCTTCAGCGTAGCAACGTACCCGAAAGTACGGATAGTATAGCCGAGATTACCTTGCCCAGCTCACCCGTGATGGTTTCCTTCCACGAGAAGACTCACCTGACTTCTTGATCATGCACTACTTTCCATCATGGCTATGAAACCTGTAAATCAGCCTTTCCTTTCGGGTATAAAAGGGGGAGACCGGCCATCCACTTAGAACACCGTAGTTCTTCCGCCACACACACTCTGATCTTGGCTCCACTAAGGACACGAACACACATTCGCTAGTTCACCCACAGGGACTTGGGAGCTTCTCCCACTCTCGCCTTGCTTTGTAACCCCCAATACAACTATAATCAACACACATGCGCGAGCTCACCGTTGGACGTAGAGACATTCTACCCGAACCAAGATATCTCTTTTTAGTTCTTTATATAACCCGAGCACCATCCGGCCTAGATACGCTAAGCTAACACGATTACTAATACTAGTCGGTCACAAATCGAAACACCGACAAATACATTTATCCATACCAGATTAAACAATAAAACTATTTAAATTTTCTACTCACATTTTAACTAGCTGAATCACATGTTAATCCAAGTTTGAATAAGAAAAAGTTTCAGATCAAAATTACGTTAACAACTTGGCTTGAGAAAATTCAACTGTCCAAAGGTCATCCGTAGGGTGTTTTTTATCTTGACTTTATTATTTTTTTTGACAAGTGAATCTTCAAAAGGTTGAGATATTGGGTCGGGTTGAGGCCGAACGCCAAACACGGCCCAGGCAGGGCCTTGACCTCAAAGCATCACACTCCCACCACGCACCATCGTCCTCTCCGTCGCCAGCGCCGCCGAACCTGCCACCAGCCTTCTCCCATCCTCGAAGCACGGAAGGCGGGAAGGAGCTCTCACCGCGCAGCCATCTCTGGCGCGGCCGTCCCCCACCTCGCTCCCCTCCTCCACTGCTATCGGATTGGCGTTGGAGTGGAGATCAACCCGGGCTTGGAATTTCCTTCGTTGGTAAGGAACCCTAATTTGGTCGGATGGGATTTTCGTCTTCGACGACGCCCGCGAGGTCGATCGACCTCAGCTGACGCAAAGGGGATTGGAAAGCTAAGGTGCGGGTGTAGCTAATTTTCTAGGAAGATTGGGGTTTCAGCTCAAACCCCCATGCTTGACGCTGAGGACGACCCTGGCGGGAGATGACGAGGATCTTCGTGCAGCGCGGGACCGCCGGCTCCTCGTCCAGCTCCGGCCGCTCGGGCTCGCAGCCCCCCCGCAGCAGCCGGCAGCTGCTGCTGCCCGGGAGGAGGAGTTGCCGCTGCAACCTCAGCCACAGCTGCCGGAGATATTGGCCATAGATGATACAACTGAGCATTTAAATGAGGGCAGCGACAACAGCTGTAGCAGCAATAAGCCTTTGAGGGCGGATGACACCATTTCAGAGAGCTCCAGCTCTGCAGAGGAGAGGGCTGCCAGGGAGAAGCCTCCTAAGGATGACTCTAATGTAATCGACCCCACTTTCTTAGTAGAGGAACTGACAGGGCTCCAGATCCCTGATCAGATTGAACATGGAAATTCTGCGCCGTCAGGCACTAGTTCATCACAGATGGCGGGTGCAGCACCGCACCCGCCGCCGCCACCAGCTCCACCACCAAAACCATTGTCAGGGAATAATAATGGGCTGCGGAGAATGGGGCCTGGAAGTTCCAACAGTGTGCGGATTGGATCTTCAAGAAGGCCAGTAGCTTGGCCACCAGTGGCAGCCCGGACATCTGCTTCAGGTTCTCGGCCTTCTTCGCCTAGGTCACTCGTTGATGGAGAAGGCTACAATAGTGCTGATGAACAGGGCCCTTGTTACCCCTCGAGTTATGATGATTCGGTATGATTTTCATTTCTTGTTCTGCTTTTTATGTGAGCTTTAGTCCCTCCTATGACATTTACAGCAGTACTATATTCATCACCATTTATTGTATAATGTGAATATAATTTTAGATGTTTAGAATCCTTGTAGTTAGACAATATGCTCCAAGGTAGCTTGGCTGTGTTTTCTATGTGTATGATGATAATTTGAATATGATTTTATATTTCCTCCTGGTGTTGATAACAGAGGCATTGTCTTACTTTAGCTACTTTTTGTGTGTGAATATAGTAAGGCACAAATCTTGGTCAAGAAAACCTCATTTTTTTTTCCTTGTTTATATAGTAAAAGTTTATGTTGTGTACACGAGTCAGTATACTATTGTATGATTATATGTTTCGCAACTCCTCATCTAATTTATTTTGTCCCTCAGGAAAGGGAGCGTATGTTTGAGCATGAGCTAAGGCGAGTGAAAGGGTTGGAAATCAGAAAGATGGCTGAAGACGGGAACTGTCTATTCAGAGCTGTTGCTGATCAAGTTTATGGAGACGCAGAAGCTTATGACATGGCTAGGCAGATGTGTGTTGATTATATGGTAGGTTTTGTCTATGCATCCAGCAGTAATCTTCTAGTTTATATCTTGTTATTAAGAGAATCTTTTTCTTACCCAGTGCTTTTAAATAAGTTAATTATTATCAAAGTTCTGATGTGTCCTGCCATTTTTGCAAGCCGTGTTAATATATTGCACTTATTTATGAACATTAAATCCTAGTTTTTACGCTGCCGTGATTTGCAAGTTTCTTAAGGCATCGCCTAGTCGCCGTGTGTGGCATCTAGGCGATTTTCCAAGTAAGACGTCGGGCTCGCAATGGCTTCCGTGCTTATGGCGTCGCCTCACCCGCCAAGACATCCATCTCACCCGGGCCACGCGTGGTTGGAAAAAGGCATTGCGCCGGGCGGGCGGAAAAGGAAGGGCACGTGGGGGAAATGAGAGGGATTCACGTGCCTACACCTCTACACGGAGGTGCCTAATCTGGAATCCATGCCATTTGAGAGTGGGAGGGGAAATAGAGGAGAGAGGGAAAGAGAAGAAGGCGGTGAAGAGCACCTGGAGCCCGGCAGCCGCACCTGCTCACCTCCGTCCATGACCCTGGCTCCTTCTCCTTGATTCACGACGCCTCCACGGCCTTCTGCTCATAGTTCTGTCTTTTTTCTCACCTGTTTGCTCTTCCTTCCCAATCCTTCCTCTGCTCCGCTTTGCTTCTTCCTTTGCTCTCTGTCCTCTCCTTTGCTCTGCATGCCCGACCTTCCTCTGCACCACTCAGGCTGCCCTGTTTTGCAGTTCTGCTTATGCTTGTGAGTGCATGTCTGGTGCTCTGTTGAGAGATGAAGGATTTTACATTTGTTACTTTGATACTCTATGTTGTGCATTAGTACTTAGTAGCACTATTTTATACGGTATATTGGTATTACATGCTAAGAATTGACAATAGCAAGGTGTAATTTGGTTCTAAATTATATTGGTATCATATTTAAGATGTTTGTATGGTGTCGCCTCGCTGTGTGCTTTAAATGCCTAGGCGTTTGGAAGGGGATGGCTCGCCGCGCTTCGCCTTACCACCTTAATACCTTTGTGACTTGTGAGACACAATTATGTGAGGTAAATAGTGCGCTGAGAAGTTGAGACAACCAAGTTTGCAATCAGACTGTTATGAAAATGGTTGCCACCTGCTTCCATGCTTTCAGCTGATAGCAAGTAGATTTCTGACTGGCTGGTTAACCGGATCCAGCTCTAATCTAGCTAGGGTACAGATGTTTGCAGAGGTGAGTTTGCAACTTGACCCAAAATCTAGGTAGCGCATGGATGAGCGATTACAAAATTAGGGTTATGCCCATTCCCAGAAAAAAGTTTCTGCTATTTTTGTTACCTTTTGGCATATTAAGAATATTATCTACTACTGTATTACACAAAATGATGCAAAACCTTGCTAAGTACTATGAATCTTCTGTCTCGAGTTAACAAAGAAAGTCCCAACTCAAGCCTCAACATATGGCCTATCCATCTTTTCCTCAACGTATGACCTCAGTTCAGTTTTTTGTGTTATTTGCCCTGTCTCCTCTGATAGTTAGCCATTTGGTATGTGATGGAATCATTATGTCTTTCTATGAGACCAAACATTATTGTCAATATGTGTCTACTAGGTTGTAAAAGGAACAAGTGTTCTCCAAATTTGAGTATCTGCTTGTGTATTATATGTGGTAGGAGATGAAAGTGGTGTGGATAATTTTATTTGTTTCCAAATCATTTTTCAATAATGATATCATTTATGACCTTCCAATTTTACAAAAACATAAAGCTTGTCAATTTTAACTGATTTCATGATTTTTTTTTTATTGTTTTTATCCTTTTTATTTTACAAATATGGAAAAAAATCCTTTCCATTTCTGATTGTTTTGTATTTGTAACGTAGTTTCTGATCATTTTCACCCTTAATGTTACCAGATATCTCTCTGCATGCATTACCATGAATTCTCATAATCCGTTACTCCATTATCCATACAGCGAAAACACTCATCGCTGTTTTCTATTACATTTTCAGGAAAGGGAACGGGATCATTTCTCTCAGTTCATAACTGAAGGTTTTACCTTATACTGTAAGAGAAAAAGGCGAGATAAGGTTAGTTACTGAATATATGCGATGCAAATTATTTGCTTCCCACCTCTTTATTTGTTCTTTTTCTTTCCCCAACCATCTAAGTCAGTGTGGGTAACCTAATATGGTGGTATTATGATGTGATTGTGTGCAATTCTTTTATATTGTGAGTTGTAAAACCTATAGTTTTTTGGTCAAACAACTGTTGTACATATATATTTTCTCTTCTCCTTGTGCTTTCTTGTTCCCTGTCAACCCTCATGGACCTATGTTGGTCTGCATTGATATTTACTAATACATGCCTACATGCAGCAGAGCATTGATTTTGTCCTAACTTTGGAAACTTTCAGCAATATTAAATAAGTGCTTAATTGGATACAGTGAGCAGCTGCCTTTATAATATGACCTAACAGAATAGGAAATTATAAAAGGAGAAATTTAGCATTGTTGCCCGATTCATTTCAAAGCTCTTATCTTAATTGGCTGTTCGATTCTTTAAGGTTTATGGCAACAATGTTGAGATCCAGGCATTTGCAGAGATGTACAATCGTCCCATTCACATATATTCCTACAGTGCAGGTAAACTTTGCTCAAGCATTTGAAGATTTTTTATCTTGTTGTTCATTGTTTAATGCTAGCCAATATCAGCTAACATGTTTGCTATTATCGCAGAGCCCATTAACATTTTTCAAGGAAGCTATAACACAGATGTTCCTCCAATTAGGTTAAGTTACCATCATGGTAATCATTACAATTCAGTGGTTGATCCCCTTGCGTCAGACAGTTGGGGCAGGCCTTGGATTTAGCTCCCTTAGAGGGGTAATTCTGTACTTCATTGAATCTTTTCTTTGTCTGCAAGTAGTAGTCAGTACACATTTAGCCATTTTCTGGATGTAAATGATTATGTTGTCAATCATAACGTTTACTGTGCCAGGTTGGTTGCCTTGTTGAATAATCTCTTCATTTCCCCTTTTTGTAGACCAATAATGTTGACAGGGACCAGGTGAAGGCTGCAATAAAAGCTCAGCAAGACCAGCAAATTGAGAATGTAAGTACTGCAAGTTATTCCCATGTGTTCTTTCCATCCTGATAATTCTCACAAATGAAACAAGCCTATCACCTAAGAATGTTATGGCATATGCTTAATTCTTGCTTTGGCAATGTCAGGCACTTTTGGCGAAGGGCGATTCTACTCGATCTGGAGTTAACAGAGAGGGAAATAGAAAGGATGGTGATGGAGTCCTCGCGTTCAGAATATCTGGCCAAGGAGAAAAAGCTTAACATTAGGGAGTCATCAACATCGGGGGCAGAGCCATCTTCGTCTGCCGCAAGTAAGTCCACCTTTTTTGGCATTTCAAGAACTCTTTAGTGTCCTGCCAATCAGTTTGCTTGAAACTGGCATGCTTTGCTGTTCTGCAGTTAGTGGTTCCTCTCGTTCAGTTGCTGGAGCAGATAGAGGCAGCGAGGACTACTTTGTGCTCCCAGACACTGTACTGACTCGCAGCATGCAGTTGCTCCTGGCAATGGGCTTCAGCTACATCCAAGTCATGGAGGCCTACAGCATATTCGGCGAGGATGTAGACTCGATGGTCTGCTACCTGGTGGAGACCGGAGGCACGGGAGCCTCAGCAGGTGGTAGCAATCGCCGGAAAGGAAAGGCTGCTGAGTGATGTGCGCACCTTCATTGCTGTGAATGTAATTGTTGTTGATCGAAATCGTTGGGCATAAGTCATACCAGATGATGACAGTATTGTGAGTTGAGATGTCGATATACCTGCTACCTTATGGGTGATGAATAAATGGAACTCATGACTTGAGACTTTTCGATGCCGTCTAGTGCATTTGGTGTCTGGGATTCTGTGAAAAAAATTGTTGGGTCACGCTGCTGTAGTGTGTGGTGGGAACTGGGAAGCCAAATCTTCTGCGAAACAATTGTTGTCGTTGTGCGCATGGACGACCTGCGAGAAATTGTCTATGCTTTGTGTGCAAAACAATATTGATGGATCTGCTCGGCCTATAAGAAACAGGAAGTTTAAGACATCTCTTGATTAGCTACCTATTTTCTGATGCGAGTGATGGCCAGATGGGTCAAATTCAGGGTCATTCGGCATGCCAAACCCTCGGCTGGTTTTAATAATGTAAACACATGCTTCGCATATGCATTTGTGATGATCGCCATGTTATAGCATCTTCAAGAGACCACGTAAAATGAATCTCCAAAGAGACTGTAAAATCAAGCTCCAAATAGCAGGATTTAGAGGCTCTCTTAATAACTGTCACTCAAAAAAAAAAAAAAAAAAAAAAAAAAAAAGAGCACAGCAGCAGACTCTTTACTCAATTATCTCTTAACCTAGCTATGCTAGGCTCTACAACTACGTTGATGCTCTTTTTTCACAGTTGATGTAGCAAAATCTTTTCCTGTCCAGAACAAGTTTGACAGATCATTATGAAGATTGTAATATTCAATAGGTATACTATGGAAATATATTAAGCAAGTTCATCTAGATATTTCACTTATTTTTGTAGAGTTAAATATGAAGTTTTCAAATTTTTTGAGACATTTTTCACGAGTTATAAATATTTTATTTGGATTATTCCTATCTGGATCTATCTTTAGAATGTGCTCGAAAGTCTTAGAAGCCTAGAAATATTTTCCCTATTTTCTATGGCTTAGTGATCGATCTTATCAAGTCACTTTGAACTTTTTTTTTCATCTATTTGTCATGTATCTACACATATTATTATATTAGATGTATATTAAAATGGATATACCAAAAGTTAAAGTGATTTATAATTTGGAGCGGGAGTATTTGCTAGACTTTTTAAGTAATAAATAAATGAATCACTTTTAATAAAAACCACTTTAAAACGAGACACTGAGATAATTTAACTGGATGACACTGACTTTTGAGAGTTCTCCATCGTATGCTGGTTTTAGACTTGCTGGGCAAGGTAGTTAAATGGATTTTTTCCTAATTTTTTTCTTTGGTAGGCGGGGCCGGACTGATGATACACACGCCACGTGCCCACTGCTCATAAAAGCCGACCCGAGGTTTTGCCTGTGCGCAATCTCGTCCCGTGCTCTCTCGCCTCGCCGGAGTGCTTCCGTCCCACCCGCGGCTCCAGACTTCCGCCAATAATAAAAGGGGCAGCCATGGCCATGGCGGCGCTGCGGGAGGCCTCCGCTGCCTGGCGTCCAGGGGGAGGAGCCCTGCGGCGGCGCGACCCATGCTCCTCGCGCAGTCGCGCGGCATCACTTACAAGCTCTTCGTCGGAGGTTGGTTTTTGCCTTAATTGCCCATTTCCTGCCCCAATTCTCAGTCCTTACGCGCGCGTACGTTCCTCCTCCTTCTTGACCAGTTGAGTGCTCTGCTCCCTGTCTTGCATTTCGCTGGTGGAGGGAAGGGTAGCACATCAGTTGAGTGAGTGCCTGATTCGTCGCCAGGGCATGCGTGCCTAGTGTTCGACGGAATGCCCTGCCGGTACAGGCCGGGCGTCTTGAGGCCCCCATTGACACCATTTATAGTTACACTTATTTTTAGTTTCTAACTGAACGCAGTCCGCAAAAGGCTAATTTAGTGGTAACACCAAAATCAAAACCAAAATCATAGGGAAGTAGCGCCAAATTGTGAAATTTATTACTGCAATTTAGTGCCACAAAAATACGCATAATCAGAACCATGCGGTTTGAATCTTGAAATGCGTGCCAACGCAGTGATTGGGTCTCTGCTGCTTGTAAGAGATTAGTGCTTCTCGAAGTCTCTGGTTTCTAAAACCATGGCTAATAATAAAACCTCATTGTTGGCTATATGTACATTTACAACTCATCTATGAAATTTTCACCATATAATAGTGTGCCAACTAAGCAAAATAGTGATGTGACATTGAATTTAAGAAATAGATATATAGAAATGGTTAGAATGAGATCGATAGGTAAATGAGAGGAGAGCGAAGACATATGATTTGACAAAAATCTGTTTTGAGAAAACCATCCATTATGAATATGATTCTTTTGTGACATCACTTAGTATGGAAACTGTCCAATAGATTCTAGGTTGGGTCTCTCACAAAGTTCCTTAGAGATTGTGCATCAACTAGCTACAACTGCATTCCCCACTTAGAGCAAGTATAATAATGGTCTTATAGGCTGTAGCCATTCTAATGCTGATATAGAGGAGAAGAGAGGAGAACTTGGTCTTACAGCCAACCTAAGGCAAGCAACAAGCTAGACTCGGCGTCTATGTAGCAAAGGCCAAGTAGCAAGTATATGTGAGGATAGGAAGGAGAATGTGAGACATGGTACCACATAGTAATAAAAAATGTAGATAAAGAGGAGACAACTATTGTTTAACTTGACTTGTAGCCAAGCACTTGGGTCTATTGTTGAACTTCATCTTATAGGGTGTGTTTAGAGGCCAAACGTTTTGGGCAAAGTTTGGAATTCGGGCCAAAATTTGGCCTTGTATGAGCGAACTGAAAAGGCGTAGCATGTTTCGTTTGTTTGTGGTAAATATTATGCTACCATGTGGTAATACTCCGGACATTAGTCTTTTGGTGCATTTATTGTTTTAGATGTGATGAGATGTGATGGGAGTGTAGAAAATTTTGGAGAGAAACTTGGGGCTCTAAACACACCCATAGCTCTTTATTATACTTGCTCTCCTGCCCCAAAAAGAACACACATATCGTTTTCCGAGGAGTCAATTGTTTTTAAGGTTTGACTTGATTTATTGAAAAGTAGTACCAAATCTGTATCACCAAATATATTTATTATGAAAAAAATATATTATACTAGCAATTACACATCGTAACTTCGTAGTTATTGATATTTTTTTTTGTGTACATTTAGTTAGACAAATTTTTTAACTCCTTGAAAAGTGAAATGTACATTGTTTTTGGGACGGAAGGAGTAGACCCTTTTACCATTAGCGTTTAGTCCATTTGTTTTCAAGGAATTAAAATGTTCCTGACAAGTTGATGTGGTGCCAAACTGCCAACATCGTTGATCAGAAGGATCTCTTGTGTAACAACATAGGTTTTGGTGTGGGTTTGTGTGGTTTTTTTGTATATGTTTTTGTTCTCTTTTTAATATAATGTTACACAGCTCTCCTGCTTGTTCAAGAAATAAAAAAAGGTATCTGCTCCAAATGTGGGCACTCTTCTAGAAGGACTGCCTGTTATCTAGGACTGGTACACTAAGTTTTAGTGCTTTATATGCCTTTATGTCTTAAAAGAAAGAAAGAAATTACAAAAAGCACATTTTAAAGTTATTGATGTAATAGGAGTGTATTACTGAGCATTGGAACTCTTGTGGATCCCAACTAACTTTTTAGATTTATACTACTTTTTTTGTTAAGAAAATAAAAGTGCAAAATCCCTAGATATTCCAGCAAGGGTTTGTATATTGTTAATCTATGCTGCCTTACTCTTAACTGTGCCAAATTAAAGTTCACATATTCACACTGATACCAGTTGATAGGCATGTTGTTCTTGCAAGTACACATTGTTAATGTTCTTCTATGATATTGATATTGCATTAGCTCTACCTGAGCTAAGTGGGAGCTAAAGCACTAACACCGTAAACAACTGAGAGTCACAGGGACCATTGGGCAACTGTCCACAGCTGCTTATAACCTCATCCGAGTCCTCTGCCTTTTTGCAGGTTTATCACAATTTGCAACGGAGGAAAGCCTATCAGAAGCATTCTCACGTTACGGCCAAGTAATAGAAGGTCTATCTTCGCCACTTTGCCAGAGCGCGTTTCTATTCTGCCTGCTGTTGTTATGCGTTACCAAAGCTGGGCTTCTTGCTTGAGTGCAGCTACCGTCGTCAGGGATAAGGTGACCGACATACCAAAAGGATTCGGCTTCGTGAAATTTGCTTCCCAGGAGGAAGCTAATAACGCGAGGGAAGAGATGAACGGCAAGGCAAGATTTAACCTTAAATATTACTGTTTGTTGTTTTTTTCTTTCTTCTTTGTGCCATCTGGAAAAGAGCTGAGCAATGCGAACACCTGACAGGCATTGAACGGTCGGGTCATATATGTGGACATCGCAAAGGCCAAACTAGACCGTGCTACAGATGCCCTCCCAATAGCGAGAGGTCCTCCTCCTAAGCCAATCAGCAACGACTGATAGAGGAGGCCTGGTATGCTCTCCCAGGAGCGAGAGGTCCTCCTAAGCCAATTAGCAACGGCTGGCAAAGGAAGGCCTGGTGACTGGTGTGTAGTTCCAATGTTCCATACTAGTTCAATTCTCAGTCAGATATGGAAGCTCTTATATGAAACGTGATGTGCAATATTCTGCCGAATTTGCACGTTTTGCTTCAACATAAATAAAGTTTCTTTAAACATCCTGAGTATTGTAACGTGCTTGTCCGGATCAGATGCTGTGTCTTCTTGTCATGACAGGTGCTGCTTTAAATCCGTAATGGTAGCCACATGAAAGATGAAAACATCTAGATGTTTCCAGGTTGCGGATGGTAGTTGCTTGTCGTCTCGAATCTGTTCTATTCTAGAACAGTACGTTGCCCCGTTTGCACTGTGCTTGAAACAAATGCTTTGCAGTTTATCATCTGTATAAACTTCCTATGCTCTATTGCTCTCGCCGGGGGATATTTTCGTCTGTATTGTTGTCACGTTGTTTGTTATTGTGTATGATGATATTAGGAAAACGATGCACATCAGTGCAGGACATGATGATGTACAGTTCCTAACTGTTACAGGGAAGAAAAGGCATTACACAAAAGATGGCTACTACTGATGTTGTACGCTAATACTCCTGATTAAATGACACGTCTTGTCTGCACTTGACGCCTCGACGGTTAATCAAGTTGTCAGTACATGCGCCCGTCCGGCCATCCCAAACAGTCGTCGCCGGCCGGTCACCGGAGCGCGACAGCGGCGAGGCAGGTGAGCACGACGACAGCGCTGGCAGCAGAGCAGCAGAGGTCCACGAGCGCCTCGCGGCGCGCCTTGCTCTCCTTCCTCCCCCTTCTTTCGCTTGACGAACTCGAGGTACCGCCTCTTGGCCTCCTCGGGCTCTCCCTCCCCTCCTTTCCTGGGCGCCTCCATCGCCGCGGCGAGGAGCCGCACCGCGCCCTCGCCGCTGACCGCCGCGCCGTCGGCGTCCTCCACGGCCAGGGTGACCTCGCTGACGTGCCCGGCCCCCTCGGAGCAGGCGACGGTGGCCTCGAACTTGCACCCTCCCAGCACCACGGCGAACCGCGCCAGCGTCTCGCCCGTGTACCAGTGCCGGTCCACCGCCACGGGGCGCCGGCTGGAGACGTTCACGGCCCGGCCACGGGACGGGTCCACCACCACCCAGCTCAGCTCCAGCTCCGCCGGCGACGGTACCGCCGCCGCCGCCAGCGACGACGGCTTCTTCCGCTCGACGGCCTCGACGCGGAACGGCGACGCGAGGAACCACGACGACGACGCGGGCGTCTCCACCACGCGGGAGAGCAGGGGCGCGCCCCTGTAGTAGACGTCCACCGCGGAGACCAGCAGCTCGGCCCTGGGGGAACGGGGCACTCGGCGGTGTCGGCCGTGGACGACGGGAACGGATACGCGTCGGCGAAGAGCCGCTGCGGGGGGAGCGCGGCGAGCAGGCGGCGGCGCTGGGGCTGGGCCGCCAGCAACGCGAGCGACGGCCACTCAGCGAGGCAGAGCGCGCGCCACGTCTCCGGGTCCGTGGCCAGCGCCCGGAGCGCGGCCGTGGCGCAGCTGGCTGCGGCCAGTGACCGCCCGTCCAGGCGCCGCAGCGCGCAGCCCAGCACGTCGGCGTGGAGGTCCTCGATCGTGGTCACCATCTCCCACTAGTGAGCCTGCCTGCCTGTCTCAGAGTGTGTGTGTGTCTCTTCTGACCGGATGGATGGAGATGGAGGAGTAAACTGGAGTCTGGAGTGCTTATGATATGTTGTTATGATGAGACGACGACGCTTTAGCCGCACGGGATTTATATAAGCGTAAGCAGAGCCCCAGTGCACTGTAGTAGAATCCGGTCAAAGCTCAGTGGTCTTGCCCAACGTGTTGCCTCATTTACTACTGCTCCTGGCGCCCAAGGCGTCTTCCGCGAAAACGACGGGGTCCAGTCCTCCAGTCCATAGCCCAGCCCATAGCACTAGCAGCGTGATGGAGTATTTTTTTCTCTGCGCGCGCAAGCGCAATTCATCCCGTCGTGTCAGTGGCTCAGTGCGTGCGGGGGCCCAGGCGGGGGTCTCTGTGGCGCGGCCGTGGCGTCGACGGGAACCGGTCGGTGACCCCACGGCCCGCCTCGCTGTCCCTTGGCGTGGCACCACGGCTGCGCGGCCGTGCGGTCTGCGGAGCCGGACGCAGGGACGCGTGGTGGTGCCGGGGAATCACGCGCGGCTCGCACGTTCCGTCTCACGCGCCGGCCCCGGGCAGGAGCAGAGCAGGACGGGGTTGTGGGGCGCGTCCGCGTCGTCGTGGCCACTGGCCGGCGTGCGACGCGCGCGCGTTTCCACCGTGCGGACAGCGGTGGAAGGGCGCGTTTCCCCGGTTTTTCCATGCGCGCCTGTGCCTGTGCCCGGGTGGTGGTGTACGCTGGTGTAGTGGTCACTGGTGTAGTGGTGTGTTGTGGTGCCCGTGTACTAGGAGTACGCCTCTGTTGGATTGGATTCCCTCGTCGTCCGTCGTCCCACCCCAAAAAAAAATACAAATACAAGGGGTCGGTCGCGGTCCTTTTCCACGTGTTCGGGCCAACCCGATCCGTGGCTCGCCTGCCGCCTACCACGTAGTACGTCTCGCACCACACCATCAGGCTAGTTTGTTTGTCGTAGCCGTGAGCCATCGGTCGGGGGCGTAATTGCGCTAGTAGGCCATCGTTTTCGCCAACGGCGATTGCCCGCTGCACGCACGGCTGAAACAAGGTGGGTGCGGTCGGGAGACTGCAGAGTAGTGTAGGTGTTCTGCGGGCGGTTTTAGGGGGCTATCACGGTCGTTTATTAGGATTACGAGGCCCAATATCTATTGTGTACGTACGGTATGCATACCGTATAGCAGGCTAAATTAGCCTGCACGTTACCATGGACGTGTGTGGTGCCAGAGAAGATGCCGTCCGTCGTCAAAAGCCGACGAATTGATATCGCCACAAACCCACAGTCCATGCATGTATGCTTCGTGTCAACGTGCGTGTCCTCCCGGTCACGTGACGAGGCGCCTGTGCTACTGGGGAAGTGGGGACATGTGGGTGCCACTGTACGGCTCACGTACGATCAATCTCGATCGAGTTTATGTATCCTAAGATAGGGGGTACTACTAGATTGGATCGTGTTGTTTTCTGCAAGATCTGCCGTCTGAACTGGCCCTGTTTAGTTGGTGAAAATTAAACCCAAAAAGTATTACAGTATCCATGTATAAATAGAACATTAAATATAGACAAATAAAAAAACTAATTGTATAGTTTGGTTGAAAAGTCTGCAAGACAAATCTTTTTGGCCTAGTTAGTTTATGGTAGGATAATAATTACCAAATACAAACAAAAAGTGTTAACCTAATATATTTCACCAACTAAACACCCCCTAGCTGTCAAAAATTAGTGAGCTCAAGTGATGAACTGAGTGCCGCCCAACAGTCCAACCGTCCAATACGTAGCTTAAACTTAATTTCAGAAATCTGGAGTAACACTATTGAAGGCTAAGTAGGAGTATCTTGTAATTTTTGCTCTTCGCCGTTTTCCAAATCTACCTGTAACTAGTGCTAGATTTTTTTTTAAAAAAAAATATCTTATAAAAAAAAAAAATATCTATTTCACTTTTACAATCCACACCTGCTTCAAATCAACATCCATCGCAACTCATTCTCATAACTTTTTATGCTTTTGCATGTCAATGTAGTTAGTGTTCATAAAATAAAATAGATGAATTCATAATATTATGATAAAAATAGATAAATTTTCGTGTTTTTTTGTGCTACAGTTAACAAACATTATAAGGGTACTTAAGGAAGTTTCAATGTGTGTGTGTGTGTGGGGGGGGGGGGGGGGGGGGGGGAAAGGCCCCTTCTACCTCCCATAATTCCACCTCTTATCGCAGCTCATTCTCATCTCATTTCACTCATAGACCTTGGTTATAATGTATGCGTGTATCCTCCCGCTCCCCGTTCCTAGTTCATTTGTGAGGACTATACCAAACTAGAGGAATGTCACGAGACCCGTCGATCTGTCGTGACACGTGGCTGGCGCGCCCCGACCGTTAGGGGTGTTGGCGTGAAAGGGGGTGGCGCGGCCCGGCGGCGTCTTGGAGGGGGAGGGGGGGGGGGAGGGAGAGGAAGAGTAGGGATAACTTTTCTTTATTGCTTGTTTCCACTGAAAGATTATAGACCCCTTACTTTCACATAGCGGCTAGTGGGACTTGTATCGCAAACAATCTCTCTAAAAGGTTTCCTTATAGATTGAAATACCTTTTACAAGCAAATCCTATTTAATTTCCTAATAAGGGTCTTCCTTAGAGATGAAATATTCCCTTGCACACCAAAAAGCCTAAGATATCCTAATGAATTTCCTCCTTTTTCCACGAATTAATTGCCAAAGAATCCGCGAGTGGAGGCGGAAGCGGCGGTGGCCTTGTAGCCTGCCACAGCGGCGCCCAGCGCTTGCCCCCTTGGCCCTCGTGGGCTGTCCTTCCGGCCCTATCTCACAGGTCATGACAGGGAACCACGCGAGTCCGACTCCACGAGTTATTAGAAATCGGCGGCCAATGGTGGAACTAGAAAAATAAGTTAGAAAAAACTCATTTTAGTATTAATTTGTAGGGGCTTAGGATCTCGTAGTTTAGGACGGAACTATGCTTGAGTAGAGATAGCGATGGCTCGAGCTCACCCCCACTCTAGTGCTACAGTAGAGATGACATGATCGTGATCGGGCACGATTATTATAAAAGGGGTTGTTTAGTTGCTAGCCACACTTCATGTTAGACAAATTTGACCAAATTGACAAGTGTTTGGTTGATGACAAAACTTAGCCAAGATTTTTAGGCTCCACACATGTCATAGAGTACAACGGTGTGACAAGATTCCTTTAGTCATGGCAAAGTGTGGTCACCAATATCTTTGCCACACCATTTGTGGCTTGCCACCTGTCTAAGGTTAGTTGTGGTAGGTTATGGCTGGGAACCAAACAACCCTGAATTATTCAGGTGATCACATAAACTATATGTTCCATTATAACCAATAAATGCTCAAAAGTACAACAAACAAGGAAAAAATATCTGAGACATTTTAGGAACTTCTTATCCTTCTATTTTCAGGTCTAATGGTTTTGAACATCTTCGCTTCTAGCATCTACTGAAGTGTGATATTATAGCACATGATTAGTATCATGAATATATTTTTGTAACAAATTTATTAAAAGATATAAATGTTGTTAATACTTTCTATACAGCTAGTTAAATTTTATTTGACCAACGTAAAATGCGTCAATTTTATAGAACCGAGAGAGTACCAAAGTTGGTAGAGAAAGAGAAGTTCTAGGCCGTAGGGGTATGCCAATTTTTATCTATGCCTGTAGGGCATATGGCAGAAAACAGTCACTGTCAGGATTGCCCGAGAAAGTGAACATCATTCAAAACCTTCAGATTAGTTGATGGGTTACATAAAAAGAAATACACTGAGTTTGTCATCCTAGATTCCGTGCCATCTTTTTTCGATGCTTGAATTATTCAAATTTTTGTACAAATATAATTTATTTTGTTATGACTTATTTTATCAATAAAGATACTTGAATATTGATTAATTTATTTTATTATTTACATAAATATTTTGAATAAGGCGGATGGTCAAACATGAAGATTAAAAAGTAAAAACGACAAACTCAATGAGAAACTAGTATGGCTCTGTGGGATGGGAACATCCTTATCTAGGTGTTGCGATACTGTTGCCTAGCTTTTTATGGTGTCCGGCGCCCTGGCCGGCCATCATCATGGGTTCCCTAATCTCGCGTCAGGATGGATCTGCGCTTCTAGAACCAGTTAATGTACAGTACAGGAAGCAATATGTACTCTCTCTGTCCCATTGAGTTAGTTAAATTTTTTTGACTTTTTAAACTTCATGTTTGACTATCCGTCTTATTCAAAATATTTATGCAAATCATAAAATAAATTAATCAATATTCAAGTATCTTCATTAATAAAATAAGTCGTAACAAAATAAATTATATTTGTGCAAAAAAATTTGAATAAAGACAAAACATCGAATAAGATGACTATCGAATCCGCGTGACAAATTGATGATGGGGCGGAGAGAATACATGTCATATGTGGCGTTCTTTTGTTCATACACGTGTCTTTGGTGTATGTATATGTATGTACGAAAAGCATTTGCTACTGCACAAACGGGCATTACTGCTTGTCATACACGGTACCTGGATGACTGGGTGCTAGTGATTTTGATGCTGGTACACTACATGACCTTTGGAATATCTGTTAGATGCATATTTGATTTGAGTGAACCTGAAGGATCATCAGTGGATTATATACATATTATGGACGCAGTTGAGCTCAAGAGCTAGTGGGCATTTCAGCCAGTTCGATCCTCCTTTGTTTCCTTCCTGTTTTTGAATCGGGTCGTCTTTCGATGCGCTTTGGCCGGTCTTGTTTATTGTTCCTTCATCAGGATTCAGGACTCAAATTTTCTGAAGAGTGAGCGCTCTTGAAAAGAACGACGAGACGCCGCTAGCTTCTTACGACTCGATCGCTGCTAATTTTCGAGATGCATTTTCAGCACTGCCGGTTGGTAGTGTGGTGCATGTATCTAGTACCTGCAGGAAAAGGGCGTCAAGCTAAACGGCCATCCATGGACCTACGACAGCCTATGCGTGGAAAGCCTCACGCAAGAGCAGTTTGGCTGTCGGTTCATCGCATCACAACTCACAGGGTGCCTGCTGTATGTTTTCCGTTCAGTGAATCGGCGCAGAGTGAGCTCGTGACTGCATTTCAGTCTCAAACCCTTCTCGTTTACCTTCACGTCACTGTCTTCCCTTCCCGTTTCTTTCTCCCACGCCTGAAGAACTGAACCCCTTTCGCTTTTGCCTTTTGGCACCAGCAGCAACTGATCGAGGACACTGTCGTTTGTCCCATACTTCCATGCATGCATTAGCCAATTTATCAATCAAACCGTGGGCTGGTTGCCTGGATTGTCAAGATCACCGGCGGGCGTGCATTGTCCTCGTGCGGCGGCGGCTGTGCCTGCACCTGGACGCAACGCATCTGGTTAGATTGGATGGATGGGTGGGTCATGGAACGGAGATCAGCAACAGGATTGGACGGAAAAAAATCTGCATCTCCATCGATCTCAGCGATGGATCGATCTCTCATTCTCACTCACTGACGCACTGATGCCGTCTTTGTTTGTGGGCAATTCTTCTGTACTTTCTAAATGACTATGGACCGTCCATTTATTTCGATCAAACGGTTATGGTCATCTATTACCTCCTAAGTGGTAATAATATTTATTTAGTTTTTATTTTATAAAATAGGGTAAATAAGGAAAGTATTAAATATTAAGACAAAAAAAATACGTCAAATCCTCTCGTTACGTGGCAGAGAAGCGAGCGGGCCTCCTTCCTTTCGCGTAGGCATGCATGCATGCATGTCTTTCCCTATTTTTATATACGTGTTCAAAAGTTCTAATTTTGAATAACTTTTTATATTGAAGTAGTTCAAGTATTGTTCGTGCTAGCATTTTTTGCCCAAGTCCCCAAGTTTTGTATCTTTGAATATTTTCAAGCGACCAATTGCTTTGATTTTGCGTTTAATCATATATTTGAATGGAAATTAAGTATTTATTTCTAATTAACATATACCAGAATTCATATATGCATATAATTTTTTTAAATAATGCATATAAAGTTTTATATACGTTAAACATGTTTGTTTGTGTGTACTATTGAATATGTTCAATGTCACGCACGTAAATAGGATCAGGATCCCGCGCAGCTCTTCCGTGATTTGTTGAGTCCTCATGCGGGATTCCCTTCCATCAATAGCGGACGCGGGAGGTTTTTATTTTTGTTTTGTTTAATTAATTAATTAATTTAATAACTCATTAAATTGTAAAAGAATCAATGGTCCGGATCGATTTGAGATATTACCTCCTAACATGTAAAAGGGGTACCTGAGCAATTGTTTGTAGTTCTGTACCGACATTGCTACCTTGGCCCTTTGGACTGGACGTGGACGGGGTTTGACGACAAACAGGCCACCCCACCTCCCTGTTTGTCCTTGTAAGGCGGCGAATGTTTGGTGCCACAGAAGCTCGATGGAGCCGGATACGTCCATGTCCAGATAACTCGGCTCTTCATCTCATCCCTTTGTCCGCGGAATTCAGATGGAAAAATGTACCAGCATTTGGCATTGGCGGCGAGCGCGAGTGCCACAGACAGCTTCAACTGAGCAGCCCTGCTCGTTGTTCAAGCCTGGCCGCCCGGCGATTGGCTCGCGCGAACCCTTGGCTGTGCGCGGCCATGGATGCATCGGAATTCCGGATCACAGCTTGTACTCAATCGTTATTCGTTCGTTTCTTTGCCGTGGGCCGGAGGTAACTGGTGTGCGATGCGATGGACTGTGGTTGGGTGTCGGCAGGCATCCATGTCCCGGTTGAACTCGTCCACCTCTGTAAACCAGTGTTTGCCATGGCCCTATCCCTATCTCGTTGGTTTCTTCTGCCTGTGCTGTGTGTGTGCTGCCAGTAGAGAACATGAGGCCATTGCACAAAGCGCCGCAGCAACGTTAATCGCGTCGTCAGTTTGGTAACCAGAGATAGTGATGGCCGGCACCACATCCAAAGGCAAAGGCAAGCAGTCCATTATGGGGCCTCAGTCGACAGACGTGTCGCTGACTCGCGGCACAGGCACGTACTCCTACTTGCGCGCTCAATTGCGTCTCGTGTGTGCGCCGGAGACCGCGGATCGAGCGGTGCCCGCCGACCTCGGCCCGGCCGGGTGGAGGAGGGTCGAGGCCCCTCACGACCGCCGGCCCGGTCCCTCGCGTGCGTTCTCGGTGACTCGGCGAGCCCGGCGTTCTCCGCCTTTCCGCTTGCTACCGGCCGACAATGCAAGCGCCACAGCGTCACCGGCAGGCGGCAGGCCGCAGAACAGCGGCATCACGGATTACCGTGTCGGCATGTCGTCCGCGAGCTCCTCACTGCGTTAACCAGCTGGTTGATAAGAGGAGTTTTAGTGCTCTTTCCATAAAGTTGAAATTCTTATCAAGTAAAAATTTGTACAACATATTGAGAGCTACATCTTTGATTCAAACTAAGTCAACATCAAAGGTTGTTTGGAAATAAAAAACAATGAATTAAACTTAAACACATATTTGAGAATCTAAACAACCTTAGATAAAAGGGTTGCCAACTATAAAAGCTGTACATTTTACTGGATACTACAACTTTGGTATAGACTATGTTTTTTTTTTTTTAGGTACAGACTATGTTAGTATCCAAGGTCATTTGAAAAATTCAAAACGTTAATTTTAAAAATCTGGTAACTTAAAGCGAATGGCCCTTTAAAATATGTTAAATAAAAAAGATATCAACTACAAAGTTTTTAGATCGTATATAGATATAAATTTGATATAAAGATTGTATTCACGATGTTATGTTTTTTCATATATATAAAAGAAAGAGGTAGACCAAATGATAGGTTGGCTCCACTCTTGTGTCAGAAAATCACCAGAAACAATTTTGAAATGGTCAGGGTATTTTCCTATTTTTAAAAGTAAATATGTGTATGATATCATATTTCAAAATTAGACATCTTATCCTCTAGATTATCAAAACCATTCAAATTATCTATTTGTCGTGATTTAAAGTGGCTTGGAAGCTTGATTCGTATTTTTAATCAAAAAGTATGTTAAATACTTAATAGAGTTTTTAAACCTTATGAAGCTAAAAAAGAGTTTTTAAACCCTAAAATTGTGTATAAGATTCCAAAAACACTAATAAAGCTCTTAGAAATAGATTGGGATATAAATAATGTAGATAAAATATTTAGATCTCATGGAAATATTTAGACAAATTGAAAATATATTTACATATAGGAAAATGAGAAAAATATCAAGAAAAATAATAATTTTATTGATTTATAAACATTTTTGAAAATATTTCACAACAAACATAATATGCGACCAACATGATTACATAGCATGAATGCATTCAACTTGCAGTCATGTTGGTTGTATCTAATAATTTTGCCATAGAAAGTTTTTCAAAATAAATTTAAACATAAAATGTTTTTGAGTTTACTAGATATTTTTATGCTTACACCATTTTTGTTGACCTAAGTCTGTTTTTAGATATGTTTTCAAGAGCTCTAAATAGTTTATTTGGGTTCATATCCCAATCCATCTGAGATTTTTACATATATCCAGGCGATAATTCTCCCGCAGCCCAACCCAGTGGTGCTCGTCGCTTGCAAGCAAGCAAGCAAGCATTGGTTACCCAAGGCCGTCAGGTGAATCAGGCCTACACAAGCAGAGTCTGAACGGAAAAAGTCCACATCTCCTCCCTCGTCTTCCTCGAAAGTTTAATTTGCCTCCACGAACCCGAAAACCGGATGCAGCACCTCCCTCATCTGTCAACCACGGTATACTGTTCCTCCCTCGGCGGTTTTGTAGGCGGTTTGGGTGGCGTGGCAACATGGGCCCCACAAGGAGAGAGAGAGAAGGAGAGGCGCGCAGCTGGCGCAGTGCGTCGATTTTATCGCCAGCGCGCCAAAAACCGTCGTGTGCCCACCCGCCATGGCGCTCGTGACTCCGGCGAGGCTGCGCCGGACTAGCCCCATCGCGTCGCGCCAGGCGCCATGACTGCTGCGGGAGCACCGCGCCGTGCCGTCAGTGGCCCGCCCCAAAACGGCGTGCCCGCCCAGCGCCCTCGCCCTTCGCCGGCGCTGCGTCGGCGCCCGTGAGCTGGCGCTTGTGGCGGCGGCGACCAGCTGGACCCATGGCAAGGGCGGGGATGGATGGGAGGATGGTGCCGCTGCCCGCGGAAGGAGGGAGGGTGGTGTCATTTGCCACGGGAGTCCCCATCGTCGCCCGTTCGTGGAAGTGCCTAGCCTCGGCAGCGTCCTCGCCCGGTGGCTGTCGCCCGGCCTCAGCGGCTTCCACTGCACTTGCTCCTCGGCGGCGGAGAGGAGTCCCCATTGCCACAATCACTCGGCGGTCGGCGGCGGGGCTCGAGGCGCGGCAACACCCGAGTGCGATGGGCTTGAGGTCGCGAAGCCTCCGGCGTATCGGCCCGCCGGGAACACCGGCAAGCCATGGGCGCCGCCGTGTAGAGCTTGTGCCGCCTCTCCTCTCCTCCCAAATTCGCGATGCACGCACCAGCTCCCTCAAATTCCTTGCAAGCGTAGAAGCTTTTGGATGTTAGCTAACGACCAAACGTGATTCCATCAACAATGGTTGAGAGGTGGGGCTGCCGCGGCGAATTTTCCGGCCGCCCGAATCGATTCACCATGGTTGTGTGCGGCACCGCGTGCAAGTCGGCCGTCGGGCAAGGAGCGGTGGAGGTGGCCTCGGCGTCGGCGGCGAGGGAGGAGGAGAGCCTGCGCCACGGTGGCCTCCCGCGGCGGGGCGCCGCCGCGCTGGCGGCCTCGCGCGGAGCGGCGGCGGCTGCGAGCGCGCGTGCGGGGGAAGCGAAGCGAGCGGGGCGTCGCGGCGGCACGAGGGTTCCGCTGCGCGGCGGCAGCGGCGGCCATGGACTCGCCACTGCACTGCGATGGCGCGCGAAGTGGCGAGCGCGCGGCGGGCGCTTCGCTTAGTGGGGCGAGTAGCTGGCAGCGGCGGACGAGCACCGCCCGCGGCGGCTCAGCGTGGTGGAAGCGAGCAACAGCGCGGTAGCTTCGCCGCAGGGCGAGCCCGGCGACGGCGTGGCGGCGGCCAGCCCTCGCGGCGAGCAAGGTGCGGCGAAGGCCGGCGGCCGTCAGCGATTTGTCTGCGGCGGCAGCGGTGCGGCGCTCTCTCTCTGCTCCTTGTGGGGCCCATGTCGCCCGCGTCACCCAAACCGCCTACAAAACCGTCGAGGGAGGAACAGTATACCGTGTTGACAGATGAGGGAGGTGCTGCATCCGGTTTTTGGGTTCGGGGAGGCAAATTAAACTTTAAATTGGAAGATGAGGGAGGAGATGTGGACTTTTTCCGTCCTGAACCCAACAAACTGAAGTTCTAACAGCCCAAGCACATGACCAAGGCCCACGACCAGTGGCCCCACTCCCACAAAAAAATCGGTAGACACTGTTATCACGACGCAACTGAGTACTTAACTATGGATCCGTATCACGTGTGAATGTACATAACCATCTATTGTACGAGAGAGCTCTGGTTTATCTTTTCAGCTATCGCTCCTTGATAATTTATACAAGTGTCTCATAAGTTGAATGATTACACATAGACAAGTGGATGAATCTGTGGCAGATGTCCAAAGTTGCATCTCATCTCATTTTATTTTATTTTCACACACACATGTGGCGTTTACTCCCTCTGTTTCAAAATAAGTGACATCTTTTAGTTATGAATTCAGACAAGGTCAGATTATTTTGGGATGAAGGGAGCATCTCTTAACCGCTTCAGTATTTCCAAAGCTTAATGCATGCATATATCATCATTCTGTAGTTCTCCTGTACTCATAATGGAAAAGACATTCCGACTTTGAGTAAACCAAACAATTATATATTAAAATATATAAATATTTATGTTAAGTAATTAGTATCGTCGGAAAGATCTTTAAGTCTAGTTTTTTAAAGATTTAAATGTTGTGCGTATTTTCTACAAATTTAGTTAAAGTTGAAAGTTTGTGAAGTACGTTTCCCATAAGCGTCGTTTATTTTGGGACGGGGGGATACATAATGGAAATTCCACGCAAACCAACTAAAAATATCAGGCAAGCCAATAATATCGGTGTATACATGGTGCTCGAGCACAGAATCAACAGAAAAAATGCATCCCTGGATCCTGATCCACACAATTTGGAGCATAAATATGGGGTTATATTGTTTTGAGTTGAGCGAGTACCTCCTTCAGAGCAAGAGCAACACCCCCAACTAGTGACTTCTCAGCATCTGTAGAATATCTTATCCAGACATATCCAAGTGTAGCGCTCCCATAGGCAGCTTGGCCGGCGACGAATCTATTTCATCCACTGCAAGTGATCCACATCAGGAGCGCCCCCACAACAATCCACGGCGTCTCATCCCGTCCTCTCGCTCGAGCTCGCGTCCCTGTCGCGCCGTGCCTCCGATCCGCATGCACCACAAGCGCAGCCACAAATTAAACACGAACCCCGGGCCATTCATTTTGCAGGCAGCAGCTCAGCTGACAGACTCAACCGACAGACCGACAGACAGACAGACATGGCCGCCTCCGCCTCCACCGTCTCCGGCCTCGCCGGCGCCTCCCTGGCCACCCGGCCGGCTTTCTCCACCAGTACGTTCCTTGTCCCCGCCGGCCATTTCATCATCGTCTGCAGAATGCACCTTCGTTCTTGCAGTTGCACCACCACTGACGATCGATAGATGTTGTATTTCCTGATGAAACGCATGCTCACTTGGTCGTCCTTGCGCTGCTAACTGCAGGCTTCACGAGGGCAGCCGGGTGTCGGCGAGGAACCCTCTGATGACGAGGAACCTGGAGAGGAACGGCAGGATCACCTGCATGACGTAAGTAGTAGTGCCTAGCTACTGAACTGAGGAGCTCTCTGTGAAATACTCCTATATTATTTGCTGATCTCGGCGGTTTGGTTCCTCCGACGGATCCTGTGCTCGGCAGGTTTCCCCCAGGACTGGCTGCGGAGGGACCTGAGCGTCATCGGCTACGGGCTCATCGGCTGGATCGGGCCGTCAAGCATCCCGGCCATCGACGGCAAAAGCCTCACGGGGCTCTTCTTCTCCAGCATCGGCGAGGAGCTGGCCCACTTCCCCACGCCGCCGGCCCTCACCTCCCAGTTCTGGTGAGCGACCTCTCGATCCAACACCAACTTGCTTGCTGTTGTGTACAGTACTACGCATGCACCGGAAGCTACAGGCAGTAGCATTTCATCTGAATCTGATGCGACTACAACCAACTTGTTGTGCGTGCGTGTCGTTGCAGGTTGTGGCTAGTGACGTGGCACCTGGGTCTGTTCATCATGCTCACCTTCGGCCAGATCGGATTCAAGGGCAGGACTGAGGACTACTTCGAGAAGTGAAGCGTGTTAATTAAACTCCGACGCTGATGCGTTGCGTGTATGACGCAAACGATCGAACCTTTGCTGTATAAATATGGTTCTGATTTGATTCCATGTGTGATGTGAGCTCGATCAATGTAAATCTCTATGCCCCCGCGGGCCTCTGGCTCTGGTTCGATTTGATGAATGTTAGCCAACTCAGATATATTCCAATAATCCCTCGCTCTGGTCACAAAAGTATGTTTGTTTACGACAAGATTTGGTCAAAGATTAAAATCTACAAGCACCAATATAACATACTACATTGTGTAGTTTGCATTGAAAAAAAAATACCTGCACAAACTTATGAATTTGAAGGATTTTAGAAACGTACTCTAGATTTAAGTTGCCAAAGATGTGCATAAAAATCATGCAAGATCAAATGTGACAAATATTTTTCGATAGGAGTAAGGCTAGTCACAGTGAGTGGTTTTATGACGTTGTTTTCCAAGGTTGCCACGTCGTACACAATATAAATGTAACATGAACAGTTTACGATGAAAAGTTTCATTCTATGATTTCTTAGACATTTAGTTTCATGACTGATGGAGAGTTGGTAATCATGCTATACCATGAAACTCACTTCTCAAAAACCGCAAATTCATCACAAGCTTATCGACAACTTATTATTAAATGCAATTTAGACTTTGAGGAATTCTCACTAAGAGTATTTCATTTTTTTGCAACACAAACAAGACAAGAAGATATTTAAAAATTATAGAAAGTGTACAAAAATTTGCTCATATCACGACACAATATGTTAATAGAAAGGCCACACCATCCAATATCATCTATTCGTTGATTGTTCATATCTTCTAATCAAGCATTCAATTTCATATAAACATAATCAAGCATAAGAATCTACTATAAATGTTGATACTAGTCTTTATAAACTTCATCAAACACGAGAAAAATAATCAAATCTAGAATTACACCCTCTTGGAGACAAACATAAGTATATACTAATAACGAATAAACAACTCACTTACACTTAAGCATACGATAGAGTTTTGTTCCATGGATGAAAAAAAGTATTATTCTGAACTCACTCATGCCAACATGCTATTCATAACTCACTCATGGATAAGCCAATCTTGCTAGTTTTTATAATAAGAGCACAATAAAATGGACAACATGATGATGTTATTTAGACATGAGCATATTGAATTTATATTTGTTGGCTAGATCAACATTTATAGCTCATCAGTCACATTCCAACATATTTTAAACACTTCAAGCCTGCCAGTAGAGGAGCATGGAAGAGGCACATGCGGAACTTATACCTGTAGCAACAGGGGTCACCACCTTCATCTTGAGCTTAAGTGTTGGCATTCTGGTTAGAGGCAGAATTGCCTTCTCCCAGTGGCGGAGCCAGGAATTAAAACTTGGGTATTCCTATTTTTACATCAAGAAAAAAATTTGAATTCATGGGCTTAAAATATAGCCAAATAGCCTGCAAAAAATTGAATTCATAGGCTTCAAACCAATGTTTACTTTCTAGATTCTGGACTTCTAATTGAAAGGCCCGTTTTTACCTTTTTGGGGTTGAAATACATGAAAATACTGCAAATTATAACATTATACATTTATATATACAAGTATATACACATATATACATGAACGTGTACTAAAATAGTTGGGTATTCCCGAGAAAATCGGGGAATACCCCTAGATCCGCCCATGCCTTCTCCTGGTATGATTCCGCTGTCTTTTGGAGGTGTACAATTAAGGTCTACCAACATAGTTCTTTGCCATCCGATGAGAAAAAATTGTAGATCGAGCCACTCAAGTTCACACCTATTGATGCAACATTTGATGAGTTAATTGGCTTGGATGTAGAGAACTAGAGGCAGGTCAGCTGGCGGGGGGGTGATTAGGCTTCTGGAGCTCATCAGGTGATCACGTAGCTCTAGTTCTGCTACAAATCGTTGGTGAGCTAGGCTCACAGGCGAGTTGCTGGATGTGAAGAAGTGGATCTCGTGCTGACGCGATGGCTTCCCTGCACTGGCGACAAGGTGCTCTAGATCCGTCAAAGAGAAATTTGAATCGAAGGTTGCGTTCTGAGAGAGAGAGTTTTGAAATTGTTGGTGTTCGCATGTGTATTGTTTCGTTTACTTTATTTGAAATTATCATGTGCTAGCTGTCACTCGCAAGTTGACTACATTAGTTTCATTGAGAGAGGTAGAAGTGTTAACATGTACCCTACCTTAATCTCTGCTAAAATTTGTAGAACTACGTACAAATTGGGATAGAGAGTAAATTTCTTCAGCGTAGATTCTTGAGCTTTGTTTTCTAAGGCCTCGTTCGGCACCGTCGTATTGGTGCCAGGCTATCCCATCCAGCCCAGGATTGAGTGAATCCGGCGTTTCACTCGAAACCGTGATTTCGGCCCGTTTTCATTCCAGAGATCAGAAGGTCTATCTCGGTTCCGGGCCAAATTGAGAGGAAATAGGGATTGATCTGGTTTCCTTCCGGGCCGGATCTAACCGAACGATCAATCCTGGCCCAACCTGACTTCAAAACGGGCCATGTTAATCCGGGTGGATCAGGCCGCGTTCCGAGCCGAAACGAACTAGGCCTAAGGAAATGATGAATTTGTTGTGTGATTGATTGGCTGAAAACTTGAATTTGGAATTTGCCGAAGCACGAGTCGGCCCAAGTCCCACTGTCACAACAAATCAAATCCCCCGAAGTCCAAAACCACTTGGAAAGGGCAAAAGGCAAGATAAACGCAAATGCTACAACCCGCCTCCCGACTTGCCGCCGCAGCCGCATGACAACCGCCGTCGGCCAGCCATCCCCTCCGGTCGCCACCCTCTTCCACCGCTGCCGCAGTGCCCGCTGCATCGCCGGCATCTCCAGCTTCGGCCTCCACAACCACCGAGCCTTCCTACCTCGCTTCGCCGCCACCTGCAATGCCCTCGCGTCCGCCGCGGCGGCGCCGCCGCCAGCCGGCCATCCCCTGCGGTTGCCACCCTCCTCGGCCGCTGCCGCACCGCGCGCTGCCTCGCCCAGCTCCACGCCCGCATCATCCGCCTCGGCCTCCACAACCACCACGCCCTCCTCGCCCGCTTCGCCGCCGCCTGCGATGCCCTCGGGTGCCCCTCCGTCGCCGCCTCGTTCGTCGCCGCGCTTCCCGGCTCCCACGCCGCCCCGCTCCGCCTCCGCAACGCCGTGCTCGCGTCGCTCGCCCGCCACGCCCCGCTCCACGCCGCGCTCACGGAGTTCAATCTCCTCCGACAGGCCGCGCTCCCTGACGCCTTCTCGTTCCCTTCCCTCCTCCGCGCGTGCGCCCGCGTATCCTGCCTCCCCGCTGGACGAGCCCTGCACGCCGCCGCTATCCGCCTCGGCGTGCACGCCGACCTCTTCGTCCGTACGGCGCTCATCCAGTTCTACGGCAGGTGCGGCGTGGCCGGCGCGGCCCGGGCGCTATTTGATCAAATCGACATCCCCAGTGAGGTTTCCTGGACCGCCATTATTCTGGCCTATGTAGACAATGGTGACATCATGGCCGCCAGAGAGCTGTTTGATAGAATGCCTCACCGGAACGCGGTGCACTGGAATGTGATGGTTGATGGTTATGTAAAGTGTGGGGACTTGGATGGCGCAAGGAGGCTGTTTGATGAAATGCCTGATAGAACTGCCACAGCATGTACATCTTTGATTGGTGGGTATGCAAAGGAAGGGAACATGGAAGTTCGAGATTGTTGTTTGATAAGTTAGATGACCATGATCTGTTCTCATGGTCAGCGATGATATCAGGTTATGCACAGAATGGTTACCCTCGGGAGGCTTTAAGGACTTTTGATGAGTTCCAACGGCAAGGCATACACCCAGACGAACTTGTTGCTGTTAGCCTGATGTCTGCATGCTCCCAACTAGGTAACATCAGTTTGGCAAGGTGGATTGAACAATACATCACAGAGTACTCTATAGATATGAACAATGCTCATGTGTTGGCTGGTCTTGTCAACATGAATGCAAAGTGTGGGAACTTGGAGAGGGCTACTGTTTTGTTTGATTCTATGCCAGTTCGAGATGTGTTTTCATACTGTTCATTGATGCAAGGTCACTGCCTCCATGGTTCAGCTAATAAGGCTGTTGAACTTTTCTCTCGGATGCTTTTGGAGGGCCTCTCCCCCGATAATGCTGTGTTTACAGTTGTTCTAACAGCTTGCAGTCATGCTGGTCTAGTAGAAGAAGGGAAGAAATTCTTTGATATGATGAAGAATGTGTACTTCATAGTGCCATCTGGTGAGCACTATGGTTGCCTTGTCAGTCTTCTTGGACGTTGCGGTATGCTAGAAGATGCATATCAGCTTATCCTGTCAATGCCCGGGAAACCTCATCCTGGAGCATGGGGTGCACTGTTGGGTGGATGCAAGCTTCACTGTAATATTGAGCTTGGAAAGATTGCAGCAAAGAAACTTTTTGAAATTGAACCGTATAATGCTGGAAATTATGTCTCCCTGTCAAATATGTATGCTAACATTGACAGGTGGGGAGATGTTTCTGAAGTTAGGGCTGAGATGACTGGAAAGAGAATAACCAAAATAGCAGGTCGTACCGTAGTTCTGCCGTGAAGCAGGGTTGACCAGAATGGTGTATTTGTCTTGTATCATGTAGGCCCCCAATGAAAACTTGGCGAGGCTTTGAGTGAAGAAAAGAGACTTCATGACGGTTATGAAATAAACAGAAACAAGATATCATGCCCAATGCATATGGTGGAAGTTCATCATATGATGACATAAAATTGCTGGTCAACAGGCTGAGGGTTTATACACTGGAAACATTTTTCTCAAATACGCAGGGGAGCAGCATACCATTGGATTGAACACCAGAGTTCAAAAACCAAAAGACCATCACACCAGCACAGCCACACCAAACCAAACACACGTACACTCAAACCCAACCTCATAGGTGGGAGACATCTGGACTGAGTTAAGACACTTCTATTAGATTAGTTTTCACATTGTCAAGACTCAGAGCTAGGAGGATGCTTTGATTTTTTGGTGAGATCATTCACTGTTGCCATTGCTGATGAAATGATTTCTTGTGAGTGCTTCCTCCCACATAGTCTTTCCTTTATCTTTTTGTTTTTCGGATTGCGTCTAATTATTGCATTTTTAATCCTAGTGTTTTTTTTTTCATGATTACTTGTGAACTCCCACTTCCAGCAAAGAAACTGCTGTTTTTAATACAGGGAAATGGTTGCTGTCCGTGGATTACTTATATAAGATGTTTGGATTAGCATAGTCTGTTAGTTAGCTGAGGCTCTTTTGAAATAATTTTTTTTTCTTGCAACTTGAATTATTTCACAGTAGGTGCTTGCATCCTAAATGTCCTATGGTCTTGCATTAGCTGAATGCCAAGTTTGTTTTGGGAGCACCCTTTCATCTTGTTATTATATCAAAATTTAACTTTGAACCACACTATACTAAATTCTATCAAGTTAATTTAGCTCTACTTGACCTTTTGTAAGAACTTATATCAGCTGTCAAACACCTCTCACGTTAAAGAAAAACTTGTGCTCTTTCTTTCTAGGGATATAGGCAAGTTTCCATACCATGGTTTCATTTGGGCCTTTAACTTCCAGTGCCTGGAATATTCTTTTGATGGTTGTATCTGTAATTCATTTCAGGTACTGTGAAAGATCAGGGTGCTACTGTACAAATATTGAAGTATGGCCCTGATTAAGATGCGAAGTTTTGACTTTTGCTATTAAGGTACTTCTAATCTTGACCCTTAAGATTCAAAGGAAAAATTGCATTGCCTATTGATAACCTCCGTGCAGCACCCAATTTTCTTATTGATTAACTTGTCAAAAACAGGAAACACAGTTTATCTGCTCTTTTGTCCAATATTCTTAATAAGGTGTAAATATCTGAATTACCTACTTGTTGACACATTGTTTTGAAAAACAAAAATAGTAGGCTGCATTCATTTTCAAGAGGTCCAAAGTAACTGGCCATATATAGAGTAAGTAGAAAGATCAAATTCAAACCATAATGTTACACTTTAACATAATATTTTCCTATGACTCAATGTTTGTGTCTAATAAAGTATAAAGTTATATATATTTTCATCATGTGTGAATGTGCAAGCATACCCACATCTAAAATGTGATGCGCACTCGAACATGGTTGTGCCAGTGTGATAACTGCATGACTGAGATATTGATACAGCCTATGCTTTTTTTTAAGCAGCTTTTGCCAGCTGCCTAGAGAAGCAGCTTGTTGGAGAAGTTGATGAGATGAAAACCTATGTGTTTGGCAACCTGGCTTTTCTATGGCTTTTTCATGGGTGCCCTCCTTTGAGACCCACATGTCATATACCCAGAGGAGTGAAGGCGCCATCCTTTCCACTGACTTGCCAGAGTAGCAGAGGCAGCATCCAAGCCTGATTTCTCTTTTCTAAGTTTTCTTATCCTTCTGCCACCGAGCCCCTCTGACCTAATCTCGCGGTGTGCTGCTGCAAGGCCAAATCAATGCCTACAGCCTACCACATGCCCTCTCCCGCATGCCTGACCACGCTTCCATGACCGCTGCCTCCCCTTCTTTGCCCTCATGGAGGCAGAGCTTGGGCCGATGGGGTCTTCACCAGTCTAGGGGCTGCTCAGCTCCTGCCGCCACCGTGGAGAGGATCTCATCTTAGGAGAGGTGAGGGACACAGAAGGAGCGGTGGGCGGAGGTTGAGTGGGAGTGGACGGAGGTGCAGATAAGAAGCTGAGCCATGAACAGAAAAAGCTGCTTGCACTGCTCGGCCATTGTCAAGTTCATGGGTGAAAAATTGAAAATTCCTGTAATCATAGTGAGAGCCAGTATTCAGGTGGAACTTGTTTGAGTTTCTGTAGCAATAATATGCACAATCCTTTCTGATTACTGTCATGTTTGAAAATCTGAAGGCACACCCTGTATTGTTATCTGTGAGGGCCGAGACCAATGGTGTGGTAGTTTCAGCCTTTCAGTTCTGGAGTAGGGCTTTAAAAGTTTTATTTATTTATTTATTTTTTATTTTTTTTGCTTGATTGAAAAATGACTTGTTGATTTATTCTATGCCATACTCATAGAAGTGTAGTGCCTGTTTGGTTCATATACAGTTCTGTCAAAAGATCTTGATGACCAGTTCAAACTCTTCATAAGCTGAGTTCATGCCCAGACCAAAGATCATGGGCCTCACTATATTGAAGTCGATTAGTGTGATTAAGGCTTGAGTCAACTCAGTCCTTAGTTCCGTCCAAGACATGATGTATCCGTCCCAAAATTTGAGCTGAGAATGAGATCATTCTGCTAAATCATTGTTCAAGCTCGTATACAACGCACTATGTTGAAATATAGTTGCTCAGTTTTCATGAGTTGAGCTTGAGCTTTGGCGAGTTTTTCTAGAAGATTTATATTAAAATTCAGTTCTCGAGCTTCCTTCAAACAAGTTTGAGCCTACATGAGCTTTGGCTGAGCCAAGCTTGTGCCCAGCCCTAAGCTCAAAGGCCAACCAGTGGTTCACGTGAGCCTAGGCAGGGAGGCTCCACTGCTTTCGACTCATTCGCAGCTCTTGTGAGTTTAGAGCCTGTTTAGTGGTGCTCTGGCTCCACCGGCCAGCTCTAACACTGGAGCAGGAGGAGCTGCACCAAACGGCAACGTGAGGAGAAGCGCCTCTGCACGTTTGGAGGAGCTGGAGCCCTTTTCGTGTATGGAGACGGAGCCACGATTTGCAGCTCCAGCTCCAGCAGAGGAGGCCACGGATGCGGAGCAGTGCCAAATGCACCCTTAGCTGTGTTCTCGTAACTTGAAAGTTCACTAGGCTATGTTTTAGTCATTACACTAACATGTCAAGCAGCTGCCATTAATGGTCACATGTTATTTATGTTATGGTTTGAGGAAAGATGCTTTCAGATGCTTCCATCTGGGATACCTCTGGTTATGGCTGGTTGCAGAATTGGTGCTAGAGTGTGTATGCAACATGTTACCTCGTTAAATATGGTCTCGTCCTAGTCTTAAAGAAAGTGATTAGACTGGTTCCTATATGGATCAAGTGGACCACCTTTCACAGTGCTGGCCTTTTCGGCTGCATACCAGCATACAAGACTATATGTGATTTTGTGGTCCAGTATTATATGCTTGAGAAATGTCAGCTCATTGTAGTTTTCAGAGTTTATAAGGCCGTAGAGTTTTAGATCTGGGATGGTACATGTTTGTAAATCAGTAACTAAGCGGATTTCCTTGTGAGACATGTTTACTTGTAAAATGGTATGGAGCTGATCTAGTTAGGAAACGGGCTACTCAGCATATGTTTAGTAATTAGGCAGACTGAATTTGCTTTGCTTTATGACATTTTTCCATTATCGTGGCAAAAGTACAATTTTGAGCTGGAATTGAACTTCAATGAACATATCCATGAATGAAATGTTGTGGGATCATACCCATGATGTTCAGTTTTTTTTTTTTGTTGTTGTTGATGAACAGTCTTTTCAGATTATAAAAGGGAGATTAGTACATTCGTAGATACCAAATATCTGTGCAGCTGTGCTTGTAGGTTAGTGCTTACATGTGCTATCCTAGGTATATAAACCTCACCTAGTGGCTACCCACCTAGCCTGTTGGAGCCTCTCTTCCATAGGTGGTGCACGACCTTTTTTTAGTCTCTGGATCTGTTACGGCCCGTTTATGGCAGACAAACTTATCTTCATGTCTAATAACTTTGCCATCCACGGTGCTGCACCAATACTGCTCTCCAGGTCAATGACTTATGATATTCATATTAGTAGCTCCACAACAATAAAAATAATTCGGCAGCATATAAAAAAAATATTTAAACTTCGCCTATCTGATTGATCCGTGTTAGATTCTTAGTGGGATGTGTGCCTGTGAGCACTAATGCACTATGTCTTCTTGTGGGCATGCACACGAGTGTGTGTGCATGTCTTGGGCTCGTGGCACATGTCTACCATTATGATGCACGTACTAAATCCTGTGATATCCCTCTTTGAAGGAGTCCTCAATCCGCAGTGCTTGGCGTGATAAGGATGGGGTGCTGAATTTTGTTTGGCTTGATCTTTGTTATGTGATTGAGGTGTGATTGTTTGACTAAAAAATTATGTGCATATGAGGCTTCTTGAAAGAGAAATCTGATGAAGAAGGGGTCTAATGTAGGTTGGATTAATATAATGATGAGCCTCATAATTTTTTTTTTTTTTTTTGAGAAGTCACCGGGGAGCACCTGGAGCCTCATAAATTCACTTGTATGAATGACTAAACTGTGTGATATACACTTTTTTTTTTGGCAGGTGGCTTGAAACTATTCAACTTTTGATTGATAAAACTCTCTGCTTGGCTTAATAATTTCATCAAGTGTCCTATTGTTTCAATAATATTATGTCACGTTACTGCAGTGCTTGAGAGTATGTGCTACAAAAATTTGCAAACAAATATAGAAGCATAGTTAAAACTATTTAGAGCATATAGGACAAATGTGAGATAGAACAGTACTACATGAACCAGAAAAAAATATTGAATATGATCTAGAGTGGTCATATGGGTTGACATTAGGACTATAGTTTGAACTAATGACACTTGTGGTGGTATTATGGAGGTTCAAAACTTGTGTTGTTTATTCGAGTTGGCCTATGATGTTCATGGCTGTATCTTTAAGCAACCGGGGTTAATGCTTTGTTCCCTAACAACATCAGTTTCTTGCACTAGTCTACTCCTGGGTTCGTGCTAGCATTAAAAGGAAGATTAATGTGATGCCTGCACTCTGAGTCCACTATCTTCAAACTACTCACAGATTTTAATAGGTTAAACAAGTTCTTAAGTCTAATGCTTCATTTTATTCTTTTATTTGTTTTTGAAGGATGCTTTGGGTGCTTTAATGCATTGTTAGTTGGACGCGCTCGTGCGTGTGTAGAAGATTAGAAGTTTGACTCACCCCTGCAACATTAATGCACAGGATCTTTCCTTTGTGATTAGAATATGATATTTAGCCTTAACTAGCTTTTGAACCGCGAGTTACAGAGCACTGTGGCACTTAAACCCCACGGTGTCACAAGGTTAAGATATTGGCAAGATGTTCCCTTCGTGGGTGGAATGATGTATTTGTCTATTCTTCCAACGGAACAATAGGGAAGTCATGGGAAACTAATGCCAATCGCCAATAACAAGATCGCTCTCTGTTTTTCTATCTTTTCTTTTATATTGACAAAAATGTCAGCATCGGGTAGATTGGCAATTAAATTTAACATCAGGTAAATTAGCAATTGAATTGTGATTATATGAGTTTAGAGGTTCCTAGTACAATAGTAATTTGCTAATTCATTTTTTTTTCTCTTTTCAGGATGAGGGGATTGCAGACAGTGTAATATGAGATATCTGATTTACAAATCGGTGTCACATTTACATATACTGACTATGACACACATACTTGGGGCGGCCACGACGCACATTACTTCAAATTCTTGAGATCTTTGGGCAATTGATTTACTGATAAGTTTTTGCTTAATGTTATCCGTGTTATGTGATTAGCTGTGATGATCCGTATCACCTCATTGTCTCTAGAACATTTAGGATGAAACATCACAGATGTCCTTGACAAATGCAGTAATTATTTCATCTTATGTTTGGAGTTATTGGAAACATGCTGCTGCTAGCAAGACAAATTTTGTTAGTTGCATATTTATAGAATTATCGTACGGTAATTTGCCAGAGACCGTTTTGTTGCCATGATAAAATAGCAAATAATTGATGATTTTAGTTCAGAGTTGGGTGAGGCTATACGTGCGTGCTGCACGACACCACAGCAACAAGACGTGTGCTGGGTGCGGTGTGCCTTAAATTGCACTCAAATCACGGAGGTAAGTCATCAGCAGTTAACACCAAATGGACGTCATTTATATATAATTTCAGCGCCACAACCGGCCCACACCAGAAAGAATCAATGCTCAAGATAAATTACTACAAGCAAAAAGGAATTCAAAAGGAAAACTTAGTTGTCCATTAGTTGCCAGCAAACTTCAACATGGACAAAGAATAGTATTACCGGTTCAGTTGCGACAGACGAACGCGCACGGCATGACTAAAGCATGGGGCTAATTTACGTTAACACCTTAGATCGCTCCATGAATTTAAAGAAGGGCACATGGGTTGGGTCCCAAAACACCGACTAATCACGGCTTATATATGCAAAATCATTTTTAAACTATATTACTAACCTAGTGCCACAGTTATGAGCCCACATTCAGGTCAACCCCCCATGTCTCCATAGTTGGGCTGAAGTTGCATTCAACTCCGCGCCTCCTCCTGCAATGTTAAACACGTCAGCGTCGAATCATGGCGAGTGATGGCAAAATAATATGCGATCGGGTAAAGCGAATTTTAAACTTTGAACCCAAGGCGAACACTACAATTTGGCTCTGGATCCCAAAACCATTAATTACTGCTTCTATTTGCCTTCAAAGTAGCATTAATGCTGGGATTAGTTCCAGCAGAAAAAAGAAATGCACAGATGGCTCTCAATCTCAACCATGTAGATTACTAGCAGGCAGTAGCATTGACCAGACCCAATGCAACACACAAACCAAAACAACTTTAAGTGAGTTGTGTGTCATCATCATTAACCAAGGTGGGATATGGAAGCAATCTTGGGGATTACATTAGTGGGCTGCTACTATGACTTGAGGAGCAAAATTTCACCTTTTTCTTAATCGAAAGGCGATTTAAGGCGCAAACCCGGGATGCAATATCTCCAGAATACTAACAAGTCAACCATCAAATTTAATATATACGCTGTCAGCAATTAAACACTGCAAGCTGGAAACAAGCAAAATCTCAGAGCTGCAATTCATAGGGTGGGAGGGAGATGGCATTAGAGGAGGCTGCTCTTATGTGCATCAAACAAAGTGACATTAATGAGTTTGCTTATCTCTTAGCCATTGTATCAAGATGCGCACCAGGCAATGTATGGGTGCACAGGCCTTGCCTTGTGTCATTCAAAGACCTAAACACCTAATTTCATAAGCTAGCGGCATACTCCATCTATATTCAAGAGCCTCATTTATTCAAATAAACAAGAAAAATGGCTCAACATTCAAGTCCATTTAGTGCTCTTTTAGCAATACTGTGCATTTGAAATACTGTGCCCAATAAATTCCATTCATGGCCACATCAAGTTGTGAAATCAATTGGAAGCCAGTCAAATTTCAACTGTACAAGCTTTAGAAATAATCAATTGGAAGCCAGTCAAATTTCAACTGTACGAGCTTTATAAATAAATAAATAATCAAAAGGAAACAAAATTGGTGGTTTCAACACTCAACTACACAGCGAATAATAATTGTCATAATTATCTGATTGGCCCAACTAACTTTCCAGTGGCACATAAGGTATTATTCCTAAAATCTGTGGGATGTCAATCATTTTCAAAAATATGGAACATGTTTTTAAGTATAGATAGCGAGTTTAACCCAAATGCAATAAAAAAGAAGCCTAAATCTAGAAATGTTGTTGAGCAAGTGCATTGGTAGCTGGCTAAAAATACTGATTAACGATAAAAAATACCAATTAACTTGTTAAGCACCAGGTAAAAGTTTCCCAGGACTGGTTAATGTTGTGTAAAAAGCAACACAAAGCGAAGCAAAAACTCAGCTGTAGATTTGTGTCCCAGGCCCTGTTTTCCTCATTCAGATTTGTTGATCCTTTGCATATGACCAAACAGGCCACCACAAAACCTCTCACCTAGCACTTCTCCTCCACCCAACACATATTCAATCCTTCCTTTGGCACTCCCTAACCATGAATATGATAGGCAATAAAATGCGTACAGTTGTATGCTACTACTATGAGATAGTAGAGAGTAATAATTAAATGGGAGCGTAGCTCTTACTGTCACATTAAAGAAAACCAATTGACCTCCCACCCTTCTTCCCCTATAAATACCAGCCATCTCTTCTCCAACAACACCAAAGAAACACCTCTGAGCATTCTAAAGCTCAATAGTCCTCTCCTCCCAGAGCAATTCACATCGCTCTCATCTCCACCTGCTTGCATCCAGCACCTCATCACGCTGCAAAACAGTAAGTCCCCTTACTATCTGTATCTAGTCCTTTAATCCTCGTAACAGTAGAGCATCCATTCTGAAGTGTATCTCAGTCAGCTGATTCAACGTTTGATGGATGCAGACAGCACATACCTCCAAAGGATGAGCCGCAGCAACAGGAAGAGCTCCAGAGGCCTTGACCTGAAACTCAACCTCTCACTTCCTGCAACAGGGGACTCCTCCAGGAGGGCGATGGCTGATGAGGAGTCATCCCCAAGCTCCTGCCTGTCGTCAGAGAACGAGCATGGCCTGCAGTGGTCCAACAGCCCTGAGGCCACATCCATGGTTCTTGCTGCCTGTCCTCGCTGCTTCATCTACGTCATGCTCCCACAAGATGACCCTCGGTGCCCCCAGTGCAAGAGCCCTGTGCTCCTTGACTTCCTGCAGGACAACAACAACAGTAAGAACAACAGTACTAATAGCAGCAGGAGGAGCAGGAGGGGATGAGCAATATGATTCCAGTAGGTGGCACGACATCAAGAAAAAGAGTTATATGAAGTCCTAGGTCCATAGTTCTATTTTGTCCAGTCCTTTCTTCAGTGTAACTGTGATATATCCATACCAAATTGCGAAGCTAGCACCTATACGCTAGTATCACAGTTTTGATATATCACAGATACACTGACGAGTGAGGGCTATATCTTTCATCCTTGTTTCCTTCCTTTGCGGCTCTAAATGTAATAGTTTTGCTTAGACATAGGACCAGACTTCCTATCTTTTCGTTTCAAGATAAGAAAAGTTCACCCTGATAGAGTGAAATTGAGAAGTAACTTCATTCTATCATAAATCCAAGCTTCCAAGTATTGGTTTCAATTTCCTCATTATTCTGAGTTGGACAAGGTATACACTCCTGACATAGGAAGAAGGGGATAACTCAGGAAGAACAGTCAACCCCAGAAATGGGATGTTAATTTTAGTATCACAGTTTAGCTGAAGGTGATCAATTGGAATTACTGCATTCACGTTGCAACAAAAAGATGTGTGCTTCATGAACTCTATCAACTACCAATGAAGACGTCAAGTATTGAAATGGTGATAGAATTTCAAATTGGAAAGAGATATGTTTAAAAAAGGTTGAAAAAAAGTTGGTGTGACGCCATGCAATAAATACTGATTAATTTCAGCACGCGTCACTCTGTTTTCATAGTGCATCCATCTGAATATATGATCATTATTACGCAACAACCTTACTCAATGCTGCTTTGGTCAACTTTGTCAAGCCAATATATTTAAGTTCACTTGATAAAGACGCCTCAGGTTAAGCTTAAGTCCAGATCAACATTATCAGACACTACAAGTGAATTTGAATCACATGAAAAGGAGAAAGATCAAAAGATCAAAGAACATGTACCTATACAGGAGCTTGTCCCTTTCATTTCATTCATTGAAGAAAACAACAAAGTTTCAGGCTGTAATGTGGTAGTTCAGTGACAAGACAACAGAAAAGGAATGAGCTGTTAATAGGGAAAGGAAGAAAGGAACATGAACAACATAAGAATAAAACAAGAAACAAAGAAAAATCGAATCTCATGCCGAAGTTTATTACAATATATTTATGACAGTAAAACTAAAAAAAAGTAGCTACTTTAACAATTACCATGCGTGCAGCTGTTTTCTTTGGTGAATGTAAGGCCCTATGTGCACTTTCCTTGTCATAGACAACTAGCGAACATATGGTCTCAACTCTCAAACAATCAATCAAGTTACAGATTTATAACACACCTAAAGCACAAGAAAATAGGAAAGTACAAAAATCCGCACGAACCGAACCAGAGTATGGTAGAACTGATAAACCAAATAACATAAGAATGTGAAACAACAAATAAAGGAATATCTAGACATTACTTAGTACTCTATCTGTTCCAAATGTATTGTGTTGTTTTTGTCCTAAGTCAAACTTCTCTAAATAGACCAAGTTTATAGAAAAATGCACCAACATCTACAATACCAGATTAGTTTCATTAAATCATAAACTATGTCTTGGTGCATATATTTGCTATCATAGAAGTTAATATATTTTTCAAAAAAAACTTGGTCAAAGGTTAAAAGGTTTGATTTATGATGTAGGACAAAACTTAAACACCTAACATTTTGGAAGCGAGGGAGTATTTATCAATGTGTTCTTCCACTCTCACAAATATATACTCCCTCCATCCTAAAAAGAATGCAATTCTCACTTCTCGAGAAGTTAATCAATTTTTTTTTTTTTTTGAGAATAATGGCAGGAGCTCTGCCTCTCAATTAAGACGGTAGAAAAGTATGTACAAGAAGGGTAGCCGAACATGGTGCAAACGCACCCGAAGGGCCAACCCACCCACACGACGGAAGAGCACACAAACCGCCACGAGTCATCGTTGCCAAGCTTGGTTGCAAAGCAACCCCAGCCCGACTTCCCATGGCGTACCCCAAACAAGCCAAACGAAGATCAAACGCACAACCCGGATCGAAAGGCCACAACAGTCATCGTTGCCCAGCCTCGAAGAAGAGCAACTCCGACTTCCAATCCTGAACCTTCAGCCCCTCTCCGGCTCTTGCCCGACTTCCGCAGCAGAACCAGCCCGACAAAGAAAGGGGGTTCACCTCGTGTCATCGTTGCCGAGCCACGCCCCCAACGCAGCGGCGGCCCGACTTCGCTCCGCAAACCCCCTCGCCGCGCACCGGACAATCAAGAGGAAGAGCATCAAACCAAAGACGCAGGTCGTAGCCGGGACGACTCGCAGCGACGCCTTCAGAAGGGGATGACGTTGAGAACGCCATCGCCGCTCGTCCCTAGGTGGACAAGGCTTTCGCCCAAGGAGATTGGGGGAGCACGACGCCCTCAACAGGGGAAGCGACGCCCACGGACGCCCCGTCGCCAAGGCTTTCGCCCATGAGAACCCCACACCACGTCCGGCCCGACCCGGCAAAGCCGTTGTCGCCGCCGCCGCCGTCGTTGCTCCGGCGTCCCCACGACCCCCAACCAAAGGGGCATCGACGCGCCGGCCGCCCGCGGCGTACCGCTAGCACGCGCCAACCGCCACCCCGTCGCCCATGGGACCGAGACTTCGTCTTGCCGCTACAGTGTCACCACCGCGCCAAGACGCAGAAACGCCCTCGCCGCCCGCCCTAGCACCGCCGACGTTGCCGCCCACCGTCGGCCACGCGCGCCCGCCGCCGTGGCGCCGCTCCTACCGAAGACCACAGCCCCGATGCGGGAGCCGGTCCCTGCTGAGCTGCCCCCCACCGTGGCCGGCACCACCGGGCCGCCCCCCTACGGGGCGCTAGATCCGGCCACAAGGACCCGGGATCCGGCCGCCCGGGCCCCGTGACGAGCCCCTCGGCCACCGCCGGCGCCATCGGCCGAGGAGGAAGGAGGGGTCGATGATTGGGAAGGGAAGAACCTCCGCCGCCATCCTCCCGCTCCCCACCGGCCATCGGCCGGCGTCCGCCGTGGACCAGGTCGGGTCGCCGCGCCGAGCTCCACGCGCCACCACGGTCATGGCGACTCGCCGGCCCGCGCCGTCCGCGCCACCACACCACCGTAGAGGGAAGGGGCCCCGCCGCCACCATCCCCCGGCAGGCAGCGCGGCCTTGCCGGCGGCCCCGCCCGGCAGCGGCGGCCGAGAGGAGAGGGAAGGGGAGGGGAGGCGGCGGGGGTTTCCCCCCGTGTCGCCGGGCGTGGGGGCGACGCTGAGGAGAAGCGTTTCGGTTTGAAACCGCAGAAGTCAATCAATTTCAACTTGACCAAAGATTCTCAAAAAGTACTAATAATTACGATACAAAAATAAGTACCTTTAGATTAATCACGGAATATATTTATGTAATAAATCTTCGTTGAGGCTTAAATGTTAATATCGATCACTAAAATCTTGGTCAAACTTTAACATATTTGACCGGTAACGATTTCCATAGTAGCATACTTTTTTGGGGCGGAGGGTGTATTATATTTCATATAAAAAATAATTGCAATATCATTAGTGAAACAAAGGCTAAGCCAGGAGATTCACTGAAGAGAGAAATTAACAAACAAGAGGAATAATGGATTTTCTGAACTAGAGAATAATGAGAAAAAAGAACTGCAGCTAAGGTCAACACAGTGAATATATCCATAGGTACACAATGGTCGAGCGTGTCACAAAATGAAGCTCCATGGAGGCATGGATGTCTTCAAGCTAAGGCTAAACACGTCTTCTATCTCATAAGCACAAAAAGACAAAATGCAGAATCTTTTAATTCAAAATATTAAAGATAAAAAAAATAAGAAGTTAATCAAATAAGCAATACATTTGAATTTATTGCACATATAAAAAAGGAAATAATAACATTGTGATTTCTTCAAACATCAAAAAGCTTCATATCTCAAGTTACACGGCCCAGTACTCCACTCCGAGAGGCTATAACAAATGCCTAACAATACTAGATGTGCAATAGATGAATAATAATAATAATAATAATAATAATAATAATAATAATAATAATAATAATAATAATAATAATAATAATAATAATAATAATAATAATAATAATAATAATAATAATAATAATAATAATAATAATAATAATAATAATAATAATAATAATAATAATAATAATAATAGATCTAAAATTGTGTACAATTCAACATAACAGATAGAACTCAATAAGATAATTTGGAGTTAAATTCAATTATGGAGCTTGAGATCTCTGGTGGAGCACTACAATTTTGTTTCAGAGCATATCTCCATCTGAAAGATTCAAAATTTCGAAACTAACACAAGTAAGTAAGTAATTAACTTTTCCCCAGAAAAATTATAACTACATGTTTTTTTTAGCTTAATAGGAAAATATGGAGTATTAGCAGTCTACCAAAACTGAAGTGCTGACAATATTCGACATTATCTCAGAACAATTTGGAAAGTACTAGTTAGACGCACACCTTTAGATTATATATATATATATAGCCAGACCTTTCCAGGTGAAAATGATATTGCCCTAAAAAAATCTACAATTTTACACTCTGAAGTCTGAACATATTTATAGCACCCTCTCAACCGCATTAACGCCATCTGAAGGGAAAGATATTTATTACCAATGCCTATGAATGGCCTTGAGTTGGATAAACAAAAAGTACAGTGCACTAAAAATGGCTGAAGCACTCAAGTTCCAATTTCCCTAACTGCTTGCAATCAAAAGGGAAAAGGAAAACAGAGAAATCCATGGCTGCAATGTGCACGAAAAAAAATGGCTGAAGCCCTTAAGTTCCAATTTCCCTGAATGCATGCAGTCAAAAGGGAAAAGGAAAACAGAGAAATCCTTGGCTGCAACTATCCTGATATGTTCAATGGAACATAAGGGGCCCAAGCACAACATCTGAAGACGAAAGACAAGAACATTCACCTAATGCAGACCCCATTCATAATCCACCAAGGGTCCCAATACCGACAGGTCTGGCTGTGTATATGCAATCACCCCAAACCCAAAGGTCGCCGCGGCTATGATCTTGCGGAGATCACATCACGTCACATGAAAATATCTAAACGGTACTACAAGATACGGGAGGAGAAAAGAAATCTCGGCCTGATTATACAGTCAGACAGCGATATTGGAGACGTGCACGAGAGACATAAATTTTGCAACGAAAGCACGAATTGTAGCTTAAAACTAGGGTTGTATGAACCGAAACAAATACATTAATTAGCTAAAATGCCTTCTTAAAACTAAAATGCGTGCGTGCCGTGATGCAGCGAGAGAATTTGTAACCCAGGAACGTGCGTCCGTCGTATGTCTGGTCGAGACTAAGGTCGCTGTACTGTCAGCCCAATGGGCTCGTGATCTAATGGGAACATCGTTTGACTATTTGCCTTCCAATGGTGCTTCGGGGGTATTGTCGTGGGATGGTCGCGTGTGTCGTGGGCCGTGACAGCGCGCTGTTGCCGTAGTTTCTCGGTAACTGTAGATTTTCTGCCGGTCGACCACGCCGGGGAACCATGGTCTTTGTGCACGGTCTATGGGCCGGTCCTGGAGGTGCACAAGCAAGTGTTCCTCGATGAGCTGCTCGCGGTGAGGGCGGCCGCTCCGGCAAGGCTTTTGATGTGGGGGATTTCAATAGGAAAAAAGTCCACGTTCCCTCCCCCAACTATCACGAGAAGTTCACTTTTCCTCCCTCAACTCTAAAACCGGACAAATCGCCTCCCTCAACTTTTCAAACCATGCATTTTTCCTCCCTCAAGCAGTTTTGAGGGCGGTTTTGCTACAGTAACCGCAGGTTTGGTACAATAACCGTGGTTTGCTACAGTACCATCACCTTTGCCTTTTCTTTTTTATAAAAAAATTCGTTGAATCTTTGAAAAAACATAGTAAATCATAGAAAAATTATAAAATAAAAAAATCCGGTTTTGTTGGACTCCACATGAGTAGATTTACACAAAGGAATATATAATATGATATGCTTTAGTACAAAGTTTTTGCTATGAAAGTTTTGTCTTTTCTTTTTTTTTTTATTTGGTGAATCTTTGAAAAATCATAGAAAATTATAAAAAATCATAAAATAGAAAATTCAATTTTGTTAGACTCCACATGAGTAGATCTACACAGTGAATATTTAATATGATATGCTTTAGTACAAAGTTCTACACGGTGAATATATAATTAATTAAAATAATTCGTAGTCGCGGCTTCTATAATTATTTTGTTGAACTAAAGTATACCATATTATATATTCACTGTGTAGATCTACTCATGTGGAGTCTAACAAAATTAGATTTTCTATTTTTTAATTTTTCTGTGATTTATTATGATTTTTTAAAGATTCACTGATTTTTTTTAAAAAAAGGAAAAGGCAAAGGTGATGGTACTGTAGCAAACCATGGTTACTGTACCAAACCTGCGGTTACTGTAGCAAAACCGCCGTCAAAACCCGCTTCGAGGGAGGAAAAAATGCATGGTTTGAAAAGTTGAGGGGCGCGATTTGTCCGGTTTTGGAGTTGAGGGAGGAAAAGTGAACTTCGCGATAGTTGGGGGGGAACGTGGACTTTTTCCATTTCAATATGATCTACCAGGCGCAAGATAAGAGTAACGACAGGCTGAATCTGGCGTCCATGCGTCGGTTCAGGCGTGCCCTAAACAATATGTCCCTTGATGAGCTTTACCTACATGGTCGCCTGTTCACTTGGAGTAATGAGAGGCGCAATCCTACGCTCGAACGAATTGATAGAGCCTTTGCTTCGGCAGGCTGGTTTGACATTTACCCTGATCACCACCTGCGGGCGCTGTCCACGGACGGCTCTGACCACGCGCCGCTGCTGCTAAACTTGTCTGCCATGGCGCGGGCACCGCCTAGATTTAAGTTCGAGGCGTTCTGGCCACGGATGCCTGGCTTCATGGAGGTCGTGGTCGAGGCTTGGCATCAAGACGTGCCGGTCGAGGTCGACGCATGCCGGCGTCTGGATATAAAGCTAAGGAGAACTGCAAAGGCCTTAAAACCTGGAGCCTCCAGTCGGTCGGTAGCGTTAGGCTGCAACTGTTTGGAGCACGGGAGATAATCGCACAACTTGACAAGGCACAGGAGACGAGGTCGTTGTCCGATTCAGAGCGCACCTTACGTTCTAATCTCAAGGCTCGGTGCCTGGGGCTGGCGTCTTTATCTCGGACCATCGCACGTAGTCGTTCAAGGGTCCGATACCTAGGCGAGGGTGACGCGAACACGAGGTTCTTCCACCTGCAAGCTTGTCACAGAAGCCGCAAAATTACATTGCTGCGGTACAGCACGATGGAGTCTCATGTTCTGATGAAAGTGCTAAGCTGCAGGTGGCATACGAGTACTACAACAATATACTCGGGAAGCCATTCAACAGGACGCATACGATTTCCCTTCAGGACCTGATGCCCCAGCTGAACTTGATCGGCATTGATTCTTGTTTCTCTGAAGACGAAATCTGGGAGACTGTCAGAGAGCTGCCGTCGGACCGGGCACCTGGTCCGGATGGCTTCACCGGCCTGTTCTACAAGGTCGCTTGGGAGGTCGTGAAACCGGATGTCATGGCCGCGTTCCACGCTCCATGGTCGTTGGACGCCAGGAGCCTCAACCTGGTGAATGATGCAGTCATGGTGTTGCTTCGGAAGTGCCCCAATCCGACAACGCTTAAGGACTACCGACCAATAAGCTTGATGCACAGTTTCAGCAAAATCTTCACCAAGTGCCTCGCTAGAAGATTAGCACCGAGACTTTGTGACATTATCGCCACGAACCAAAGCGCTTTCATCAGAGGCAGGTCGATCCACGATAACTTTCGGGCTGTGCAGCTTGCGTGCCGCTGGTTACATGCTAAGGGACACGCTTCAGTCCTCCGGAAGCGGTTTTTTACACCTAGGTGCACATGCACCCACACCGTGGACCACGGGATACGCATTGTGATCCGTCTTAGACACTTCTCGCAGCAAAGGTGCATTGAGAAGTGTGCTAGCACGGATCGCAATGCGTATCTAGTGGTCCAAAGCATGGGTGCATATGCACCTAGGTGTAAATTTAACTTACTCTCAGTCCTCCTCAAGATCGACATTTCAAGGCATTTGATTCCGTAGCATGGCCTTTCCTACTTGAGGCACTGTCCTTCATCGGATTCCCGAGACGATGGACTAACTGGATGGCAATGCTGCCGTCGACAGCAAGCACCAGGTAATGATCAATGGTCGGGTTGGAAGGCGGATCTCACACGCCGCGTGGGTTGCGCCGAGGGGATCCGATTTCACCAATGCTCTTTATCATCTCCATGGAAGTCCTTAATGCTTTGTTCCGAGCAGCTGACACGCAGATGGTCCTCCTCGCCACGCCTCGCCATGTCATACGGCATAGAACGCCACTGACGCCGACGATCTCGTCCCCGCTCGTGAAGCCATTGGAGGGAGATTTGAGATGTGTCGGCCGAGATCATGAACCTGTTCGCAGGAGCGTCGTGGTTGGTAACTAACTTTGACAAGTGTGCTGTCTCGCTATCAGGTGCTCCGATGAGGACATGGCAGTGGTGTTGCAGGCGTTCCCGTGTGTCGTAGCGCCGTTCCCGTGCCGTTATCTCGGGGTGCCGCTAGCTCTCAGGCGTCTGCGGCGTGTCGAAGAGCAGGCTATCGTGGATGCGATTCTTTGCAAGAATACCGGCGTGGAAGGCCGATCTTCTAACCCAGCCGGGCGGTCCGGCTCACCAAGGTAACAATGTCATCCATCCCGACTCACATGGCCATCTCATGCTGCCTTTTCCGGATGAGCCATTGGCCGATAGATGGATATCGTCGCGCCTTCATTTGGTCGGGGCCATAAAACGGTTGGAGGGAAGTGCAAGCTTGCTTGGCCTATTTGTTGCCGGCCGACCGACCTCGGTGGACTAGGAATCCCCGATCTTCATGTATTCGGCTTGGCGTTGAGGCTGCGTTGGGCTTGGTTGGGAAGAACCAACCCCGATGCACCTTGGGCCACTCTCCCACACAAGTCGGATCGGTTGGTTGATGCTATGGCGGAGGCCAGTATCTCTGTCAAACTTGGCGATGGTGGGTCGGCTCTGATGTGGACTGATTCGTGGTCTTCGGAGGGCCGCCTGTGGCGGTTTTGCGCCCGACCTCTTCATGGCTTTGTCGCGGGCGGGGAAGAATAGAACGGTGAGGCAGGCATTGGAACACAACACTTGGGTTGACGACATTGTGGGCGCGCCAACGACGCAGGTCATTTGCCGCTTCTTGCGTGTATGGCGATTACTTCGTGCTGTCGAGCTTGATCCACTGCAGGTCGATAGATTCGTTTGGAAGTGGTCGTCTAATGGTGCTTACTCGGCATCGCCGGGCTTATCGGGCGTTCTTCCATGGTGCGGCCTCGTTACCTGGGGCGAAGGAGCTTTGGCGTGCTGAGGCGCCGTCTAGGGTGCGTTTTTTCTTTTGGTTGGTTCTACACCGTAGGATTTGGACGGGGAGCGGCGACATAGACATGGGTTGCAGGACGACGACTCTTGCGCGTTATGCGGCCAGGCGCCGGAGACTTGCGCGCATTTGTTCATCGGCTGTGTCGTCACCCGGCAGCTGTGGTTCTTGCTACTGTCGTCCACAGGTCTTCAGAGCTTGGTTCCGGTAGGGGAGGCCGACGTTGCGGACTGGTGGCTCACTCAGAGGCGGCGAGTTGACAAGAGCTGCAGGGCTGTGTTTGACAGCTTCGTTCTCCTGGCCTCTTGGATCGTGTGGAAGGAAAGAAACGATCGTGTCTTCAACAACAAGTCTTCTTCTGTCGGCGCGTTGGCTGCAAAGCTAGTTAGCGAGGCGCAGGACTGGGTTCAGGCTGGTTTCGGGACTCTCTCGTCGGCCGTAGCAGTTTGGTCGGAACAAAATTTCGGGATGTAATAAGCGTGTTTGATCGCCAGTATTTACAAGTTTAGTTCAGTTGTTTCTTTTCCTTCTTTCGTTCTTTGATGTCCCCTCGGCATCGTTTGTAAGTTTGCGTTTGGTTTTCTCCCTCTTAATGAAAAAAAACGGGTGAACGGCCCGGTCGAGAAAAAAAAAAAAACTAAAGAATACAGACAACTCAAACTAGAGTTGTATAGTAGTAAAACCTAAATGCAGGTGAAAATACCCCCCAGAAAGTCGCAGAAAAATCGAAACCTCAACCGCCTCCGATGATGTATGAGCAAAAAGCGCAGGAATGGAAAACTGGTTCGCCTATTTCTAGTTGCGCACCTCGATTTCAGAATCCCTCCGCCGAGGATAAACAGAAGCTTGCCGACGAAGCCGAGCACTGCCTGCTGCTTCGCGTCGCCTTCCGAAAGCGACGGTCACATCCGGGCCGGCGACCGTTGGCTGGACATGGGCTCGTTTGGCGTTAGACCAAGCAATCTGAGCCTGGCCCAACTTGGCTAGAAATTCGTCCGTCTGAACACAATGGGCCAGGGGCCCAACTTGGCGCCTTACTTTGTGCGACCCACCGAATCAACGGCCCATCGCCGGCGGTATGTATGAGTGGATGGATTATAAAATTTGTAATGGAGGTGCAAAACTATTCAGAATTCAGAGTTGGCAGATAAGATGCACAATCAAGCTAGTCTGGAAAGCAACAAAAATTGAAAACATAAAACAGAATTATCTCTCTGGGAGACTATAACCAGACAACTGAAAAGAAACTGCACAAAAAACAACCGAAAAGGAATCACATAATTTATACCAGAGTAAAGAAACGAAACGGTTGTGGAATCTGAAGAGGATAAGCTATGTTAGGCAAACGACCAGCTAAGGTCACCTTGCCCGGCCGGTGAATCTTTGCTGGTCCGACGACATAGATAGAAAACACAGCCTACATGCTCCCTATCATTGGCATGCCACAAAAAACAAAGAGGCTGCTGCCTACCTACTCCTACTCCTACTACCATCACCCTCTCTGATTTGTTTAGGACACTCTTGTCGGACCAAAGGCTAGCTTCATGTGATGCATTTTCACACAATGCGTCCATGCCATTGCCATATGTAGGTCCTTGTAATGCAGCTCCCAATGCTGTACTGTGCACACGATCGATTCATCAAGCACTAAGAGTGGAAAACTATGTGCACGCTTGGTTGGTGCTGCTGTTCATCTCGATCATGCGTGCCATGGAGGAGTCATGGACATGGACAAGGACCAGCAGGCCGGCTCTCAATTCCAGCCACAGTGTCCCTCGAGCAATTCAACATGCTCGAAGCTGGTGATCGGTGGGAATCCCAGGGCCAGGAGGAGAGGGGTGGCGACACTTCTATACCAGCTTCATGTGCTAGAGACAAAGAAAGTAGTCAACTTTGCATGTGCAGATGACGGAGCGTCATTAACCTTGTGATGAATGAATGAATGAATTCCTTTGCTATATATACGTACGTAGTTGTTGACTCCGTCGCCAACATTTACTCATTTGGATCGGAACTTGTTCGATGAAGATTATTTGCTGTATATATAACGTTGTTGATGTTGTTTATTAATTCAGACTGTCAGAGAGAAGTATCTGTCTTCTGCTCCCAAATCTGTTTCTCATAATTCGGCACCATCATAGGAACAGCTTAATAGTCTTGACAACTAGTTAACTAATCCAAAGGTGATTACGTGTGAAATGATCAGTTGAAGAGTCGTTTCTTTCTCAACAAATTCTTCTACTTGTCATTTCTTTCACAAGACGCTGCTGATCTGATCTGATCCAACGGTTGCAAGTCAGAGTTTGTTTTGTTCAGATTCAGACTTCAGAGAGTATGAATGCACTCTTCTGATCTTCCCGTGATTTCTCACATGCTGATGATAGTATACGACAAAAGCTACTTATTATACACATGATGAACAGACTGCATCCTTCTGAACAGATCAGCTGCAACACACTAAGCATCCAGATTATACGGCTGATCTTTCTTAATTCAAATGCCAACACACTCAATATTATCACTGTACTTGCTTTTTCCATTTAGTTTAAAACGGCTGCAACAACAGACATGCGGCTTTTGCTCCACCCACACAACAACCTGAACAAGAACAAAGCATTCTGCAAGAAGAACATCAGCATAAGAGAACAAGAAGGTGCCATCCAAACACAGCCAAGAACACGGAGGAAAGCTCCTCTATCTAAAGCTAAATGGCCGTGCGTTTTGCTATTTGTCGGCTTATAATTGCCTGAAACCTTGCTACTCTTTTGCCAAGGGAAACAGGCCATTAGGCCTGGAAAGAACCCGCACTGCTGCCACGTTGGATCTATTCAACCTTAGCTTTTCTTGCCCTGAGGAACAGGGAAAGCCTCGCTCGCAGGAGACATCTCAGGGACCATGCGATGCATTACGAGGATTCATGGCCATTTGCCCCTCAAATCAAATGCATTATATTCATCTTTTGAAAGCCCAGGATACATACATACAATAGTGGCAGAAACATGCAGAAAAACTGCTCGGCGGTAGTGTGCGACAAACACAAACTATATAACATGCGAATGCACTAGTCGATCGAAAACCGGTGGACCGTCGGCTGGTTGATCCGACGGCCCCGACACCCGGTGGCTGCGGCCTGTCGTCACACGTAGCGTACGTGCACAGCTCCCAGTCGATCGACAACAACAGCTTAAAAGAACAGAAGAACACTAGTGGCAAACAGTGGTATACTTTTTAACCATGACACGAACAGACAAAGCTTTTTCCTCCTGAAAAGCAGCAGTGGCGGACTGCGCATATATATAGTTAAGCAAAGCAAGCGACTGATTCGGACATGGCCTATCCTTTTCTTCTCGCCTTGAGAACGACGACGACACGCCCGCGCGTGGAGGTGAAGCTCCTCGTCTCGAGGGAGCTGCAGGCATGGCCGCTGTGGCGCGTTGGTCCTGACGGCGAGAGCAGGACGACAGGGGTGGCGAGTATGCCTTGTTTATATGTATAATCTCTCTTGGAACTGGGAAGAGGCCAAGAGAGAGATTTTTCTATTGACGGTTCAAATTTTTGTCACATTGGCCAACCCAGTCCAACCAACTAACCCTGTGATTGTCTGTCAGGCATGGATCTCTCCAATCTCCGTTTATAATCTTCACTTCTTCAGAGATGTCCGAGATGCATTTCATTCATTCATGAATGATGCACCAACATCATCACCTGAATGCAATTGCCTGATGCACCAACATCTTGCACCTGCTACCTTTGCATTCATTGAACTGCTTGCAGATTGTGACAGGCATCCTGTAGTTTTTTTTTTTTTTTTTTTTTTTTTGGCATCTCTCTATCTACAGTCAAAATCAACAGGGACAGTATACAGCACTAGCAGTTCAGGAAATATTGAATGTGGGATTCAGGGAGTGGCAGCATGAAGCAGAGAAATGCACAGGGTGCACTGTAAATGCTCTGAGGAGATGGATAGAAATCCACAGGTCAAAAATAGGACCAAGGGCTCGTTTAGTTGTTAGAAAAACTTGTAAAAGAATCGGCTGAACTCCCCGTAGCAGACGTTTCGTTTGTTTGTGGTAAATATTATCCTACCACGGCGTAACTAGGCTGAAAAGAATCGTCTCGTAATGTACATCTAAACTGTATAATTAGTTAATTTTTTTACCTACATTTTATACTCCAAACATATATCTTTTGGTGTATTTAATGTGATGTGATGGAGAGAGAGTGAAAAAAGAGTTAGAAACTTTAGCCAACTAAACGAGGCCCAATGCCCACAGGACCTGAACGAAAGTTGTAAAGAAAAATGCTCACAAGACCACAATGGTTGTGTTCGTTTGACCAGCACAACTGTTTTGATTTTGTGCTCTCTCCTTCAAAAATAAATAAATGACTGAGTTTTTCCTTCTAGCAGGAAGCCAGAAAACAGCTACTAGGCGCAAGAATAGTTTATGGATGCAGCTTTTTCTCAAAAAAAAAGTTTATGGATGCAGCTTTAGGACGTACTATTAGAAAATGTACTTTAAAAAAGCGCAAACAAAAGGTGTTGATCAGAAGAGCCAAAGAGCAACGAACTACAAACATGATGAGCACACCCCAAATCTTTGCAACAAACATGCCAATCTCAGAAAAAAAAAAAGTCGAAAAGTTCAGTAGAACAACACATAACTTTCTGCCAAGAATTAACTACTCTCTCTACTCTGGAGCTCTGTCAATCTGTCACAAAAACAGAAAGCTTCGACTGTGAAAAGTTCGCTAACTACTTCGGTGATGAAATAGGCATTTTGACCCCTCGATTGCCCAGAGCTAGTATTATGTTTTTGTCCCTCAACATCTGTTTAATTGGCCAATGGGCCTCTAAACTTCTCCCTTTTATAATGTGTGCAAAAGAACAGATCCTGCCGTTTATATTAATTACACGTGGCTTTTATAGATGGAACCATTAAAAGTCATTAATGTTTATTTTTCTACTCTCACGTTAAGTCATGTGAGAGACAACAAGTTGAAACCAGAACAAAAGAACGGGTGAACCTAAACCCAAAACGAGCAAAAACGCAAAGTGATGAAAAGAGAGGAAGGAAAACTAAGGGCACGTTTGGTTTCTTTGAAAGGTTGTCCGCCTTCTCTCACGTGAGCAAACCAATCATTGTCAACTCCTGGACGAGCCAAATTGGCTCGCCGACAAGTAACAAGGTGAGGTGAGCATTGTTTTCGAACCAAACAACCCCTAAGTACTTGAGAGCATATTCTTAAGGTGCCAAATCGTCACCTTTTCTTTTTCTTAATTTTTGCCACAAAGTGGAGACCGCTGAAGAATGTCTTTAATTGACAATTCTAGCATGTTGCTCATTCCAGAATTTCCAACTTGTGAGGATTAGAATGTGAAAGGCCTTTCACTATCAACCTTTGAAAGTGCAACTGGAAGATGCCTTTCGAACCGTTGGAGCCGCAACCACCGCACCCCTCTCCCTCCCGTGCGATGGCGACGTCGGCCCTTCCTCCCGCGTCGGCCACCCTCCCCCCCCGCCCCTCCCCTTCCCCCCCGCCACGATCCGGGTTCCTCGGCTCCCGGATCTACCGATCCATGGGTCTTCCTCCGGGTCTCCCGCCTCGCCCGGATTCGACTCGCGTCTTCGCCGGGCCTCCCACGCCGGCCATGGCGGCCGGCAGCGTCCCCCATGAAGGTCGAGCCGGGGCTGCCCCCTACCAGCCGGGCGGCCATGGAGGTTAAAGCCGCCTCTCTCCCCACTCGCAGCTCCGTTCCATCCCGCGTCGTCGGTGGGGCGCCAAGACCGCTGCCGGGCGGCGACGCCGACGTCGCCGTGGCAGCTCCGACGACGAGCCCTCCTCGTTGCACGGCCGCCGTACCTCAACGCTGCTCTACGGGCTCTCCGGGTCACGCCGCCGGCGGCGGAGGAGGCTGCCACCGGTGGGTGCCAGCCCTGATGCGGCGGTGCGGCGCCGGTCCGGGCGCGCCGTCAGCGGGCGGAGGTCCAGCACGCCGGCTGGCGGGTTCAACCCACAACGGGCTCCCCGCATCGGGCGCCTTTGTCCGCGGTGTTGGGCGCCGACGCCCAATGTGTCCCGGCAGCCTCCTTAGGGGCTAAGACGACGCCGATGGCTTCCAGACCGATCGGGTCATCGCCATCGACGTGTCTCGCAGGGAGGAGGCACCAAGGCCACCGCCGATGATCGCCGGAGTTGGTGGGTCGCCGCTTCAACTGCATCGCACGCGCCGGTCGCGCCTCGTGCCGCTCTCCGTCGCTACCTTCCGATCGCCGGGTGTACCGCCATCGGGCGAGGGAGTGCAAGCGTGCCCGCCGTCGGCGGCAAAGTCGCCGGCCGACGGACCGGCGCCCGATGGAGGGGGCCAGCATGCGGCGCCATGCCGTTGCCGAGGAACCCGGGCCCCGCCAGGGGGCATGTCACCGCTGGGCACATGACACCGCCGCCACCTCATGTTGAGCCATCGGCAACGCAGCGGTGCACTTGAGCCCGACCACCGCCGCTGTCTCGGTAGTTCAGCCTTAGAGACTTCGATCCCATGCCGACGAGGTGGAGGCTTATCGCCGCTAAGCTTTGGTGGTGGACGATGTCCTCGGGCCCCGATGTTGGCGGCTCTCGGGGGCGGGTGGGTCTGCTGGTGCAGCGGCTGCCATCCAAAGACCGCCAACGACGACGGGTGGTCGGATCTCGCCCGTGCAGAATTCAATGGGCCAAAGGCTCCTACAGGTCATCTCCCACGCCACCTTCGCGCCGCCACGGGCCGACAGCACCTCGGCCTCGAGACCCTGGGCCGAGGTGGGAGTATCGATGGTGTCGCATCGTGCCCCGCGAAGATGTTGAGGTCGAGAATTGCACCCCATTCCGTAAACCCCTTGTTGGGGATCTAGAAGATGGGGAGATTGATGCGCTCGGCTGGCGCCGTTGGGCGAGTTGCTAGGTGAAGCGACCAAACCCATGGGCCCTCCCGTGAACGGCGCCCAAGAGTCCGATGCCGGCCTCCTTGGATTCAAGGCGCCGCAGCGGAAGCCGAGCTCCTCGCGCCGCCATGTTCACGTTGATGACTTCATTGCGGTTCACGGCCGTTGGATCCTCCCGTCCCGCCCACGCCGTTGCCGAGGCGGACGCGTCCCGCGGAGGGAGCCGACCGATGATGAACTCATTCCCAAGCGTAGTGCGCGGCTTGCGGCGAAGAGTGCGCATTGAGGAGGCGAGGCCGAGGCTCAGCGAGGAAGGTGCTATTGAAGAAGATGGGGATCCACGCCGAGGCGGAGCACCCGACGAGGTCTCCTTCGACGAACTTCAAAGCCGCCTTGATCGGGCCTCGACACGACGTCAACAGGGGAGGCGATGGAGGTGTTCTTTTTTTCGCGGGAAGAAGCGGAGCACGCCGAGCCGGCGGACGACGCTGAGTGTGCGAGGTCCTAGGTCGCAAATTGGTTATCCATGTAATCGTTAAATTTGGATCCAAAGTAGTTTAGGACTTTCTTCGGTTTTTATTCTTTGGAGGCTGGCAGTGATGTCCACTCGGCATCGCAGTTTAGTCTTTGTATCTGGATTTGGTTTTCCTTCCTCTTAATAAAAACGGATGAATGGCCCGATCGAGAAAAAAAAAAATGCAACTGGAATCTACCGTCCAAGCACCGACCCTGCATGGCTCTAAATTAGTCACAAGCCAAGCATATAAATCGTGTCCTAAATTCAAACGGAAATAGCAACATGGATGGAGAGGTTTTCAAACTTCTCGTTTGGATCAAACTAATTCTTGATTCAATTTGGAAGATCTAGGTCATGCCGTCTAATGCTCTATTGCTTGTAAGGCATATCCTCTGTCTTAAAACATAGCATTCTACCTATGAATCTAAACAAATTGTTTAGATTTATAGCTAGAATAACATTCTTTTTAGGACAAAGGGTGTATATTTATATGTTTTATTTTATAATAACTTCAGCACTAGATATCCCTCCTTTTCTTTTCTATTAATAACCATGGCAAAAATTTACTCATTTTCTTCTTCTATTTCCTTCCCTCCTTTTCTCTTCTATTAATAACCATGGCAAAAATTTATATCCCTCATTCCGGCCCATGCACTCCATATAGAAACACATATTGATGTAGTTTATTTGTTTTTTCTAACATATTAAAATCAGCTAGGCATGTAAACATAAAAAGCAAGGACTCCCAAAAGACAATTATAGAGGGACCAGCTATATTTTAGAGATGACATGTCCATATAAAAGTAAAAAAGTTAGGGATGAAAAATATTCTATGCGTGTGGAATTAAATATTTATTTAGGAAACAGTATATGATATTTACTCCTAATCATTTTTGTCACTTGCCACTAGTTGCTAGACCAGTTGGTCAAGCCTGTGGAGGGTGTCCCCGTGACCAGGGTTTGAAGGTCAAGAATGACGAATTTCTGGTCAGCAGTGTGGAAAAAAATTAAAGACCCACCTCACGGTGTGATTTTTTTTTTAAAAAAAAAACTCCTCACATGTCCCGCCTTTCTAAAGGTACGTGGATTGACCCTCTTACCGGGTATGGCCCCTGTTTTCTTGATCTGACATGAGTTCTCAGGTGGGACATGGGGTTTGAGGGTTTTTTCTTGAGCTGACGTGACAAAGTCCTCAGGTGAGACATAGGGTTTGAGGGTTTTCTCGAGCTGAAGTGAGAGTGAAGTGAGAGTCTTCTGTCTTAGGCGCAATAGCTCGGGGTGTCTTCCCCGCAGCTGAGTTTTTTTTTTTTTTCTCACTTGGTCCCATGAACGTTGGCCAATCCTGGTAAAGAATTTCAGAACAAAGAAAAAACGTCGACGTGGTCCTGTATATTTTCACTGGAAGCCATTCAATATTTCAGTGGAAGTATTCATTTCCTCACTGAAACCTCTCCAGTAAATGAGCATGACGATTGACCAAGAACTCGTCACTCTCGTCTTCTTCGCTGCTGCCCTTCTATAAAACAAGGCAACAGAACAGGGCGGCAAGGCCAGACCAGACCAGCTCCCGCCGGCCACTCGAGACTCGACTCGAGAGCGGCACGCACAATGCCTCCTTCCCTGCACCCTCCCCACCTCCACTTGCACAAGCTCAAGCGCCGCCACCACCCCGCCACCATGGCCAAGAAAGGCCTGGCCGCCATCCTCTACAAGTTCCGCGACGTGCACCGCCCGCCCTCTGCCTCGCCGCCGGCGCTGGCGCCGGAGCCGTCAACCCCGTCCGCGCACTACGCCCAGCGCTGCTACCCGCCGGTGCCGTCCGCGTGGCCCTGGCCGTCGTGCCGGCACCCGCGCACCAGCTCGTTCCGTGGCGCGGGGGCCAAGGACGACGACGCGCCGCGGCGGTGTTCCGGACCCTGAACAGCGTCTACGACACGACCTCGGAGCAGTTCCTCCGGCGCTCCTCCATCGACGAGGCGGCGTGCGTCGACCGGAGCCCCCTGGCGTTGTTCGGAGAGGTCGTCGCGGAGCGGGTGGACGAGGAGGAGGAGAAGGAGACGGAGCTGCGCGAGACGGCCGTCGTGCGCGGCATGCGTTCGGAGCGGCTGTTCTTCGAGCCCGCCGGCGCAGAGTTCTTGCCCAAACAGGTAACGCATTCTGCATGTCTTCTTGTGGCGTCCGTCGTCGACGACAAGGCACCATTGGGTCCGGTCGGTTCTGATTCTAATCCCGAGAGGGGTTTCAGGGCGTGGCGCCGGCGAGAGGCAAGAACGAGGCGGCCACCGTGGCAGCAGCAGGCGTCAAGAGCGAGGAGGAGCCAGCGGCAGACGCGCCGCGCGACAAGGAGGAGGCCCTCGCGGCGAAGGACAGCGCGGTGGTGGTGACAGTGGAGTCCAAGGACCCGTACGGCGACTTCAGGGCGTCCATGGCGGAGATGGTGGCGGCGCACGGGCTGCACGACTGGGAGGCTCTGGAGGAGCTCCTGGCGTGGTACCTCAAGCTCAACGCCAAGGGCGTCCACGCTGCCATCGTCGGTGCATTCATCGACCTTCTCGGTACCATGCAGCCGCAGCAGGCGTCATCGTCGTCCCCGCCGCCGTCGCTGCCGTCTCCGTCGCCATCGTCGTCGTGCATCACCTTCGAGGAGTACTCCTCGGCGACCTTTGACGAGGAAGACGGCAAGAGCTGAGGCCGAGGTGCTCCGCGTTCGCCATTTTAATCTTTTTTTTTTCCTTGTCGCGTTCAGAGATTGCAGTTTTTGTGAAATATTTGGAAGAATGAGGCCTGAATGCAGCCATGGATGTACAGTTGGTAGCTAAAACTAGTTGATGCTGACCATCAGAATAGATTAATGCTTTAGACAACTAACTGACCATATTTTATTTTTCTCTGCATGTTTTTAATTTGTCCTTAATTGATTGATGCCTGTCTCTTGCGTGTAGTTAAACTAACTTGTCTGCTAACTCTGAAGCATGTTCTTCTCTGTGCATGTTGCTGTTAGCATAGCAGCTGCGATTATTAGCTGTTTCCTCAACGATTTTTCATGGCATTTGATTTTGAGCAGCATCAGCTTGGCACAAGTTATGCAGAAAGATGAACCATTAAATCAAACATAACATTGGTCCTTAAGTCTTGCAGAAGCATTAAGCACTATTGGTGTTTTCCTCAGTTTCTGTATAAATGATTCACCAAATTGACATGATTTTGAGAGTTTTTTCCCCATGGCCTCAATGCGTTAGCAGGGGTCGTCTCTGGTCCGAGCAGTGATGGCGTCCATTCTGATTTACTGTGATTGTTACTTACTACTGCTAGCTATTACTCTCACTGTTCCTATTCATTAGTGGCTTTGACTTTTTTTTTTTCATCAATTTCGTTTTGACCCTTTTTTTTTAAAAACAATTTTACTATGGCCCTGTTTGGATTGCTGGGTTATTTTTAGCCCCTTTTCTATGAGGGCTATTTTAGAGCTATTTTTAATAAACCACCTTAAAAACTATAATTTCAGGGCTATTTTTAATAAACAACCTTAAAAATCTATCCCCAAGGGGTTTTGTATCTAGATATAACATATCTCTTAAAATGACCTTGGGCTATCCAAATAGGATCTATGTATTTAGATATTGCATATCTCTTGATACGGAGCAAAATCTATATAGTAAAAAAAATCAAAGTGATTTATAATTCAAAACCTACAGAAATTAGGTTTATGTTTTCAGCATATCCCAGCCATGTTAATCTAGGCAACCATCATATGATCGAACTCATGGCTGCAACAGCTCTTATATCCAAGACTTTGGTAAAAATCAGTCTCGGTTTAGCACTTTTGACTAATTTCTATGATTAATAGCTAGTAGATTTTTTTAATTTAGTACTCCCTCATTCTGTCACACGGGCCCAAAGGGCTGGGCGCACGCGCCCAGGGCAAGCCCATCGTATGATTCAATTATTTGTTTCTAAAGCGGGCTTTTAAGAAATTGCACACGTTGTACAAATGTTTCGGCTATATCGGGTGTACCTGAACTTGAGCCCGAATTACTGGGTACCCAAAATTGAGAATAGTATCTTTTTAGGACTAACTAGCAAATTTGCCCGCGCGTTCTTTAAAAAAAAATTGTACATATCAAGCTCCATCGTGCTCTAACTCCGCGTCGTCGTTGCGTTGCGCGTCAAGGCCATCATCTTCTCCGAGATTCAACTCTCGGTGGCCGCTGCCGTTAGCTAGCTCTCATGGCCGAAGCTCCACCTTTGCCGCCATCCTAGCAAACGGTCGGTGGCCCGCAGCCAAAGATAAGAGATCTCAGACGACATCGCTACCGAGCTCCACCTCGTTGTTGCAATTTCAGAATTTTAGAAATTTCAGTGTCATACTAAACATGTGTGTTGCACCTCAAGGGAATCCTAAATTCAAAATCTAAAGAATATATACTTGACATACCACGTATACAAACACAATCATGGGGCTTAGCCGCTTGACAATTTCTTATTACCTCCGAGTACTTATGCAGACCAGGAACGGTGGGCCGCACATAGCTGCTGGCGTTTCAGCACGCTCCGACCGTCGTCGGGCTGCACAGGTACACCATCGTCTTGGCCGTCCCCATCCGGCAGCACGTCTCCCTCGCGTTCGCGAAGCCTACATAAACGACAACGGCGACAATATCAATGATCATATGCATATATATGCTCGCTCGCTCATACCACTATGACATGTTCGATCACGGCATTATTGAACACGTACGCATGTACCATAAGCTGTCGGGTCTTGTGCGAGTTTGCAGAGCTGCGTGTAGATGTCGAAGATGGCGAGCTTGAGGTCGGGCGTGCCGCCGCTTGAGCGCCTTGACGGTGGCATTCAGCTTCCTGTTAAAGGTCTTAGCGTCCACGGTTGAGCCTCCCAAGACGTGTACTTGCCTTCGCTCTACAAACGATTGACGCCGGGCAGGCAGCTAGGATTGATGAATCGTATATATGTATGTGGAGAGTTTTATTTGCCCTCCGTTAGACCTGTTTGGTATTGGACAAGAAATCGTATATATGTATATGCGGAGTTTGTGGAGAGTTTTTTTTCTGGATTTAGAGCTCTTTTTAAATCTACACCCAAGGAAGTATCTATTCCATATTCTATACGAACACGTATCCCGGGCAGAAACCGACCGGTTGGGAAGAAAAGGCGGGCATGCAGAGCTAGCTTTTCTCTTCGTATCCGTATGCAACTCGTTTAGTTTATTACGATAACCAGCGGGACAGGACTGCACGTACGACATGATAACCAAAGCGGACAAATACTACATGGAAGCGGGGCGCCAAGGCCGGACAAAAATTTTAGGCGTGAAACTTCCTGGTCGGATGGAGGGTAGGGAGAGGGCTGGACGAAATTTTTGGGTGGACCATTGTCTTCTAATTTTCTATTCTAATCAAGACTTCATGAGGCGTGTAATGGGAGTCCGAGACGTATTCGATGGGACATGTTAGACATAGTAGTGTTCTAGTCATATTCCTATTGTAATCTGTTAGAGTCCTAGTCATATTAGAAGTCCTAGTGTAGTTAGGACACATAGAGTTCTAGAAGGTTCCGGAGATGTGCACGCACCTTCCTGAACCGTGTCCAAGTCGGAGTCCTTCCCCGTTGCATGTAGGTTTGCATGTTTTATGGTAAATCCTAGAAGGATTGCCATAGGGACTTCATAGCAACGGGGGGAGGAGGTCAAGGCCCCAGGCCTATATAATGTAGACAGAGAAGGTGGAACCAAAGATAGGGGAGACGACGGAAATTTTCTCTCTTTATTAGTAGGTATAGATATCGGGTATCATTTTTCATTACCCGAATTACCCGAGCTCAAAAATTCGGGTAACCCGAACGCTCAGGCTTACTGTACACTAAACAACAACCGGAGCACCCCACTCAAGAAGATACCAAATAGAAATACACGTAAATTACATCAAAACAAGAGGTCATCTTTTATTTTCATACCCACTTGTGCTGTCATGAAACGGTTCTAAGAAAATCTTCGATTCCAATCTTTCCAAATGTTCCACCTGGCATAAATGGTCGAGTCATTGAAATGCTGCTGCTGCTCTTTTTCTACCTTTTGTGTCATTGCTTCCCACAAAAAGCTGATGGGATGACGAATCGTCCAATGATCAGACTGATGTCAAAGTGTTCCATGTCAATGCTTGGCGCCAAACAAGTTTTGCAAAAAGGACAATGTAGACACAGGTGTAGGTTAGTTTCAAGTGGCTCATTGCACAAAACACAATCTTCCTGGTGAAACCATCCCCTTGAAGACAAAATATCCGTCGTGACATGACAATGATGCGTTGCATGATTGTCCAACACAAACAACTAAGTTTTCCATAAGAAATACAAAATTAGTAAATAATTAAGCAAAGTTCCATTTTCACACTTCATACTTCACAAACTCACACCATCACGGATAAGGAGATGAACTGATCGCCATGACGTATAAGTTGAGTAACAACTAACAGTAGGTCGATGCTCATAATATATCACGGTTCACATGAATACAGTACAAACCAGTGAAACCACGGACTGATCAAGTACATCAAAATTAACACAAATAACACAAGAACGTAATTGTTACATCACATTTGCACAATCATTATCACTGTATTTAATTTCAGGTACCCGATAGGTACCCACAGACAAAATTTGTACCCACAGACAAAATTTGGTACCCACACACACACCCTAGCTATCTGCCTTATTTCAGTTACGTATCTAATCTTCATGGAGCCTCGGGCAGGATTTTGTACAACGACACTCACCAATCAGTTGTACGATGATGGGTATCGCTTTGTGGATATGGGTATCACCGCTGATGGGTGCTACTCCTCGGCTTCGGCTTACGGAGCGATGTTTCTAGGTCGTCGCGGTGACGGCGGAGCGAAGGTGGCGTCATGGCCTACAAGACTCCAGTGACTGTGTATTCTGTGATCAGCTCCTAGAAACAATGAGCCACATCATCAAAGGATGTGCTTACAGTAGAGAGGTTTGGGCAATCGTGCTACAGAGGCTAGGCTACATCTTCAACTGCAGGTACATGAGGAGAATGTCATGACTTGATGGTTACGCTCAAGGAAGATTATACCCAAGGTTGCTAGAAAGGGGTTCGATTCCCTCTTCTTTCTCGTCGGCTGGTCGATTTGGAAGGAGAGGAACTCAAGAACATTCCAAGGAGTGCAATGCTCTCCTAGCCAGCTACTCCCTCCGTCCCAAATTGACTGTCGCCGTTGGTTTTTCGTGCCACAACTTTGACTAAATTTGTAGAAAATATGTGCAACATTTAAATATTTAAATAAATTTGTTAAAAAACTAGACTTAAAAAATCTTTCCGGTGATACTAATTACTTAGCATAAATATTTTATATATTCAAATATATAATTGCCGGCAGTTTTTTCTCGGGGAAGCGTAAAGCGGCGACACATTTTGGGACGGAGGGAGTAGCTTTGGCGATCCAAGAGGAAGCCTCAGTCTGGTGTCAGGCGGGTACAGGCATCTACTACAGCCGTTGCCGCCCTCCTGCTTATGCTTTGCTACCCTGTGCCTTTCATTTGTCGTGCCATTGTTTATTTATAATCACATCCTCTTGTTGCCTGAGGGCCATTTTATCAGTAATCCATGTGTGTGTGGGGGGTGGTTGTAACAAAAAAAAAAAAAACAAAAAAAACTCTCTTCTTCTTAATGAATTCCGTGCAATGCTCGTTCGAGAAAAAGGTGGAAGGCAAGCTCCAGACTTGCCGTGATAATGGGCACCTTATTCTTTATGGCACAAATTAGGATTTGAAAACATTAAGGTGATGTTTGGTTGGTGGCCACCGTGCGCGCTGCCACGCTTAAGGCTGCCACAACTATTAAGGATGGCATTTGGTTGACGATTTATTTTTGGCTGCCACAGTTTGTCACCGAGCAAAATCCTACCACAAGTGTGGCACTGAGGGCATGTTTGGTTCGTAACATAGTCCGCTACGAGTAAACTTCGGCTGCCGCACCTACTCCGGCTGCGGTTTGGTTTCCAAAGAAAGTTTCGGCCCACCACATCCTGTCTCCCTGTCTTTTTCTTGCTTGCTGCTGCTGCTTCTTCTGCTTCTGTAGTGTGTGGCAAGATACTATAGCGTGGCGGAAGATTTGGCCGCCACAAAGTGCGGCAAAGCCACACCGCGCCACATTGTGGCGTGGTCAGTAAACCGAGCGTACCCTGAATACCACCACCACCACACAAGTGTGGCGCCACCACAGCGGCCGTGGCACAGTGGCGCCCGTAAACCAAACTGGCCCTAAACTTTTCAAAGCTTGACTACAACAATAATTCAAATTATATACCAACTTAAATTTCTAATGAAAGGTATATTAAGAGACTCATGTTACAGAAAACATTTTACTATGGCTATGATTGAGATTTTATAATGACTGATGAATGTTGCAAGACAAATTGATAGCTATAAGATATACTCCCTCCGCTCCATAGAGTTTGACGTTTTTGACTTTTATACTTTATGTTTGACCATCCGTCTTATTTAAAATATTTATGTAAATAAAAAATAAATTAATCAATATTTAAGTATTTTTATTGATAAAATAAGTCATAATAAAATAAATTATATTTATGTAAAAAATTTGAATAAGACGAATCATCGAACAAGATGGACGGCTAGGGTGACAAACCTGGATGGGACGGACAGAGTAGTCATATTAAACACATATTAATACGCCTAATGAAGGAAGGCCTTGTCCCCACGTCCGTCAGCCCGACACCGGCAGCAGGTCCCTCTCAGTTTGAATGCGCGTGGATAGCAAGAGCAAGCGTACAGGGGTCCATGAATCTATAGCTGTTCATCACGATTTGACAACCTCACAGCCTCACAGGACATGGCGCACGGGCCGGCTCAATATCGTCGTCCTCAGCTAGGTGAGGTCCCATGAGCTATGATTCCGTCCAATCCAAGCGAACAGACATTAAGTCATGTTTATTTTTTGGGACAGTATTTTAAGTCTCATGTTGACCGGTCTGGAAGAGTTACGCGATTGAAAATTTCCAGATGTTTTTTCGGTGAAAAAAAATCCAGAGGTTTTAGTACAACCATATAAAAGGTACTCGAAAATACGTCTTGCTGCCCTGTTAGCCTAGGCTACCAAGTTGTCTGAAAATCGTTGCTTGATGCTTGATGTGTTTTCATCTAATAAAAGGGCTCTTTGGATCCATATGTATATCCAAGTAGCACCTGCTAGCGACTAATATGACTAATAAGTTAACATCCTCTAGTCTAGTTAATAATTAGCGAGTCTGTTTGTATATACTTGTACTAATTTTAGCCACTATACTTTTAATGGCATAATCAATCCAAAGAGATCCTTTCAAGTTTCATAATTTCTCTACTTTGGTTGCCGGAGGCCAGAGCTCAACTCAGAAATAGCCTACTCAAGCTAAAGCGCACAAATAGACCCCTATCAAAAATCTATATTCTTAACAATTATGAAGAACGTGGAGAGTCTTGCTTGCTGAGTTGCTCTTACGGGTTCTCCCAGGTCCTTAAGGGACATTTAGTTGCCGGTGTAAAAACATGCATTTGTTTGGTTTGTGTATCTACTCAACCTAGCTTCAGGTGTGTAAAACACGCCCTAAGATTCCCCCGGAGCCGGGCTCGATGGAACACAAGAATCGACTGTTCTTGCTAGATCAGGCTCACATGGTGTAGGTAATTAACCATCTAACGACATTATTCACACATTATTAGCACATAAATGATATTAACATATTTCCCCTCGGCAAAGGCGCTGTGGTGACCGTGAACTTCAAGATTGCCGGCTTCGGTCCTTCGGTGCTCATAGGGGTAGGGTTTCACGTAACGCTGTGTTCATAGGGTGAAAGTGTATAGGTGGCGTGTTGAGCGTCTGCGTTGTATCTTGTGTAAAAAAAAAAAAAAAAACTAATATAAAGGAGCAACAAGATAAACAAAGAGCTAAAAGATAATAGTTGCCCATAATAAATGTTACGGTGATGATTATATTTATATATTTTTTATTTTTTTATCTCGCACAACTCATCATAATACGAACAACCAAACGTAATCTCGGACAATTTGGCTGAGGCAAATGGACAACCAATTGCCACACTCTTTGCGTATATTTGGCTTGGCTGCCGGGAGCGAGGCTTCTCCCATGCGACTATGCGAGCACTAAACAGGCGTGCACTCTCTCTCTCCTTTGTGCAGCTGCACACGAATCTTCATGGCCGAAAGCTTTTTCTTTTTACCGTGTTATTACAGTATACGCAGTACGTGCACCATTTGCAATTGTTCCCTGCTCCTTCCGTTCCATGAAGTTAAGTCGTTTTTGACTTTTAAATTTACATGTTTGACCATCCGTCTTTATTCAAAAATATTTATGGAAATCATAAAATAAATTAATCAATATTCAAATATCTTCATTGATAAAATAAGTCGTAACAAAATAAATTATATTTGTACAAAAATTTTTGAATAAAGACGAAGATCGAATAAGATTTAATTACCTAATTCGCGCGACAAACTCAGATTGGGACGGAGGAGCAGTTACATGTGGCCCTGGGGAAATGTTCAGCTTCTTCCTAGCTTTCTAGCTAGTAGACTGCTGCAGCGTTGCTTGCACGGTTAGAGCCACGGACTCACAGGTTGGTTTGGTGGTCCTTGCGCGGCTTGTTCACGCGAGAGCTCTGCAACAGCACAAGAAGAGCCCTCGGGCCCGCCTGCCTAATGGTCACCTCCGAGCTCCGGCCCACCGGGCTTCTGCGCCTTCATTGCACTGTACTGGTAGGGCCGGCCTATGGCGACGCGGCGGCAACAGCGATCTGGAGCATGCTGTAGGACACGCCGGACCACCGCCTGCCGCCGCGTCGAGATCGCGCGAGCACCACCTAACGTGACCAACCAACCGTGTACCGCTCTGCCAGCCAGCCGTGTGCCTGCCATTTGATGCGTGCGTGTGCCATCGTGTCGTGTGAACGTGTGATGGATGGATGGTACTGGTAGTCCCGTATTCCACCATGGATTATGCTGCAACTGATTGTTGAGATGAACAAGTACAACCCAGGACCAGACAGGGGAGGTTGTTGGTTGGTCCACGCGTATTGTGTTGTGGTTGGACACGACAGACAGGCCAGGCGCAAAGGTAAAGATCGTGTAAAGAGTTTTTTTTTTCCTTTTATTTTCTGGAAACAGCATGGAAACAGAGTTTTTCTCTCATGTTTGCACAAATCTTGGGGGCTGCTAGACGCCAACCAGGTGAGAGTGGGCCAGCCCATCTAAAGGCCCTGCTCGGCGCCTCCCCTCTCCCATCGCCTTCAACCTCCCGATGCTCACCCCCGCCCCGCCCAGCCCCGCCTCCTGCCCCTCCCCCTTCTTCTCCCGGGTCGTCGGCCTAACCCTAGCCGCCATTGGCGAGCCCGCCGCCTCAAGCTTCGAATCCACCCGCCATGGACGACCTCCCCGCTCCCCGCGCCACCCGGTACCTGGGGCCGATGAGGCCGCCCGGCCCGGCTTCGGTGGCTGGCCCTCGCCGAGCTCACCGCCAGGCCGAATAGCCTCCACCGGCGCACGACAAATTAACACGGCGGTGCGGCGGATTGTACAACCGGGGTCACAATAGAGGAGGGGGGGGCAACGTCGACACTAACTGGGAACGCTTCGCCGGCGCGTCGGCGTCGTCCTCGAGCTCCGAGTCGCCGAGGGCCTCGTAGCGGTCGTGGGCGTGTGGGCCGTGGGCCGCGCCCGCAAAGGCTGGTCGGGCGCGAGCTTTGGCGCCGACTGGGTCGCTACCGAAGATTGGCCCAAATCTTGTGGATGATGCACGCATGCTTTCAGTCTTGTGAAGGCTGATCATTCTCTTATCTCTCTGGGCCTTTGCATTCTGACTTGATTAAAAAGATTTAACCTACTGGTTTGTTTGTTCTTTGCAAGTACAGTGCAGGGAATCTGTTATGGTAGAGTTGGATCAAATTCAGGTTTTAGGACAACAGCTAAGATAGATTAACCAGCTGCTCTGTTTATTCTTTTGTTGTCCTTTCTTCTACTGCAATTTTGTCTTTCTCACTGCACTAAAAATTAAAAACAACATTCAGTACCTTCAGATATCCACAGCGCTGAAAGGAAAACAGTTTTAAACATACAGCTTGCGTTACTCATTGGTGTTTCTAAAGAGAATCTCTCCAAGTAACATTCAGTACCACCATTTGCAAGTTGCAACTGTCCTTCCAATTCCAAGTAAACCATCCTTCTGTGTGGGCAACAGGCGATCTAGCTTTCTAGACTGCTGTAGCGATCGATGCTTGCACGGCTGGTGCCACGGACTCACAGTCACAGCACAGGCCAACAGGCGCTTGGACGGCTTGTTCACGCAACGCAAGCTATGCAACGGCACGGCACAATGCCTGGCGCTGCCCGTTGCCGCAGCACCAAACAGATCGCAGAGGACGGACGGGCTAGGTAGCTGCAGTCTGCAGAGCACTTGTCACCTCCGGGCCACCGGGCTTCTGCGCCTTCATTGAGGTCTATGGTGACGCGGCGGCGGCAACAGACATCGCGTGAGCATCTAACGTGACCAACCAACCGTGTACCGCTCTGCCAGGCAGCCGTGTGCCTTCCATTTGATGCGTGTGGCGTGTGGGTGCCATCGTTCGTCCCCGTACGCATGGCAGATTGGCATGGATTATGCTGCAGCTGATCAAGTACAGGGAAGCCAGGACCAGACATGGGAAATTGTTGGTCCACGCGTGTTGTGGTGAACAGACACGACAAGTATCAGGCCAGGCTTGAAAGATTAACCCAGTCATGAGTTCTCTTTTTTTCTGGAAACGGAATTCTGAATTGTGTTTGCACAAATCTTGTGAATGGACGTTTTCCATTTGTTTGGTTCAGCTGTCTTTGCACTACAAGGCTCATCTGTCATCTTTCTGGGAGCGGTGTTTTCTGACTTGCATAAAAGATTAGCCCATTGCTTTGTTTGTTCTTTGCAACAGTACAGGGAAGCCGCTATAGTAGAGTTGGATCAAATCTAGGTTTCAGGACAAACAGCTAAGATAGATTAACTGGCTGCATTGTTTGTTCTTTGTTGTTCTTTCTTCTACTCTACTGCAATGTTGCATTTGTCACTGCAACCAAAAAGAAAAGAAAAAAACTTTAGTACCTTCATATCCACCGCACTCACCCAAATTAAAAAAAAATAAAATCTTTCAGTTAGACACTCAGTACCTTCAGAGACCCCGCGCCGAGAAAGAAACAATTTTAAACATCTAGCTTGCGTTACTGATTGATGATTGATGTTTCTGAAGAGAATCTCTCGAAGGTAGGCATCTAGGAGTGATCATTCATCAGAGCTGCACCAACCTGACGACAGCGCCGAAGACATTAGTTGTCAAAGTAGCTTGATAGTACTGTTAATTCGGCTGCCTCCCTTTATGGAGACTGTCAAACTTCTTTTTTTTTTTTTTTTTTTTTTAACCTTGGAGACTGTCAAACTTGCTCATACAATTCCCAGTATTGCACACTATGCTAGCTGCAAAAGAGTTGTAAGGTGTCCCAGCAACATCAACACCATTCCAATAGCAATACCAAGCACAAACTCATGGATAAGAATTTATAGGTGCATATATACTTGGTCACTACCTAAACCTTATCTCGCCACCCAACGCAAAATTATTTATTACAATATATGCACAATTTAGACTTTATTATTTACACTTTTCCTACTTGTCTTTCGCAAGAAATCGTGTCTCTGTCTCTTTCATCGCGGTCGCGGCGCGGACGCGTGGCCTTGTCCGTTTCCTTGTTGGCGCGGGCGTCTGTGCGGACGCGAAAGTGGAAGCGACGCAGGGCGGGTCTCCTTTTGCTATTCCTGGGTCTGGTTTGTGCGCCCGTTAACCGTAGTGGCCTTTGATGCCAATCCAATGGATTGTCGCCGCCATCTTTGTTCTAATTCGGGCGCCTAACTGCTTGTGTCGTTGTCGCGACGGAGCTCGAGGGGGCGAGTCCTCCGGCACCCTTTCTGGCGCGGCGGAGGGGGGCTAGGTCCCGCATCTCAAGTCCTTCTCTCCCTCCGGCGCATCCATCGGCAAGATCCACCGGCGTCTCAATGCGTTATCGGTTAAGTTCAATGTCGGGTTGCTTTTCCTCGATTTTGAACTGGTTTGTTTAGAGGTTCTTCTAGATCCGGCTACAATCGATGCATTGAGGAAGCGGATCCATTCGGTTGTTGTAAGATTGGCAATGATTTGTGTTTGGATTTGCTCGATAGCCGTGATTTGCTCGATACCCGTGTTTTGCGCCCGTCGCGGTCGGCGTTTAGGAGAGGTCGGTTGGCGGGGTGCTAGCGGCGATTCTCAAGGCTCCTCTTCGTGCATCAACACTTGCCGTGAGCTTCAATGCACCTGCCCGCTATCGGCTATGTCTATGTTGGCTTTATCGGCTATATTGACGTGTCTCGCACCACGGAGAGAAGAGGAGAACCGCTTGAATGATCCTCGCATCAACATGCCCTATGAGCTCCCATGAATCTGCCAAGCTTACTACTGGTTATGCCTATGAGTGATGAAGAGACAGAGAGCGAGAAGCTTACAGATAGATTGGTTGTCCCCGAACTCCGAACATAGTCAATCGTGGGCGGTCTTCCGCAGTATGTATACTTTAATCTCCACTCATTTAGTTCATTACTGTATTCCATCAAGGCCGGAGAAATTACCACCATGCCCCGGTTCAACAAAGTGATTAGATTACATCTTTATTGGATCTCATTGACAAACGTGCATTAGATTACATATATGAGTAAATTTAGAATGTTATTACCATTTTTGGCTTTCTGCAAACACTCCCAATGCATGTTTATATGAGTGTGGATCTGAAATAATTTGTGTGGTTCACGCTATCTCTAACCTTAGTTGGTAATTCGTGAAGACCGATTATAACAATCACTACATCTAAATTGTCCGATTGTTTCTCCATAGGTGGTAGTGATTAGAGAGAAGCTTGCGAGCTATAAGAGTCCGAACCATTGGTTTTGATCCGGATGTGGCTACGTCACGCCGATGTAGTGGGTTTGGTAGCTACCGATTTCCAAATCGATGGTTTTGGTCCGGATGTTGCCGTGTCCTAGTTGGTTTTTGCCCGATTTCTGTATTTTGCGGGGAAAGGAGTGACGACGGGGAAGCAAAGTATATACATGCCGAAACTAGGAAGCATTGGCTTCAGTGAGTTGTCATAGGCTCCACTTATGAAATCTATTGGTTTATTTGCTTGTGTGTATGTGTGTGGAGGAGGCATAGGGGTGTGTGTCACCACGCTTTGCTTGCTTCTAAATCCCAATTGATGCACATTTTTTGCTTAAACTTGCCATCGTGCTAATTGAGGTTGGTCCCTCCGGTGATGCACCGTTGAGAAAATCTGAATTTCGCATGTCCGCAGTTCTAGCTTGCTATCTGCTTGTGCGCTAGATTTTAATCATGCCTAGATTATCCTTATCTCTTTTATGGAGATAAAACTATGCCTAGTACACCATGCCCATTTTGGTCAGCTACCAATAATTGTTTATTTGAAAAATTATAACACATCGTAATTTACTTTGTTGTGTTCTGCAAATACCGCCTCATTGCCCGTCTTTCACTCTCCTTGTTTCTCTGTTTGGCGTTCTATGGGATGCTATCAAAACTAATTGTGGATGCTACTGTTGTATTTCTACTATCTATTGTACTTTGCCTTCACACTAAAGAATGTTTGTGTTGATTTAACTAGTTTAATGGTCTTGGTGTTTCGCTTTAAGGCACTAAAGTGTGTTCCATTGCTATAGATTTTTCGTTTTTTGTTTGTTTTTCCTCGAATTCCAATTATGATTAGCTGGGTGAGCCATTCATAGGTTCATAGCAGCCGCTAATCCACGCTTTTCAATTATCTAAATATTTTCTTGAGGTTTATGTAGTCATTCAAAAGAAAATCAATTGGCTAAAAATGCAGCCTACGCTTTGGATCGTACTAGTTAGTACCTTTTTCTAGGTTTCATTTTTATTAGCAGTCAATTGCATATCTGAATGACAACAATTTTGGTATTTGACATGTGCAATGTCCATTCTTGCCACCTATAATTTTCAATTTTGTTTAGCAATTTCCATTTGATTAAGAAGGGAAATTAAACTAGTGGCTAAGATACTAAACAAGAGCCTCTTGAAGGTGCCGATATTCATTTGTTGTCTATCCCGTAGTCATCCCTTTTTATGTGCTTCTTGTTGGTTTCACATTTTTCCCTTATAAATATTCTCTCTTTTTCCTGTGCATGGTGTGTGAGCTATGTATCTTTACTATCACGAGTAGCTCCGTAGCTCCTTCCGGTCGTTTGCATTCGCTTGTTTAGTTGTTTTAGAGGTGACCGGCTCTCTATTCTTTTTTGTAAAATGAATGCGTATCTTCATCGTTCAGTTATTGAGCTTTAGGGGCTCTCAATTTGCCCTCTCTTGGGTTCTTGCATTATTGGCTGCCTCATGTTGGTAATGATATTGGTTGGATTCTGTCCCTTGTCGGGACAATCTTTACCTTGCTTACGTATCTTAGTTGCTTCGTATACTCTCAAACTATGTATTTTTTGTTGATATCAATGGGAATAGGAAGGTGCTACAAATATATGTAGGGTGAATTGCGAGATCACTATAACTGAAATCTTGGTTTTGTTTGTTGAGTGTCTTGCATACTCTCATGGTGCTTTCTCAAGTGTAAGTTGCATTCGTTGTCTTGTTAACCATAGTTCTCTCAACTACCTTCTTGCATTATCCTCGCCGGTGTCCTCGATATTTTGCTTGGGTTATTTCACTCTCCAAGATGAACGAGCTCTTCCCCGACTTAATTTATCGATGAAGGGACCAAAGATTGTGCTTGCTGATTTTTGTTTTAGGCAAGATTATTCGACCGGAGCTAAGGTTAGCGACCATTTCTACCGTAACTTGGACAACTACAAAACCTTGATAGCTTGTGAGTTATCCTTCGTTGAATTTCTACTCGATTGTACTTGAACTATGATTTTATTCTATTCTTCTATGTGCAAGTACCATTTTACCGATTGCACATTTATAAGTAGTAAATTACACACCTCAAATACCGCAATTATGGTGTATAATATGTGCAATCTCTAGTCTTTATATATAACTTTTCTACTATTTTGTTTTCCTTATTATTTTACCAATATCAAACTATGTTGATGCACCCGATTTGTTGTGTACACGAGAGATCTACTTAGGTTTGATTTGCCGTGTACACTCGCTTAGTTAAGTATGCCGAGAACGCCTACTTTCAAATCCAACGTTGGGGTTATATTCTTCTTTGAGGTTGCAATGCAGCCATACTATACAAGATACTTTGAAATTTTGTAGTGGTTATGCAAGGTAGCATGCTCACGATTAAACTACGCTTTTCGAGCTCACCTTTTGGGGCTTCAAAAGGAGCTATGACTCAATGTTATATATTCTCTTTCATGTTCACTTTTGACCGAAAATGCATGCAAGTCCTGTTTTGGATCGACCGGTTATTAGTTTTGCCCTTATTGAACTTTTATTAGGAGTAAATTGCAAATTCAAAATACTGCAATTACAGAGATATGACTTGTGCAAATTCTGTTTTCCATAGAAAAAAAAATTGTTTATTGTCTCTTGTTTTTCGTGCTAGGACAATATTTGAATCAAAATTGTAGTAACGAAGTTCAATCTCTTGCCGGGCAGTCTGATATATAAAAATTCTCATGGATTAGCAAAGACCTAACTAGTTTATTTGAACATTCAATGGCAATAACATGAAATTTGTCAAATGAAAACTAGTTTCATTATTTTCAAACCTCGTTACAACTGTGGTAGCCGTTAGCTCGCACAATTGAGTAAGTTGTAGGGCATTATCATCGCTTCCAAGACCAATATGCATTAAAGAATCTGGTTCTTCCATTTCATCAACTCGTTGGTTGTGGACCCGCAAAAAAAAATAGAATTTGTCAAATCTGTCCCCTTGTTTGTAGAAGTTGTCATGTCACTTGTATTAAAAAAACTTTGTGAAATCTATCTACTTGTTTGTCTTAGCTGTCCCGTCCTTGTGTTAAATAAAATTTGTTTGAAACAAGATCTCATAGTACAAAAACAGGGGACCCCTCGCGATACAAGTCGATAATACGTAATGACATCGCTTGATTCCCTATATAAACCTACGCCGAGGCGGATTGTGAAAGTAACACTTTCGCTTCGAGGTCGAAAATGTTAGGCCCTCGAGGCCGAGACGCGAAGGTGAATTTTTGTTTTTATTGTCACTTGTAATGTCCCTTGTACCGTAGTTTTCTCCGGCTTGTAATGTCCCTTGTATTGTATTTGTCCCTTGTGCTTGTCATTTGTTTATGTCCCTTGTGCTTGTCATTCAAATTACAAGATTTTCATTTCTTGTACAGATTGTAGCTACTACATCTTAACTATATATGTCTCAATTCTTGTACGCATTGTAGCTTCCCTCGCCAAGAGAAGCTACTGAGAACTATGAGATGTCCCAGACAATCGGGAGCAATACTCTACAACATGGCCTTGCCGTCATCTCGTCTTTGGTAAGGAATGTCAAGCATTCAATATCCTAGTTGATAAGTACAACTCTATATGTAGAAGCTAGTAATAAATATGTATTGTCCGTTGTTCCATACAAATTTTGATTCTGTTCATCAACTATATGAAATCACTAGCTCACCAGAAAACTCTATCTCGGAAACTCTATCCGTACATGTCAAACTCTATATGAGCACGCTAGCCATCTCGAAATTTTGTGTTTGCTAACACAAATTTGCTATTTGTACACCAAAGTGCTAGCATGGGGTGTTGTTTATGGTTCCATCTAAGTTCTAGCATTGATAGATTACACTAAGGTCACCTTGATGAACATCACAAAATCTTGTGTGGACAATTTCTAATTTTGGCCTAGATCAGTATTCGTAGAAGCATCATGAAAAAAGCTAATTGTTACCCCTTCATGAAAAAGGCGTGCTTCCATCTAAGTTGTAGCATCATTAAAGATTTTGTTATGTTCATCTTAGAAACAAAATCTGTTTGTCCGTGAAGTGCCTAATTGTTATTACCGACTTTTTGAGATGCTTAAAATGGTGAGTTTAGTACTTGTAGTCAAAGGTGCTATGAAACCATAGCCGCCAATAGGGCAATTAAATATTTGATTGCATGCATGCAAAATTTTTCTCGATATGATTTTCAGCTTCCCTTGTGCTATGTGACAAGTGCCGTGTCTCTTGTTTGATCTTAATCTTGTCTTTTGTGGCAGGTCACCACCTTCTATGCACCATTGTTGTCCTATTCATGAATGTTTTGCTGACTATGCACCATTGGTGTCCTCAGGGCTTGCTTGTGATGCTTTGCTACACTTGATTCTAAAATGGTGAGTATATGTATTGAATGCTGCCCTTACATTAGTGAGTCCCACTTGCCTCTTTGCTTCGATCTTTTTTTTTCAACTACCCATTTGAACCATTGGTGTCCTCACCCTATTTGTTTTCTTGTTGGATGTCGTATAAGAAAGATTGAGGGCGAGCTGAATTGGTTGAGAGGGATATTGATAAAGTTGAGGGGGTAGGAAACGGAGCTGAAGGCCAAAGGAGAGACTTACTAGTACGAAATTAGTAGAAATCGGTAAGAACTATGGTATTGGTGTCTATCATCCATTGGTCATCAGTTTTTATACTTCATTATTTCTTTGTTACACCAGCCTATGTTTGTTAATTTATGGCCTTTGTCGTTGTCTTGTCATCCTCTCCTACGCATACTTCTCTCTCTCTGCCGCCTCACTGCCGCATGCTTCTTCTCTCGCTTCGGTGCTTTGCATTATTTTGGTTTGCGTGCACATGTGTAGCTTAGCGGGGTTTCTCGATCCTTGACATGCATTATTTTGGTTTCGGATCTAACTTCGGCTTTCCATTGCACTTGCAGGCAAAGAAATTTATCGTGTCCATGAAAGAAGTTGTTTGAGTTGGTGGTTTACGCTCTTGGATGCTCGAGTAGAATTTGTGATGGAAATCTTATGAGTCATTCCCCTTTACGGTGAGTGTTGTCTCTACAATAGAAAAATCATGAACAAAGATAGTTGTGACCAAGCTTTATGTGCAAAACATGCTTTTTGTTAGTCTTTTGTCTATACTTGTTATTGGTGTCCATCATCCATTGTTCTCGATCCGGGTCCTCCCCACCCCAAATGCCTCTAGGCAGCCAAAAATTGCTACTAGTTTTATGTGCAAAACATGTTTTCATATTTCTAGGTCTGTTTTTTTACTTCAAACAAATATGCTATCCTATTCAAAATGCTTAATGAGTTAACTGAATATTGGCCTCGATATCCGTGCTCATTGTAATGCTCAATTGCAAACTGTTAATAGTCTAAATTCCAAATCATTTGTAGTACAAATTGCGTATATAGTTAATCGCAATTTCAAAGATGATTATATGAAATTTTGATTCCTATTGATACTTTGGTATTTTGAATGCCTAATTGCAAACCGTTATTCAAAGTGTAAATTGCAAACTGTTATAGTATAAATTGCTCATATAGTTAATCGCAATTTTAGTTAGGACTATATGCTATTTGGATTAGTACTGATCCTACATTGCCCCGCCTTGGACATGTGTGTTTCGGTTGGGCATCTGTGTTCGAGGTTGTACACGATTGTACATAGGGCGTAAGCAACCAATTGGAATCGGATAGTGGGGAATTTGTATTCGGACAAGGAGGACAACCATGGCCAGTACACAAAGAACAGAAGATGAGCAGAGGACAAAAGATAGACGTAAAAATAGGAACATACCAATCCACTTTGATTGATCTTCTTTTCTTTGTTCTTGTTCTTGTTCTCCTTTGAAATTCTCGTAGATCGATCCCGATCGGTCGGTCTTTGCAAAGATCAGCATGTCCCCTTGTGTTTCTTTCTTGCCCCGGATTTAATGGCACTTCTTTAATTACTTTGTGAATTTGTCCCCAGCCACAGGCGTGGCCGATCGGGCTCGCTTTTGGTTAACGGGTTCGACCTGGTACCCGTTATTTTTTGCGGGCCCGTTAGGAAGGACTTCCATACGGGCGCTGCTTGGCGTTTCTACGGATGCTCTCGCTTACGTAGCTGGACGTTGGATTAGGATTTGAGGTTCCAGGTAGTTGCAAGATTTGGGGGTCAAAATCTTGTGAAAGAGATATAGCAAGACCCTATTATTTATAATAATATGGGACCATGTTAGTACAGAAACATCACACCATCAACATTGCATCGCTGAATAAAAGAAAAACTCAAAGAGAAGTGGCCTCCTCTCCTCTGCTATTAGTTCAAACGTAATGCTCTTGAAATTAATCCCGTCATAAATCAGAAAGCACCTGAACAGTTCATTTCCAATTGGATTGGATAGAGTGGGTCATGACTACAAGGAGAAGAAGAAGATACCGTCACTAATTGACTCTCCTTGTTGCATCAATTATTCTGACCTTACTTTCAGTTTTGGTGGGTTTTATGTCACATCACACCAAATGGCACCAAATTAAATTATCCCTAGATTATTCAGCTCCTTTCTCTGAGTTTCTACTCTCCACACACCCAATTCAGCTTTCTCTTTAGTATATTCACAAAAATCCTCCCCTGATCCACAACTCATCAATCATCATGTGTCCTAAATCCAAAGCCAGCAAAGCCCCCAGCTGATGCCCCCACAAACCATGGGCCACCAAGTGCAATTGAAAGGTTAATTCCGTAATTTCTCTGGACCACCCGAAGATGAGATTCTGCTGGTGCCGCCGTGCTGGAGCAGCTGAGCTAACCACCTGCCGGTTCTTGTCTCGTCGTCTGTAACTTGGCTGATAAGCAAGTCGTCACCTGTTAGCCACCAGCAAGGCTCACCAAGCAAGCAAGACTCGTTAGGCTAGGCTGTTTGGCCAAGAAATCGAGAACTCAGGCAGGCGTCCTCCTCTTCCTCGCCCCGTCGTGAATTCCACGCTGGTTCAGGGATGTCGACCGAGCTCCTGACGAAATTCCTCACGTAAGTGCCCTCTTCCTTCCATCCCTGTCCAGGGCCTTTCTTGCTTGCCTGGAATTTGGTTGGAGACTGTGGGGTGCCGGGCGATTGCGGTTGTTCTCTGTTTCTTGAAGAAGGCTGTGCTGAGCTCAATCTGTTATTGTTTCAATTTAATTTTGTTGCAGGATGCTGTTCGGGTATGCCATGCCAGCGCTGGAGTGCTTCAAGGCGATCGAGCAGCGGCCCGGCCGGGCAGATCAGCTCCGCTTCTGGTGCCAGTATTGGTAATGATTCTGAAGCCTTGTGTTTTCTTTGGGTCTTTGATGATACGCTTTAGCTTCCTGTGATTTCATTTCCTCAATTGGGTGCTGTTGGGTGGTGATACGAATTCGAATTGCTACTAATAGAGAGGGTTGGATACTTGGATCTATCGAACCTGGTGCTTGTCCACAAAAGGGGATCGATTTCTTCTATCCAGTAGGTACAGTGTAGTTTCGCTTGATGTGGAATTCAGTACCAAAAGTTTTGTTTACCCCCTTCAATGAATCAAAGAAAGAATTATGTAAAATAAATTCAGTAGCAAATCCCATTCTCCTTTAATGATATTGTTAAGGATTATATGTAGCAAGTTTGTACTTGGGATAAATAAGCACACCATCTTCTAGTTCGTTGCTGAATTTATTTTGTGGTGTTTGACTTCACTGAAACCTGCAGCATCATAACGTTCTGTTTTGGGTCTTGGTCTTGCTAAGTTTGACTAGTTTCAGCAATCTTGCAGGATCATCCTGGTCATCCTTGTCATGTTCGACGAAATTGCCGGGGTTCTCATTTCCAAGTAATCGCCAAAACACAAATCTGAAACTCATGTTCCTTCAGAAAAGTGCAGTGTTTTGACGTTTTTCCCCCTGTCATTCCTGTCACAGGATTCCAATGTACTACGAGGTGAAGCTAGCCTTCCTCGTCTACTTGTGGTACCCAAAGACAAAGGTATGTACTAGAAACACTCTGCCTGCAGTTCACCAACAAAAAGAGGTAGCTCTGAACTAGGAAAAACTAGTTGGTGATGCAGTTCACCAACTAAAAGATGTTTGCAACTTGCAAGGTGTTCTGAACTGAATGTTGTTGTGCTCTGAACTAGGGAACGGACATCGTGTACGAGACCTTCCTCCAGCCGCTGGTGATGCAGTACCAGCCCAACATCGAGGCTAGGCTACAGTACCTGCGTGCCAACGCCGGTGACATCCTCGTCTTCTACCTCAAGAACTTCACCGAGAGGGGCTACGAACTCTTCCTCCGGGTGCTCGACTACGTCCGGTCGCAGGCGTCCAGTGGATCAAGAACACGGGTACACACTACCTTCACCAATTTGGCAATTTGGCTATATATTCCTCTCCTCTTCGGAAGCTAATGCATGTGTTGTGATTGCTTCCGTTGGTGCAGAGATTCTTCTCGTTCAGAGGACAACGGACGGAGAGGCCAAGCTTCACCGATGACGACTATGCCACTGGCGGCGACCGGAGGGATGGGGGAAGGCACCGCCGGCCACGCAGTGGGTACTAGTAGACCAAGACAACAAGTAGTCACTGAATGTATAGGATGTGCATAGAAACAGAAACGATTACTCATATAGGCTTAGGTATAGGATCAAATCAAGCAAACCATGAGCCAGATTGATTTGAACACCGGTGGTTTACGGACAAAACTTGTAGGATTCTATCTTTTCAAGTTTAGGAACCTTTGATTATTTGAGCTAGTATATTTACCATCTGACATTCTGATCTCAATGAGCTCATTGTTTTCCTCCCAATTCATTTTTAGGGTTGGAAAACACCATGGTTTTGGGAAGAAAATATGAGAAGCTCTTGGAGATGCTATTATGGCATTAAACAAATCAGAATATCTGTTAATTGTAATTTGTAACATGCCATATTGAACGGAAGAAACTTTGGAAGCTCTGTGCAAATTTCAAACACTGAATCGAGTACAACTGTACAAGCAACGTCAGAAGGCATAAGATGGTTAAGGGTCCACTGACTGGAAAATCCAGCAAATCAAAGCGAACCCCATCATTGACAAAATCATAACTGTAACGTGAGTACGTAACAACTCACTAAAACTGTGTTAGTAATAGCCGACATAGTGAAATCCAAAAAGCAGCCTATTCCTAGGAACAGAAATGGTGATCCTTCAAGATGGTCATGACTGTCAACCACTTAAAATTGATCTCATTCAGAGCCCACATCAACACCCTTCTTTGCTAAGAATTCCTTTGCCTCCACAATATCCTGCATAATCCGTCAATCTTTCAGACATAGAATAAACCAAGGTATGGTCATACAGCCAAAACAAACATCATTCAGCAATTAGCCTGGATTTCTTTGTCATGATCTGTATGAAGATCCATGAGACGCACAGCAAAGACAGCTCAAGAAGTTTCCAAGGTTCCTCAGAAATTTAGTACCTAGGACTAAAATAGCTAACCTGTTGCAGTAGTAGAGCTTCTTGAGGACAGGTTGGGAAGAACATAAGTCCAAATCCAACCATAAAAAAAGGCCATAGCATCCAAGAGCCACTACCAAGTAGATGGGAAGCTGAAACAGCAACAATCAAATTCATAAACAAATTACCAATCGCCTTTCACTATTGTTTTTAAAGATATTTTACTAGCAAAAATCAGTGACACTGACCAGCCAAGTATAACTTCGAGGAACAGTTGAGGATTCAAGCAGAGCAATCCAGATGGCTGAGATCACTACCAGTATTGCGGCAATCTTGAATATGTGCTTCATTTGGGGATGAGGTGCTTTCCTGTCATAAAAGAAAAATAAAATAAAAAGGATGACAAACAAAACATAGCTGATATGATTACTTATTCTCATTCCCAACATACAAGCCATTACACAGCTTAATTATGTTCATACTGGTGCCGGTGGGTTTAGTTGCACACAGTACTCTAGATTGATTTAATTTAGCTGGGCAAAATGTATAGAACTTTGAGAAGGACACACACTGTCATGAACAGATCTAGCTAGGTCACTCAGCAGCATCAACACATATTATGGGAAATGTGGTTTTGCGCTAACAATACTAATAAGCCAACTCCATGGGATCGGACAGAGGGCTGTTTACCATAAACTGAGGCAACTCAGGCTCTGGATCTGTGCTCTGCAAAAATTCAATGGTAAATGGCGATTTTTAGGGATGGAACCGGTATAGCAGCATCAAAGAGCCAAATAGGTGTAAGTTACAGCTGGGGAGCTCAGTTTCGCACAGAAGGCAGGGAAGATAAAGGTTGGGAATACCTGATCGGTGCTCGTCGCCGGCGAAGAGAGGCCTCGGCACCTGGAGTAGGGCGGCGGCGGTGGTGGCGGGCCTGGCGGCGGTTGTAGCCGACCGCGTCGGAGGGTAGAGACAGAGAGAGAGAGAGAGAAGAGAGAGACAAGGTGGACAAATGCAATGGCGCCGTTAGCCCAGCCCAGCAGGGATTCGGGCCAGTTGGAGCGCAGCGAGCCGAGCCTTCTCCTGGGCCGTTCTTTGAGAATTGAGAGACCGTAGGCCTGAGGGAGGACATGCATGGCCCACAACCTATTTGCATGATTATCTCCACTAATAGTAACTCAACCAAATCATGCACATTTCACTTGGCCATTCAGTTCATTGTGCACCCGATCCAACAAATTTCTTGCATATATAATCCCTATAATAAATAGGCGCGCAGTAGCTCGGTTTATGAACCAACATAGGCTCAATCGAAAACTCAAGATTGAGGATCCATGCCGGCGTGAAGAGGAACTTGGGCTTCGGTGGTTGCGGTCGACGGCGGCGGCGGCGGCGGCGGCGACGAGGAAGCTTGGAGAAGAAGAGAGATCTATCTAGGCTCATGTTTATGAATTCTAGTGTGTTCGGGGACTTTTCGTAAACATCCGGATACCGCTTTTATTAATAAAGTTCCTATTTCGCAAAAAAAAAAAAAAAAAAACTATACGATAACACGGAGATTCCCCTAATGTACTACTTTACACAATAATACTAATTATTTACACACGTGTTTTGCCAAGGAAACAACTGTGTGCAAATATTCAAAAATTCAAGGTGAAGCAATATGTGTCCGTAACCCTTAGGGGCACTCACAACGCTAGAAACTATCATGGTTTCTATAATTTTGGACATTGTGTCAAGAAGCTATCTCCCACAATCCAATTTTCTATCATGATGTCACATGACCCACTTATCACCTCACAAATTGTCTTGGTTTTTTCGTGAAGACTTGGTTTCTTAGTTAGACTTTGGTTTCTTGTGTTTTCCTCTCTCTCTTCAATAAATACAAATGTCACATCAACAAAAAAGCAATAAATAGAGAGATAATAAATGAGGATAGAACCATAACGCAGTCCATTGTGTGAGTGCTCTTAGCTTGGTAATGTTGCATTGCGGTGGCACGTGTGGGCTGACGGTTCATGAATTTCATTCCTCCAAGGAAAAACTAAGGGCTCTTTCTTTGAACGACAAGTGGATAAGGACCCCGCGTGATCCGACCTCAAGATGGCAACGGGTAAATACCCGACGGGTAGTGCCCACCCGCACCCGCACCCGCGGAGTAAATCTTACCCGCTCCCGGGTTACCCGTATCCGCATGCGGGTAGGAAAAGTCATTCCATACCCGTACAGCGCGGTAAATTCTACCCGACGGGTAACCCGTACTGCGCGAACATACCCGAGTATGACATATGAAATGCTTTATAAATTCAAATATTTAATAAAAATTAGGTCAATATATGTGCACAAAAGCAAATCTAACATCAATTAGCAATAATACTAGTGTTATATATGTAGACTTTAGTTGAATTGGCTCAAATTCTAGTGTTATATGGGCAAAATTTATTATGATTGTTAGTGATATATGCGGGGTATTTATTACCCACGGGTAGACGCGTATGGGTAGCATGCACCCGCACCCGTACCAGCGTCGCCGATGGGTAGAAAATTTTTCCAATAACGTCTTGGCGGGTAGAAAAATCATTCCATACCCGCATCTTTATTGGGTAAAACCCGTCGGCATGCTTCGGGTTTCGGGTGCCGTTGCCATTTTGAATCCAGCCAAACGGCTCAACCCGCACAACAAGGCGCAGCAGTTATGGGAGTACTCCTAGGAGTACTAGATGGGCTCCCAAAGATTCCCCGCACGGGCCGCATGCCGAGACGGACGCACCGCCGTACGATTCGGAAGCGGTAAACAATCCTGAGCGGGGGACAGGTGCCACTGACAGGTGGAGACATCAGCACAGGCGCCTGCATTGCACGGTGCAGCCAGGAGTGCCACGCTGTTGACACGAGTCACGACACGGGCCGCAGGTGAACCACCACCCGGACCGGCGGCGGCGGCGTCTCTCGGTCCCCAGCCTCCTCGGTCACGCGCGCGTACAAATGCCACCGGGTCGGTCGGGTCCCCGGCCTCCTCTCCCTCACAGTTCAGTCACGAGAGGGGCGCTGCCCGCGGCCAATACCCTGCTTCGCTGTTCGTCCTCCCAGCCCGCCGCCACCGATTCCCCTGACCTGATCGTCACGGGCTCCCTCGCTCGCGTCCACCTCCAGGCCGTTTTAATCCAGCCTCTTCCGAGCAGAGTTGGTTACACAGTCAGTCACTTCCGCTTCCTTCGCTGTAGCCAAGAAGAACTCGTCCGTCCTCCCCTTGTTATTCCGTTCCAAAGATCCAGCACCAGCACCAGAAGCAATGAAGGGCATGGGCATAGGCCCGACGATGGATTCGACGGCGCCTGCGCCACCGACGACGGGCAAGTCTTCGTCTCCACACATGTCGATGATGCACATGACCTTCTTCTGGGGCGACCACGCGGTGGTGCTGTTCCCGGGGTGGCCCGGCGCGCGCGGCACCGGGGCGTACCTGCTCTGCCTCCTCTTCGTGCTCGCGCTCGCCGCGCGCTCGCCGCGGCCTCCCGCTGCGTCGCGCGCCCGCACCGCTGGTGGTGGCGGTGCAGGGGGCCGGTGGGCGCGTCCCGGCGTCGTCGGCCGCGCTGCTCACCGCGGCGCACGCCGCCAGGATGGGCACGGCGTACCTCGTCATGCTCGCCGTCATGTCGTTTAACGGCGGCGTGCTACTCGCCGCCGTGGCAGGGCACGCGCTCGGGTTCCTCCTCGCGGGAGCAGGGTCGGCGGAGGAGGTGCCGCCGACGCCGACGCCGTCAGTGGACACGGGCGAGGTGGCGTCGGCGTCCACCATCCGGATGGCTCAAGGCCTGAAGGGTGAAGGCTGCTGCTGCTACAGGGTAAATGCACTTGGTTAAACAAATGACTGTCTTGTCTCGTGTTCTCTGTTGCTTGGCAGCATCTGAAAATTTTAGAGTAAAATGCATCATGGGTACCTAAACTATTGTGTGGTGTACCGACTAGGTACTCTAACTTAAAAACATAACGTGTAGGTACTCAAACTATTCTCGTGGGTATCAAATATGTACTCCAACTTAAAACGTAATAGTTATGAGATCAACGCGTGGCTTCGCCGGAAGGAAGTCGCCGAGTACGGCCGCCGCCGGCTCCTGTCGTCGGTCCCCCTCCCTTCTCCTCCGGCCTCACGCCCAGGTTGAAGGGAGTGGGGATCTATCGTTTTCAATAAGTTTTTTCCTAGTAGATTGAGTCTTCAAGTTTAGGGTTTCTCCGAGCTCCAATCGAAGAGGTTGGCCACGGCGTAAGGCGTTGTCAAGATCATCGATGGAGCACCGGAGCATGTCGTTCCTCAACGGTGATGGCAAGACGAAGACATCACCATTGATAGAGAATAAGGTACTCCAGCCCCCTGTCTTTGTCTCGCTTTGGTTCTATACTGACCATGGCGGTGGGCTAGGGAGATTTAGTTTTCCAACGATATCTATCCGGATGTCGGGTGGATTTGTGTTCTCCCATGACAAATGCGGTGAAGGTGACGACGATGAGTTCGATGGCGTGTCGGCGGCGCTAAATTCATCATGTTTACATGGGGAGTTTTATTTTTCACCGGCGGCGGCGTCAACTACGAGGTCGCGACCACGGATCGGTTCTTCTTCCTCCTTCACGTTTGCTCCTTCGCGATTCATCGATATGGCGTGGATGGTGGTCCGGTCATGTAGAAAACTCAACCTTGAGGATCCATGCCGGCATGAAGACGAACCTTTGCTTCCGGTGGAAGTAACCGACGGTGGAGGCGCGACACCGGCACCGAATAGAATTGTCTAGGGTCTTTGTTGGGATTTCTAGTTTGTTTAGGGGAGCATTGCAGAAAAGTCCGGATGTACCGTGTACTCTTTTAATATAATGTTCCCACGTCGCCGCAAAAAACTTAAAACGTAATAGTTAGGTACTCAAACTATTCCGTGGCTACCGATAGGTACTCCAACTCCAACTCGAATTGTAAATATATATTTCGATTGGCTCAAAATGATAGTATAAAATTCTCGTAAATATATATTTAGATTGGCTCAAAATGATAATTAGTTTGAGAAGATAAACTATTATTTACAAAAAACGATCTTGTTATTGTAATCAACACACAAATAATTAGCATGATAGTTTTATACTTTAATTTTTATCTATAAATATTTATGAGAACTTTAAGCTACGAATATTTATAAGAATTTTATACTATGAGTATCTCTTATGAATACTATGAAATTTAATAGAACCTACACGTGCGTGCAGGTTAGCGGCAAAAGTAAATAACAACTTAGTTATGCTTCGATTAAATAAATGTAAAAGAAAAAAAAAGGAAAAAGGAATTGAATACCGCCTATTACGTTTTGAGTTGGAGTACCTATCCGGTATCCACGTAAATAGTTTGAGTACCTGCCTCATTACGTTTTTAAATTGAGTACCTATCCGTACCCACATAATAGTTTGAGTACCTAATCTGTTACATTTTTAAGTTGAGTACCTATTTGATACCCACACAATAGTTTAGGTACCTAGGATGCATTTTACTCGAAAATTTTAGGATACTCTTTCCATTGTGCTCCAGACGCCATTGCCGATGTCACCTACTACCTCTATCGTGTTATGGATTCTTACTCTTTCTTTGTAAAGATGGATGGTATGGTATAATGATGTGCTGAGTTTTTTGCCAACAATATGATGTGCTATTATATTCAAGAACACGAAATCTCCCTGTTTTTTACAAACTTACTGTACATATACACTGCGAGCGTGGATATAAAGTCTCCTGGAATCAGGCACTGTAGAGCGCGATTCCAGCTCTGGTGGTGGCCAAAATATTCCCTGCTGTGGTTTTCCGTCACCAGATAAGATGCTATGTGTGTTGGTTCTCCAGGATTTTTTTTGGAAGCAATTATTAGAATTACAATAATATCAATAGCATCGTATTGCTAAAAAATATCTATGACGTTATCTATTATAATAGTGGAATAAAAATATTGTCCTATCCTCTATATCCAAAACGATTTTAGGTGTTCATTATCACAGTCACAGCAGCAACGAGTTACATAACAGTGTGCTGAAAAATGATGTCTCCCATGCACCACACGTTCAAGGATCTTGACCTTCCTATCTGTGTAGATCTGCAAATATTGGCTACACACCAAGTGCTCGAGAAAATGCCGGCCATGAATAAATTGAATACGAATGTCAAGCCTGATGACATTCAGATTTTATTTCATTTCATTTCTTGTTATTTCGTGTTTAGTGGTGTGGAGAAGCACACCAGGGTGAGGGAGCCTTGGTGGTGCAGACAAGCACGAGCTGCTGCTGCTACCCTCACTTGCACAATACAAGACCACGGGCACGGGAGCTGCGTTGCTGGGAGTTGGAAAGCTTGGAACAGATGAGTACAGAGTAGAGATAGTGCATAAGGGGAGTTCCTGTAAATAGTGCATAAGGGGAGTTCTTGTTGCGTGTTAATGGTGCATGGTGTGTTAAAGATTTTGTATAATGCAGATCCAGGGAAGGAAATTACCTCCTCTATATGCATACAAGCATTTATCCATATCTCGTTAGAAACTGAATGTGTGATCAATTAACTATTGTGCAATACCTTTTTTTTTTTTCTTCGAAGGCCATGCATAAAGAACTTCCGTGGGCGCAAAAAGTATTTTTCGGCGGCGGTTTTTGCCCGCCATAGACACAAGGTCACGAAAAATGGAACAACTTCCGTGGCGGTTTTTGCCCGCCACGGTTAATGAAAATAAAAAACGACGAGCCCGCTCGGGGCCCATCCGGGGGCCCATCGCGAGCCCATCTCTGCTGCCGCGCCGCCCGATGGCGGCGGATCCGACCACCATGGCGGCGGATCCGGCCACCACGGCACGGATCCGACCACCACGGGGCGCGGATCGAGCCCCCGGCGGCGGTCGAGGAAGCACGGCGAGGAGGGCTCGAGGTGGAGGAGGTCGACGCGCCCGTGCTCGATGGGGGCGCCCGGATGGCGCGCGGCCGCCACGGATGAGCTCACCGTGGCGCCGCCGCCGCCCGTTGGCCCGGTAGAGCTCACGGGATCCAGCGCGCCCCTTGGCTGCCGTCGGCGATAGAGCTCGCCGCCGCCGCGATGAGCTCGCGCGGATCCGCCCCTTCCTTGCCGGATCGGCGGCGGCCGGGCCGAGGAAGCCCATGCGCCGCCCGCCGTCGACGATGAGAGTGAGAGGGAGGATGGGTGGCGCGGAGAGAGGGAGGAAGACGGGATGGGTCGCCCGACGAGGAGAGAGGAGAGAGCGAGGTGTGCGGCCGAGTGGGGGAAGTGTGCGGGCTCGAGCTAGGGTTAGGGGAGTTAGTGAGTAGGGGGAGTTTCCAATATATATGTTGGTACTTATCGGGCTTATTTGGGCCGCCGCCAATCGGGCCTCATTAAATCGGTGGCGGGTTTTTTTAAAATACCGCCACGGTTATTTGATTTACCATGGCGGTTATTAAAACCACCACGGTTAATTATAAAAAAATTGTCATGGTTATTTAAGGTATTAACCGTGGCGGTTTTCTAAATGCCCGCCACGGAAAATCTTTTCCAAGTGTCTCGTAAAAATCAGTTACAGAGTAGTGATGCTTCCAATTAGTGCTTTTGGCTTGTGAGAAATGGATGAAGTCTCGGTGCTAACTCTTCATGCTTCTCTTTCAAACAAAAAGGTTAGCGCATCAGTCATAACATAGTTTCTTTAACAAAGGAGTGTTCAGTCCATTGTGGAAATTATGAATGTTGTAAGCTCAAGAAAATGCTGGCCTTGAATAAATTGAATATGAATGTCAAGCCTCTCATTAGATTCAGATTTTATTTTATTTCTTCTTATTTCCTGTTTAGTAGCGTGGACAAGCTGCTGCTCCTCACTTGCACAAGACAAGACCAGGGGCATGGGAGTGGCCGTCTACGATGCGCGGATACTTCGGGGGGGTGCATATCGCGTATCCGATACTCGCGGATACGCCTTGGATACGCTATGGATAATGTATCCAAGCCGTACTAAGAAGATTGAATACGTGCTGCACCGGATACTAGTATCCGATACGCGTGGGCCAATTTGGATACGGCCCATGAAGCTAAATGGCCTAAATTTCACTCTTCCACACGACGCACTACCTTCCCCAGGCCGAGGCGGCGGCGCGGCGCCGTATTATATGCGTGTCGCCTCTCTGTCGTTCCACCTCTCGCGACTTCCTTCCATTCGACTCGTGATTGGCGACGGCGGCGAGCCGGCGATCGGCGGATCGGGCGGCCGGTGTGCAAGGCTGCAAGCGGATGCCGCCCTCTCTCCTCACCCTCGGGTTATCTCCTCTAGCCCTAGCAAAAGATTGTGCTCCAATTGAAGTTGATGACCCGACAAAAGAAGAAGAATAGTGTCCTCAAACCTGTGTCATGTAATCTATGGATGACTTTAAGTGATATTTTAATTTGTAAAGTATGTTTTATATTAAATCATGTTATTATTATTATTAAAAAAAAATCTTAGCCGTATCCCCGTGTCACTGTTTTTTTTAGAATAGTGTATCCGCGTATCCCGGATACGTGTTATTGTATCCGATACACGTATCCGTATCCGTGTAACGTAGGTGGCCGTTCTTTGGGAGGCGGAAAGCTTGGAACATATGAGTGCAGAGTGGAAAGCTATATAACATGAGCCTTCCTTCTTGGTATTTGAATCCAATTTTAGGTTACCATACTTTCTTTTTTTTTACAAGGGGCGCAAAAAGCTTTGCCGATTTCTTCTCTAGACGATAAAAGAAAAAAGGCAAGTGCCGGCCTAGTTTTTGACCGAAACCGGGCCGTAAAAACCATACAATTGTGGAGGGTGCCCTACTCCACCGGCACACGTAGGTACCAAATCAACTCAACTTGCGCCACCACTAGCGCCCAATCGACTCAACTTAGGGGAGATTTCCCCACCACTTGATACAACAACACCACTCGGATGGGAGAAAATTAACAAGATCCGCTCGGTTGGATTGGGTCATCAACACGAGCCTCCATCCACAATGACCAGGTCGGATTGGGACATCGATACAACACACACAACACAAACTACACCACCACCACCGGAGAGGAGATGAAAGCGGACACGTCGAGAACCTACGCCGTCATTGCCAACCGTAGCCCAGCCGCAAGCCCGGCGGCTACCATCACTCCTCCACCACGGGACCATTGTCCCCAAGCCGCTGCATGATCGTCGATCCCCCTCTCCCAAATTGCATCGGCCAGAACAATCTCGTCCGCGACACCATTGAACATCACCGGATCCTGCCTGCCGGTGTGGGGGCCTTTGCCTCACCCACCGACTCACACTCCACTAACTCCACCGCCGGGACTCGAATAATCTGAAACCGCTCGGAGAAACACCACCTCCACCCGGCCATCACCGAGATCACCAGCACCAAAGCGCCTTTGGCCCAAGGCCTCCGGCACCCATGGGCCCTCTCGCACCTCGCCGCCAACACCAAGACCAAGGCGGACCTCATATGCCGCTACGCACGGGCCCAACCGGTCCGACCTCCCATCTGCCACAAGGGCGAGATGAGTCTCGAGAAGCGGTGCCTCAAGGAGGGCGCCTGCTTGGGGCGGCGCCATCGCTCGTCGTAAAAGCTGGACCATGTTTTCACCTCGAGACTCCATGCTTCACAACACGATGCCCCATAATGGTGTCCCCAAACGGAAGAACGGCGCTCGATGATGCGCCACCACCATTACCACAGACAAGAATGTCGGTGAAGGCTTTCACCCGGATCGACATTGCCCCTTTCGCACGCTCACGGACAAGCAACAACGACTCTCCACCGCCTCCGCACACCCGGCGGGAGGAGGTTTGGTACATCACTACAATGCCGCCATGACACCGCAATAACGTGCACTGGGCCCCGACCCGCCCCAAAGGCGGCGCGAAACCCAAACCCGACGGGTACAAAATGGGGAGCACCACCAACTCACCGCCGCCCCTCCGCCCGCCGCGTAGAAGCGCCAACGCCGTCTCCCAACCACCATGGCCGAGAATGGTCAGCCAAAGGCGCCCCACGACGGGGCCTCCCGCGGCCAAGAGTCATTGCGCCCAACACCTGCGGGCCGCCGCCACGCCGCCGCGCCGCCGTCCACTGCGAACCGGGACGCGGCCGCCCGACGCCGTGTGGCCGGCCATCTTGCGTAGCCAAGCGGGCCGCGGCCACCACCACCACGGACACACCACGCCCGACCCCGCCACCACCGCCGCGCCACTTTAACCACGTCAACGAAGCACGCCCGACATGCCATCTCGGCTGCCCACTCCCACACCAAGGCTCCTCCTCCTCCTTTGCTCCGGCCACGACTCCACCACTCCATCGGCCCTCCTCCGGTTGCCGTCGAAGCATACAGGTGGAGGGGCGAAGAGCACCACCACTACCCCCCCCCTGGAGCCGTTCGGCGCACCTCGCCCCCCCTCCCTCCCCCGTGCGACCGGGTACCTAGAGGAGACGAAGCCCGCAGAGGAGCCTTCATATCCCACCGTCTTGGAGCGGGGCGCGCCGAAACTGCCCAAGCCAACCGTCGCTCGCTCTTCGAGACATCCGATAAAATTGGAACGATACAAAGAAGATTAGCATGGCCCCCTGCGCAAGGATGACACGCACAAATCGAGAAATGGTCCAAATTTTTGAGGATTGGGCGATAGCCTAGATTGTTAGCTTCCTGGTGTGGAAGCAACCGCTCTGAAGTTCGATCCCATCGGGACGGACTTTACGCGCCTCATTTTCTTCTTAATACAAAGCCCTAGTTCCTCCTAGGTTGGGTCTAGTTTAAGGTGCTAAGAAAATACAAAGTGGGGGTAAGAACTTCGCTCCTCCCTCCCCTCCCGGTCGCCTCCCACGAGGGCAACGCGGGAGGCCTCGGAACCCTAGCGCCGCTCGCTCTCTCCTACCCCAACTCCGGCCGCGCCCGCTTCAAGCAGCCGCCGGGTTGGCGAGGCCGCCCGCCGGGGGAAGGCGGCGGGCGGCGTTTGGCGACGGGCCGGACCCCTCCTCCTGAAAGGCGTGGAGCTCGGTTGGGGGTGGGCGACGGCGGCGGCCGGTCCCTGGGTTTACCATACTTTCCGTCGGGAGATTTGCCAAACTTCCATCCCTATGGAGATATGACTCTATAGTGAGTACATTAGATGAGAAAAGGATATATTAGAGGAAAAGGATAGAGGTGCATGCTGGAGCTGTTCTTTGCTAGACAGGACAGCTTGTTCCTTGTTTGTTGCTTTAACCTGATGTAAATTTGCTGTTGTGCTTAGGATAAAGATAATGTGACATGAACAAAAAAAAAAAAAGAGACACGGTTGACGGCGTGGAGGGAGATAAAAAATAAAAATATCCGGTATCCCACAGTAGTCTGACGACGGTTGACGGCCTTCAGTTTAGGATTTGCGGTGGGAGAACACTCACGTTTTTATGGTTTGCACGCTCCAACGGAGCTTGGCACGTCTCTTCAAGCACTACGATTATGATTTGGTTTCTCGGACTAAAACTCTTGACTCCAACACCAAAAGGTAAATCCATTATGGATAAGAAGAAATTTCTGACTAACACTAAAAAAACGTTTTAGCTCCGAACAATCTAAACAAAGCTACCCGAACAATATGATTCTAATTCAACTCAATCGCTGAGATCCAAACTTGGCTGTTGGATTATATGTCGTTCCATTGCAATGCACAAGCACTCACCCAAGTCTCTATCTCTATCTCTATCTCTATCTCTATCTCTACTTCTACTACATATAATGCATCAAAAATTTTTTTTCTAAAACCACACACCAAAAGTGTCTTTCTACGGTCGTTATCTCCTAATCTTACTAAAGTACACCCAATATAATGTACCCCAAAGCTAAACAGTTTTTCAAATGAATGGTCCAGATCTATTCTAATCCCTTCTTTCTCTCACTCACCCACATCAAAGGGTCAAAATCGCTGGGATCAACGCTCATCTACCACCACGCGCAATTGTTCATCGCTCGCGCGACCCTCTGCCTCCCCCTCCCGCAATTACTCAGACGCCCCACAGGAGCCCGTCTCGCACACTCCTCGAGGCCGCCAGTCCATCTCCCCATCCCGCACGCTCCTCAGACGCCGCCAATCCGCCTCCATCGCCAGGGCAGAGAGTCGCCGCCCGTCCACCCGCCGCCACAGGAGACCGCCGCCGTCAAGACCCAGACGCGCCCCGCCCTGCAATCGCCCATCGTCGGCCTCGTGGCGTGCGGCCTCCTCGCCACCGACACCACCCCGTCTCCACCGACGCCAAGACCCAACGTAGGCCCCCGTGCCGCACGCCCGGCTCCATGGAGGCGCTACTGCGCGACCAGGTCAAGGCGCTCCTGCACAAGGTCTTGGAGGAGCAGGGCTGCGCCGCCGCCCGTCCACAGGGGAGCGTTGCCCATCCACAGGAAGGGGCGGCACACGTCGTGGCGGCTGGGCCTGCCGGTGCTGGAGGCGGTTCAGGAGAGGGCTGGGCCGCCGTGGCTTTCCTCGCTGCTGTCGCGACGGGCGCCACCATCAGCATCACCATCTGCCACCTCGCGCGCCAAGCCGCGGAAGCCCTCTCCCTCTCCCGCGCCCAGCACCCCGACGCCGACGGCTCGGTCGACCTAGCCCATGGAGGAACATGCCACCGGTCGTGAGGATAAGGTGCCTTTTCGATCCATTATGTTCCCATTCTCTCTGTCAAATAGCAACGTATCCCTCACTCTCTCTTCCTCTCGCCGATTGGTGGGGGCGGACTGGATTCTGCACGGCCTCTCCACCGGTACATTCAAGAGCTTGTGCTTAAAAAAATATTAGGTACATTCAGGATTTCTTACTATTTTTTTGGGTTAGCCATGGTTGTATTACAATAGCACAAGAAAGCACATGATCTCCTCATGATTTTTCTACAGATCCAGTAATCAGGTCTACTCAAGTGACAATCCTCAACGAAGATGCTAGGATGAAGGTACAAATCCTTTTTTTCCTACACAATCTCTTTTGTAGTTTACTTCCATTTTTTTCCTTCAAAGCACGTAGCCATTTGCCTATTCAACGTCTATATGTTGTTGCACTAATATCTGCTTACCAATTCAGGGGATGTCCTTCATATGAATTTATGCCTGATGTATTCAGCTTGGGCTAATTGACTCTGAATTCTAAACACTAAAAGTTGTTTGTACAAGTAAATTTTCGTTTCTTTCAGGCTGGTAAGAGGAATGGTCTTCTCCTTATGTTCCATTCATGCTAATAATGATATTAAAAAAATTGCTACATTGCTTTCACGAAGAAAGAAAAATATGAGCAAGTCATTCGAGGTTCATGCCTTGCAATCCATTTGTCTTCTGCAGCTGTCTGATTAGTGACTGCAAAACTGTGGATGATATGAACATGTCAAAAAAATACCGTTGCTTGTAGGAATTTCAGTGGCGTTGGTCTTACCGTTGCTGTCTAGAAAGATCCAATAACAAATGAGTTGGTCCTCGAGGTTGGAGGACCGGTAAGACCTAAACCAGCTTATAATTGCATCTTTTACTTTATTGGTGTGTATCTGTAAAAGACCTACCTATGTGCTGGTTTACGTCTTACTGAGTAATATGACACCTACCTAAACCAGCTTATATTGGTGTGTATCTGTTTGCAGGTGTTAATATATTCATCTCTTTGTCTTGCAAATTTTTCTTTCTGGGATGCATTCTTTGACTTGTGATCTGAAATGAGATACTCCCCTTCTCTTTTTGGAACGGAAGCCAATTATATAATTCTGAATTGAAGCAGAACTGCATAGAGCTTATTTTTAGAACTGCTATTTTTTCTAGAACTCAAAGATAACTGTAATCAGCTAGCTTCATGCTTAACTGAATCGGTCTCGACGAGGAGGAAGAGGAGGAGGAGCAGGCGGTGGGTGCCGGGGCTGGGGACGAGCTGCTCGTTCTGTGGCGAGGAGCTGGACGCGGTGAGGAGCTAGCTATTTTGTGCCTTGTGATAAATCAAGTGCTCTGTACAGTAAGTTCCTTTTTCCCTCTTAATAAAAATTACACATCAGTCCATGGCAACATTACACTGTGAGCAGAGTAGTAGCTAATGACATAAGTAACTGACATGTAACTGACATGTTTTATTTGTCCACTTAAATAACTATATATACCCCTATGAATCATGCCTCTTTTGTTCAGAGCATTTCAGGTATGCTTGATTCATCCAAACCTGTGTCATATTATTTCACCCTAACACTAGAGTAGTGCAGGTTGCACTATATTCAGAACACATGCCACCTTTTTTTTGGTGATGTGAACTACTAGAAAGAGTATTTCATTATGTATGTGTTGCATACACATATTGTACAAAGCAATCAGTTGCATCTTGCGCCACCAGTTAATCGTTTAGCCTATGATGAAGGCCAACTGAATATTGTGTCATCCAGCAATGGCAATTCAATTATGCACCAAGTTGATGTCACTATATTTTGAAGAAGGAAATGTCCGAGACTGCCAGATGCCCAGATACTAACATTGATCACAAGGACTCCACCATAATTCAAGATTAGTTAATGCAATAATTTTATGCCCTGAATATTGTGATGGCATCCTTCTTTGGACCTCACGCATTTAGTCCCACTACCATAATCCAGCTTCTAGAAGGATGTGTGTTCTTATAGATCTGTCAGCTGCTAGAAATTCGAAGCTAATAGCTCAATCCGAAATGGTATGCTTGCATGTCTTCTATCAAAACTCCAGTTTCTTTTTTCCTGGTTTTAATAATTGTAAGTTGACTGAAGAAGCTAAGCGGTTGATTTAATTCCAAAGTTGGTGGCTTTCTGTTCTTTTTTTCAGGTATTACATGATGTGAGGAGTGGCCACCAATGATGAATTCAAGGAGTGCATTTGGAAGAACCTCTACGTAAAGGTAAATTCATGTGCTCAGCACTACTTCTAGAGGTTGTCTGGGGCATTAAAAATATCATTATATCATTGTTAGTTTTGGCACTGATGCATGCTGTAAATATTCCTTCCCTCCTTTCCACTGTGTAATATGTTGTTTGATGCTACAGTTGTATACTTGTATTTATGAACCCTTAATAATGTGAGATAATGATCACAATGTTAATAGTGCTGATGTTAAATGGCTGCAAATATTAAATTAGTGCTAGGGTGTTTCTTGGTATTGGTTATTTGGTTCTCAATATTTCATCTTTCTTATCTTATCAAATAGTCATACAATTGCGTGAGACAAAAACTATTGAAAAAATCTAATCGTTTGGTTGTTTTCAAGCACATCCTTTAAATGAAGCCGCGGCTGTTAGCCGACAAGAAAGAGTAGAAGGAGAAATCAACAGAAGTTGAGATGTCTGCTGCTACTATTTCGGTAAATAAAGGAAGTGCTTGCCCTTGCCAGGAGTATCTTAATCAGTGAACTGTTTCATTTAGCTATAATACTTCATGTATGATTCTAAACTATGTCCATTTGCCTGCAGCTATATGATTCTTGCTTGTGCTTGACAACTGGATGAGGATATCGAATCATCAATGCTCCTACATGAAGGCATGCATCAGGCTTGGTGTGACGTGATCATATTAGCATCCCTGCTATCATATTTGGGTGTCAGGGCCTAAGTCCTATTAATGTAGGCATCTTGGTACAACTGAATCATGCCCTACCTAGCGTCTGTAAAACTCTTAGATATTGTGTTTCCGTTGTTTGCAATGGGAAGGGAGCTTCCTCCTGTAAAAAAAAAATTCATGTGTATCCCTCAATATGATGCAATAAATTAATTAGCTCCTAATTGTCTTTTCCGTACTTTGATTCGTGTCTCTCAAATGAAGCCGTAGCGTTAGCACGGGCACTATACTAGTTATATAAAAAAAATCAAAAGAAAGAAAAGGGTGGGTGAGGTTAACACAATTATGTGGCTAGTTAATGAACTTACCACGAGTTGGGACGCCACGACGATAGCTTGTCCTGCGAAACCGCAGACAAGGGGAAACGTATTCAATGCTTCAGCATCGTGCTGGCAACCATTTAAGAACGTAAAAAGATTAGTTGCTTCCAAAAATTATAATATGTCATGAAAAAAAACGAGTAGCCAAATATAGTTTTCAAAACAAGATTTAACTAGTTGGATGGCGCGCCTTTGCGCGCCAACAGGGAAGTTGATCGTAGGTTCAAAACATTATATGTACATAGGTAGAGCATGCATGTCGAGGAGGTCGTAGGAGCTATACATAAATCGTTGATGCATAAATATACAGAAGACGTGTGTTTGTTACATATGCCTAAGTATATCAGAGGTCGTAGGAGCTATACATCCACCCTGAACTATAAGAAATAAAGAATCCTTTATACTGGGATTATCCTTAATTGTCACCTTCATAGTATCCATAGCAGCTTTTCAATAGGAATTCTTCTACGTTGCATAGCCATCAGAAATCTGAACACCTCGACACACTATGAAGCCTAAAGTAAGACAGCAGCACCTATGATGCAAACTTTGATCTAAACACTCAAGGTAGCTAGCAGCATTCAGTTTCATACAACATGGTAACAACAGGGTACAGTGTAGCTCTGCCCATGACATGGAGGGCTGTGCTGATGCAGCTTATTTCCATCCTTAAAACTGGGCGACAATATCCAGCTCATCCACTACTGGGTCTGCACAAAAGAGCTGAAATGCATAAAAGGTCGAGATCGAATCCACCTTTTTATGGTAAACAAATGATATTTGGTCCGACAGCCATGACCAGGCAGAAGCAAAATTTGAGAATAGATGGGATGCAACACAATGGTGATGTATTAGCCAAACCCCTCTCCTTTCTTGTTTGCATGGGATGCACATGTTGAGGGCTAGCTGATAACTCACCAAAATGCTATGTCTGAAATAAGCGAACTGCTCTCCATTCTTCAGAAACTCAGGATCTCACTCCTGCAATGGGACAACAAATAGTTAAGGCTAGTGGTTAGATCAGCTAGCAGGGGGTAAATAGAAGTGGATATATATGACAGAGTTAGTGTACAAAACGGCTCAGAGCAAGATATTGTGGCATTGGCCACGGGGAGTCTAGCACAAGGACCAAATAGTGGAGGTGGTAAGGAAATTTATGCGGTACAGCAGCATTGGATCGGTGGTTGCTCAGCATCATGTTCCCAATTAAAGGAGAGAATGTCACATCTATATACACTTCTATATATATTAGTGGTATTATTTGTACAGGCCAGATAGTATCTATTATGTTTTTGCTTTAAACAGGTTGAAGGGTGTGCTCACCTGAAGAAGGTAGGAGCAGGAACAAATCTGTTAGGCAATAAACTCCCTTCAACTTACTCTTTTATTCTTCTTCTCCGCAGTGGTGCAGAAAGTGAGAGCAACCTGCATTTTTCTTTAGTGAGCTGACCAAAATGAGAACTAAAGCTATGCAAATTCAATCATACAGAAACTAACAAGACATGTGTAAGGTCATCTGGCATCTGAAACTCTAAATACGAGATTGCGTGGTAGTAGCTGCCTCTTTTTTAGCTGACACAATATATTTCAGTTGAAGCGAGGTCACAAATAAAATAAACTTAGTTCACTGAGATCATTAGTTGGGGGGCACTGGCTGATTGTGCAGTACAGGCAAAGCCTAAAGCAATGTTTAAAAGATTTGGAGTTATGAAAATACATGTAGGATTTGGCAAGCATAATAAATTAGTAGGCTTAATAAACCTCAACTCTTGATATAAGTACAGGTTCGTCGCATCAAAATCTGAATAATGCAGAGCAGGCAAAATAAAGGAATCTATTTACATTCACAAGCGCATCACATATGAATACTTTGACACTTAATTTTCATTTTCAATCATGGAATAGTCCATAGTTCAAAACAGACTTCACAATCAGTCTTCATTACCAATCAATCAATACCTTTCACAGAGGCAAAAAAAAATTATCTAATAGCAAGTTTGAGTTCTTGAGGAAGAAGGATCATCGTTCTTGTTATAAGTAAACCTATAGATAAATTCCCCATTGGCTAAGTATCTTACACCTAAACAGCCGAATTAGCATCTGATGAGCTGCACCCCCAAAAAAAAAAAAACACAATAAGAAAAAGAAAATAGAATACTGCACTGAAGTTTAGATAAAAGTGCTAACTTGGAAGCCAAACTATACATGACTAATTACAAGACTTCAAAATAAAGATACAATGATATTAACAACCAAAGGGTCGACAATTTTCAAAACTTTGTTTAATTCTAAAACTGTCGAATAAACTAAAATCATAAGCCATCTGTTTTTGCTTAGAAAAAGCATGCTTAGATTCAGAACGGATGAACGGCATAATCACCACTTAAAATTGATGGTGTTGAGAAGCAGTTGCATTTTGTTTGATTCACAAATAATCTGCTAAGGAAAGTGGTGAGCATATAATCTGATGATTAAAAAAAGGTCCCAAACAAATAGGTCAAGACAACCATTAGCACAACATCACAATTCACTAAATAATTATTAAATTTTAAGTAGGTTCTGCGACCACCTCATCAATTCCACATTTATACAGAGAGATAGGGTTGCTTTCTTAAAAATAGAAACCATCATAGGACAAGCATCCTGTAACTTGTAACAACATGTAGGCTCAAAGATTTAGAAATCTAACTACTACATAAGAGAATCAGAAAAGGGAAAAAAGGTACTGCATGAGAGGTTACGGGATAATCTAGTGGTATTGCCAAAATTAAATACACTGAAGACAAGCACCATTCAAAAAGCATTTGCTTGATTAGACGCACAAGCATCTACATGTGGCAAAAAAACTGTAAAAACTATAGAAGCTAAAATATCAAAAAGTAACAACGGGTGCATTTATATGGCAGCTTGTTGAATATGCACCAAAACAATTTAGCTGACTGTCTATGCAGCATAGCACGTGCTCCAAATAGCAATACCATGGAAATATGCTGAGGCTTATCAGATTTACCTCACAAACACTATTAACTAATATGTCAAAAGAAAAATTAAAATTGGAGAAGTAGGTGTCAGACAGTGCGAGATCATAACTTAGAAACCAAAAAGCAACAAAGTGTGAAGATGTGGATATCGAATCCTGAGGACAGACCTCAGTACATTGCAGGAAAGGCATACTGCACCCAAAATATCCAAACGGGCTCTGTAGATAAGTCTGAAACCACTGAAAAGAACTTGCAGTCTCTAGATCATAAAAGTTGAATTTACATTCCAGGAAAAAGCTTTCAAACTGCCAACATTAATGAAAACCGAGATGACAGACATGAGAAGATGTAAAATGAGATGGCTAGGTGTATGAATGTAAACTCATCTAGCTATAAAAATGAGCGAAGATGAGACCTTTGAAAATATATCAGCAACTATGTGTCGGCATCAAATTAGCAAGTGGTAGCAGCAGCAAAACCCTAAGGTAAAACTTTTCTAGTTGAATGACATGGTGTATAAGGAGAAGAGAAATTTCAGTATGAAGAAAGGCCAATCTAACATTGCTAAGTTTCAATACATGGAATGGGATGATGATAATTCTAGCATGACCAAAGGTAATAGCATGAAGCCAATAGGCTACGAAATCAAATGGAGCAGGCGGCATAGGACAGTAAGACCGAAATGGAATATGTGCTTCAAAAACTGCAAGGAATGAATATCTTACCATTGGAGCAGGCTATATCTGGAATTTGACCAATCAGTTTGGTAGAGTATTGCTTCTATCCAATACTGCAGTTATCTAAAGATGCAAAAGAAAGCATGGAATCAATGATGCACATCAAGTCCAAGGATCAGAGACAGTGGTAGTGCAGCAGAGCATACATGTATTTTGTAAACATGAGCAAATGAAAAGAGCATAGTCATCAGAATAAATAAAAGATTTGATTTCAGAATACCAATCTCAGAAACACTTAGCAAGGAGTGACTGAGGTCAGTTTTTTTGAAAAAATAACCACTAATTTTGTTGGTCAATAATTTCAACGAGACATGGGATAAGATCAATTATGAAGGAAAAACCATATGTAATTGTAGGCTACCATTAATTCCATTGCACAGAAGAATCCAAGGTTCATTTAATTTGGATTTTGAATTAGCAGGTCTGTGCCTGCACCCACCATTAACCCACCATTGTACAGTAGACAACAAAGTTCATTTAACTTGGATTCTGAAGGTAGAGTTTGGGTGGTTCATGTCGCACAGCACGCAGGGAAGAGAAGGGACAGGTGTACCTACTGGATGAGGATGTGTCGAGGGACCGCCATGCTGGGGCGCCGCGTGCCAGGCCACCGCGCTGGAGGTTGGCCTTGCCTGCGCACCGCGATGCCGCCAAGCCACCGCACTGTGGGGTGGCCTCACCGGGGCTGCGGCACAGGGGTCGAGGACGAGCTCACAAGGGCCGAGGATGGTGGACGAGGAGGGCGCCGCCGCCACAGGAGGCCGCCATGGCCCTAGGGTTAGGGGTTTCAGAGGAGGAAGGAGGCGGCTCCAGGGACAGCAACGCGGCGGCGGGCACGCCGGGGGTGAGGGAGAGCAGGAGGAGGGGGCGGAGGGCGGCGTTGGGGAGGAGGAGGAAGCTGCTGCCGCCGGTTGAGCCGCCGGCGCCGCCGCCGTCATCACCCTGCCCGGGTGAGCACGGGAGCGGGAGCATGGGGAGAGGGAGATCGATGGGGAGTTTTTTTTTACCAGAACGCAGTATATATTTGGTACATGAAGCGGGGGTCTTCGTAAAATTCACAGGCGGGTGGGTAATTAAAAATTTACCACGATTTCAGAATTTTGTCTTCTCCAACCGACGGATTCTTATAATAGGTGGGGTAAAAAGTAAAAAAAAAATACTAAGTTACTGTTTACAAGGGTGCTGGGTGGACTTTAATGCGATTTTGAAATAATATAAGGTTTTTTTTGAAAAACTATCCGGACGGCCGGAACGTGGCCAGTCTCTCCTAGGCCGGAACGTGGCCAGTCTCTCCTAGGCCGGAAGTTTTCCGGGTTAAAAAGGTCGGGGAATACACTCAACAATATAATGGCCTTTTTGTCAAAAACAATATAATGGCTAGACTTATATAACAGTTTTGTTACTTATGATAGTTTTCTTTAAAATAAATCTATCAAATTTTTGAGCTACCTAAGCTATGTGATTGGTGTTTTTATTATTTTATTTTTTTTAAAAAAATTAACTTAGTTGAAATTACGTTTCCTTTTGATCTTTAATAGTATTGTAGACTGTATTTGTGTTGTATTTAATTATTTGCAACAATTAGCTTCTATCATAGAAAAACACCACACATTTAATACGTGAGTGTTGGGGCTCTCTAAAACACTGCGGTGTAGTTTAGCTTTTCTTCTTTATACGTCAAATAACAGTTTTATATAAAAATTCCCGGGGGGGAGAATTAGGAAGGAATATAAATGGATTAGGATGTTAATCGCTAAGAATTAGGAGATGTATATGTATGCGGGAACATTGATATTATATATTGTAATGTTTAGTTGGAAAACTTGCATGTTGAGATATTAGGCGATGAGGCTTTCTTTGAGTGGATATATATTAATTATATGTGATGGTGCATTGTCTAAGTGGATAGCTTGAATGTTAAAAAAAATAATGTAGTCCATTGCCTAGGTAGATAGCTTGCGGGTTCGGAGAAATAGCTTAATGGAGTTTGTTTTTTACAGGGAGTAGTAGATTTGATCAAAATTGATAAAAGTGACTTAGAAAAAATTACTAGAATTATTAGGAACAACAAAAGAAAACACTCTACCCCAAAATTTATCATAGATGAGCACGTACCAGCTGGAATCACACACCTTTAGTACCCCAAGATCTATCATAGATGAGCACGTACCAGCTGGAATCACACACCCTTGATACTCCAAGATCTATCATAGATGAGCACGTACCTTCTTTTGGTTCCATTTGTGAGGGGCGTAGAGTTTGAAGTAGTGCCCCGTGGTGGTATACATCTGCTTAACGAAGTGATTAGGTTCCAACTCTCGGCCATGGTTCATCTGCGCCCGGACCACCAGACACCGTGGGCGAAGGGCAAGCGTCTCGTCCGGTTGACGCCGCAGCTTCAGCTGCGGGAAGCTTGGCGCAGGCCATCTCACCAGCCAGATGGTGGTGGGCAGCTTGCTTGACGGCCTCAGTGTCGTGGATGCCGAGGAGAGCACCGGCGATGGTGAGATGTGGCAACGCATCTCTGACGCCGGAAGACCTCGTTTTGGCGACCACGTAGGCCGTCGGTCATATATGTATACATAAATAAATCTTGTGGAGCAAGCTGGAGAGTCAATCACAGATCGAGATGATATGACAGAATCAGATCGAGATGATAATTGCGGGTGTTCAGTTGCTGCTACAGGAAACCAAAAAGTGCTTCTGATTTCCGTCACATCAAATCTCTTAACATATTTTTAGAGCATTAAATGTAGGCAAATAAAAAAACTGATTGCACAGTTTGGTTGAAAAGTGCGAGATGAATCTTTTAAGCCTAGTTACTCTATGGTTGGACAATAATTACCAAATACAAACGAAAAGTCTTCTGATAGCGGCCCAAAATATTTCACCAACTAAACACCCCAATATACTTACCCTGCACCTTCTGCTCGCGTGAAGCGTACTGATTGTCCCAGTGCCGTCAAGATTTTGTTAACCGAACCAGATATCGGGAAGAGAGATTTTTTTGCCCGTTTCACAACGCTATCCAAATTTTCCATGCTCGCAAAGCCGCGGCGCTGCTGATCGGTTCGCCGATGCTCCAATCTCTGAGTGTGTGTGGGCCTTGTTTAGATGGCTAAATTTTAGCAAAAGTGACTTTTTCCGACTTCGTAGAAGATTTTAAAGACGTTTCGTTTGTTTGTGGTAAACATTGTCCAATTATGGACTAACTAGGCTTAAAAGATTAGCCTCGTGATCTACAACAAAACTGTGTAATTAGTTATTTTTTTTACCTACATTTATTGCTCGAACATACGCCTTTTGGTGTATTTAATGTGATGTGATGGAGAGAGAGTCTAAAAATTTGTAATTTTTTGTAAATTTTCAGCCAACTAAACGTGGCCTAGGCCTCGTTTAGATGGCTAAAAAACTTGCCAAAGTCACTGTTCGAACTCTGTAGTAGTACACTTTGTAAGCACGCGTTTTTTGTTTGTTTGTGGTAAAATATTATCCTACCATGGGGTAACTAGGCTCAAAAGATTAGATCGCAATGTATATCTAAACTGTGTAATTAGTAACTTTTTTTTACGTTTTAATGCTCCGAACATATGTCTTTTGGTGTATTTAATGTGATGTGATAAAGAGAGAGTCTAAAAAATTTGCAAATTTTTTGCAAGTTTTTAGCCATCTAAACAAGGCCCTATTCTTTGCAGATTACACACTGCCATGAGCTGCGAGAGCTACCTGAGCACATGATCCGTCGGAGTAGGCATGACGGAGTGACGGTGACGTGTCAGTGTAAACGAGACTTGTGATTACCCTACATGTGGAACTCAAAGTAATTAACATATGCATGGCTGGGCTGGGTGTCTCACTAGATACGTATATGTACTTGTACTCTCAAGAGATGCTGTCCTGCATCCTCGAAATGAAACTTGTCTTCTTGGACAAATTTGGTTAAGAGTGCTGCTTATGTGCACTCATTGTTTGGTTTTAAAAAAATTGTTGTTCGGCATTTTCATAAATAATAAAAATATGAGCAAGATGTTTTTTGACCGAATCAGAATGCCCTACTTTTTTTTTTTTTTTTGCCTTTTTGCATTAAATAAACACGAGAGTTGTTAGGTTATTTTGGTGAATCCTGCTTTTGAGTCTCCAACTCAATTTCACCTTTTGCACTCACGTTTCTAGTGACAAGGTAAAATCCTACGTTGGCTATAGAGATCTCGTGGTTGATATACAATAATGGTAGGTATGACATGATTGGTGATTTGAGAACTATAATTTCAAACTGATTTCAAACAAATTTAGAGTGTAGGGGAGAAATGGTTTTGTTGAGCCAGTTTTCCTCTACAGGCGCCCCCAAGTGCGGCGGCACACTTGTGCGTTGTTTTTGGAGATTTTTCTTCGAGCGAGATAAAAAACTCCCTCGTCTATCCCTGGGCTAGTCGTAGTCCTCACAGATCGAGCTTTTACATGGACAAACGTTGGTATAAATAAATTTGTATTAGCAATTTTTAAACTAACACCAGTGAAAATAAAAAGTGGCACCAGTAGAAATTGTTTTCTATACTGATGAATTTTACTCTTACGTTGCACTGCACCTACTAAACTGCTACTAACCATTGATTGGTGGATCTTTACCGTTCGATTGACTCAACGACTAGGGTGTGTTTAGATACATTTTGAGGTCCGTGTAAAATGTCACATCAAACAATGTGCGGTACACATCTGAGGTACCAAACATGGTCTAACTATGAAATAAATCATGGATTTGATCTGTAAACGACAAGATGATTTTTAAGCCTAATTTATCTATCATTAGATCATGTGTTACTATAGTAGTTTAGTGTCTAATCACGTCCTAATTAGGCTCATTAGATTCTTCTCATAATTTACAAGCTAATTGGGTAAGCGGTATTCTATTTCGACTAGATTTAGTGCTCTATTCATTCATCGACATACTCAATGTGGTATTTTTTACGGTTTGCATTTTAGGATCTAAACACACCCAACTTCATCATGACGTTAGCAGGAGTGTGGGACCCATACCGCCCTGCATGCGCCCAATGCCACGCCAAGTCAGTCCACCACATGTCAGTCCATTGTCATACCATCCGTTAGTCCATAGATTTTTTTTTTCTTAAAAAGCAAATATCTAAAAATTTTCTATAAATGATAATTATTTTATTTTTAACTCTAAAATTTTGAAATTTGACTTACAATTTACTAAAAATTGAGTGTTTGCAATAGAGGTATGTTTAGTGTATTTTTATCTTATATATTTGTCTTTCTGGTTCTTTTCTACTCTATCCTAGCTTAGGGCTGACTGCTATTATTCTTCCTGTGTCAGACCAACCCCAGTAGAGCCTCAGATACCCCATATTTGTTAGGCCAACAAATTTTACCTTAGAGCCAACAAATTTGTTGGGTCACCCCTAGCCCCCATTTGCCTGTTTCCTCCGCGTGTGCTATGGGTTACGGAACCACCGCGTTCACCGTGCGAGCGCGAGTCCATGAGCCGCCGCCTCCATCGTGCGAAGCGTCCACCTCCTTTCCGTGGCACACCCCATGCATGCATCGAGTGCCATGAGCACGAACGCGTTGCGGGCGATCCACCGAGAGGCGTGGCCCTTTGCCTTGCCCCCGCCGCGTGGGTGCTACTTTCCGCCGTGTGGGCAAGCGCTCCCACACCGGACTTGCCCCGCTATTGGTATTTGCTAAGCCCACGAAATATTTATAATTTGTATAATCCGCAGCGCACGGATACCGGTGAGCACTTCACCCTAGAGGGTTTAAATATCGAATCCACGGGAAAACGGGTGAGGAGACTATGATCTAATCTTAACTCGGAGTAATACAAGACTTAAGAAGGTTGAGGGTATAGAGAGGATTACTAAGATAGCTAAATCTTAATTTGGTAAGTGATGTTGATAGTATTCTTATGGGGATGTACTCAAAGGAAAGTAAGGCCGAAACTTACGATTCCCCCAAAGAACTTGTTCCTACTTAGTCCTATCCAACGGGATGTGGAATCCAAAGGAATCAATGGTACTGTCACTACCACGAACTACCACGCTCCTAAAGGTAGGGTGTATCTATGAGATACCCGAGCCTAAGCACCACGCTTACACTACGAATATTACCTTAACCTAATGCATTAGATTAAAGTACTCAAAAGAGAGACTCATAGACCAATAAGAATAAATATAAGCAATATGACTTACTAAAAGAAGAAGTAGATTACCGTGAGTAACTCCAAATGTAGATTAACTTCCACCGAGGTACAAGTATGGAGATAGCACCGACAGCCACTTCCTCCGATTCCTTCCCTCTCTCTCTCTCTCTCTCTTGTTCTAAAGATTAGAACTAATGAGTTCTAATCCTCTCTTGCATACTAATTCTACTAGTTCTAGTTCTAATCAGCTTCTAATCACATTCTAATTCACTAATCCCTTAGAGAGAGATGATCCATACATGGGACCCCTCTACAACTAAGAGTTAATGAGATAGGATGAATTGATAATGAGATGATGTTTTTGCTTGGGGTCGTGGGTCTTCTTATATAGCCCTTGGCGATGAACGATAGCCCTTGGATCAAACCGACCTTGGCAACGGTGTAGATACAACCTCAAATTCGGTTTGAAACCGACCTAGGAAGATGAGACCGACAGGTGGGACCCACCCTCGCGGCCGCCTATCTTCAGCGGCGCGCCCAGCCATGGTGGGCCCATGCTTTGTCGTCCTTCCCGGTGTCTTCTAGTATGTTTTAGTCCACAATTCGGGTTGAGTTACTTCACGGTCAAGTCTTGTCATCAAATTGGATGTATATTCCGAACTTTCTTCATTCTTCTCTCGCATTTATCTCGTTAAGTCCCCGAAAATGTATAAATCACCAAAGTTCGTGGAATTATGTAGTTAAACCCCTAGACTTATGTTTATATTCATTTTAAACCTTTATTCATGTTTAGTTGACTAGTAATTTTATGCTATAACAGTGTCAACAAGCTCCCCCCAAGCTTACCCTTTGCTAGTCCCTAGCAAAGCCAAACTTAGCAAAGGATCGAGTTGCTATAACGCTTTCACACCTTAAAAGTACACATGCTTTCAAACAAAATTTCTCCTCTAGATAAGAATAAATTTGCTCAACTTTCAACTTACCCATATTACCTTTAACCATGGAACTTATAGCCTTTTCTTTGATCTTGGGTAATTAAAAGATAGAACAATCAAGTCAAGCATCATATCTCAAACTCTTTGTTCAACTCAGTCCCTTCCGAGTTTTTGCCGATTTTCAAAATAAAACTCAAAGTTTCCAAAGATGACTCTCTCTTAATCTCTCATTTATGGTATTTATGGATCCTCTCTAAGGCAACAAAGTTGTTTTGCCTTTCTCTCATGTTATGTGGTATTTTTGGACTAAGGCAAGAGGACACTATGCCTTCTTCTCTCTCTCACCCTATATCTAAGGCTTATATCCGAGCTCATAGGCGGAGAAAACTAATTCTACTTACTAAGCATGTATTGTAAGTTCAAGCAATGGATCCAAAGTCACGAGTCACACCGATCAAGTGATGCATGTGTATGGTGAATAGAATATAGTAAGGTGTAAGGAATATAATAAGGTGTATAGAATGAGGGAAAATCTTACTTGTGCTCCTTAAGGAATCATCTCTTTTTGAATTTGGAAACACCGTAGAGAACCCGGTTGTATTTCTTTCTTTTATTTTTCTTTTATGGAGAGGCGAGTATCTAAGTACCCATTGTTTTTAGCTTTTACACATGTCCATTTTTTAACTCTCCTTTATTCTTTCTTTTTCTTAGGGAGGTAGGCTATACTCGCCTCGTAGGACTTTTGTCTATTTTTCATCTTGCCTTTATTCTTTCTTTTTCTTAGGAGGTAGGCTCTACTCGCCTCAGTAGGACTTTTGTCCATTTTTCATCTCCCTTTCTTTTTTTAGATCTACAACCCGCATCTCTTTTGTAATAACTTTTGAGAGATAAACAAATACAATGGAGCTTTTTGTAAGATATTGGCTAGCAATGAATGAGTGGATGGGTATAGGAAATATTTTTGGTTGCTCTCTCCTAGGATAGAGTAGAACATTTTTGTCGGCTAAAGTGAAAATGGATAGTGGTGTGTATATATATAGTGGATGCGTACTTCCGTGGTGGAAATAGCATATAGGTGTATGGAGTCGAAAGTGGAGTGGAATGTAGTGAATGGAATGAGTGGAATGGTGGTGGAGTGTACATGATCAAGATGACAAGTTTCTAAGGGCCGACAAAGATTGAACAAACTCAATGCAAAGCAAGCGACCTATATATATATCAAAGGATTTTCCTAATCTAGGGAGCATGTATATATGGCTATGGTAGGAGGTTCAACACTTTGTCACACAGAACTTATCATGTGCACTTTTAAAATTTTAAAATAAATCTCCGTAAATCTAGCATCACTAGGAATAAGATCAATAGCAAAATCGGACTCTCATATATCATATCCACCAATTACCTAGACTTTAGAGCAAGCAATTTGCAACCCACAGTGTTTCGTGTTCAAAGTAAGTTTCAAGTCAAGGCATTTTTGCATTTAAGGCTCAAGAGAAATTAAGCTTGAAAGCTAGGTAATGAAAAGGAATTACGACGAGCAACTATTCATCATTTCCATGCATGAGTTTTAACTTTAGAGATCATTTTATAGGTGGAAAAGAAAACCTCCTCGTACACTCCTATTTATTTATTCTCAATCTCTAGCAAGGACTCTTTAAACAACTAGACATTTATGAAACTAGACTCCTAACAAACCAAGCAAAACCAAGCAAACTAAGCAAACTAAACATTTAGCTAATAATCATAATATAGTAGAGATACTTATCGGGATAACCGGGGTGCTCTCCCCAAGCCGGATTGAAGTGTAAGGTCATTGATGATGAGGAAGTTGAGGTAGATGGCGATGATGATGTCGACCTATCATGTCTCTCTTCCTTCGAATCTACCGAACTCAAATAGACAACAAAGCTAGCGAAACTTGATTAAGCATTAGGGGTTAGCCACATTAGCTTCATGTGTCTAAATATGGATCATGATTATTCTATGTAAGACTTCAGCAGAAAAATATTTTTGGAGTTTTATAAATTTATATGCATGCAAAGAACTATGATGCAAATGCAACTAGATGAATGAATAATTATTTTTATGCCACCACGGTGAATATTTTTATGGGTTACCAAAAGATTATTCACATGGGGCTTTAGAATTTTTCAATGCAATGCTAATGCGTAAACTAAATATGCTAAAGGAAAATGATTATGCAAAGAAGTAAATATGTTGATGCAAGATGCAAAAAGATAAATATGATATGCAATGCTATAAATTAAATATAGATAACTACCGAAGTTACCTTTCTACGAGGGTTCAATGTTTTAAGTCCTTTGAACAAGACTACTTACCTTGGTTACTCCTTGAGTGTATCATCTCGATCTTGATAGTCTGTATCTCCTAACATGGTAATTACGTAAATTTTGTCACCCATGTTCTTTTCTTTGGTCTAACATTTTGAAGTGAAACTTTAATAGTGAGGGTTGGCGGCTTCTTGTTTTTTGTGTGCATGCTTTGTGAGTTCAGGACATTCACTTGTAGGATTTTGAGGGAGTGTGAAGACTCCTCCACATTTTGCTCAAAGTATGTCCCTGCGTGCAAAGACAAGGTAGAGATCATCAGTGCATGGGCCCCTGTTGGTGGGAAAACACCAAACAACCCAAAAGTTCATTCTTCTCTAAGACCTTAGGCACATCAAACAAGATAAAGTTAATGTTTATCTGTTTCCTTTTCTATAACAAGGGTGATAAGATCAGAATATGGAACATGAATGTTGCAACACATTTGCTAATATGATTAGGACTATAAGATCAAGAAGGTGGTGTTAGGAACAATAGCAGAGACAAAACATGTTGAGCTAATGAAGTCAGATCAAGCAAGGGTGTTACTCTAACATGGTTGGTTCTTTATTTATGCTATAAAGAGGAAAACTTATTTATCGATAACTCACCTCAAGATGCTTACCTTAGTATTGGAGCATGATGGCACTATAGCAACTTGTGATGGTACTTTCCTTTTTTACTTGAAGCTTTCTTGATTTGACCTCTTATGTAGTTTTTTCCTAACTTGTCTTCTTTCTCTTTATTCCATAAGATTTGTCTATGTATGAGCGTGTCCTCCTTGTGAAAGATTAGTTGGGTCTTGCTCCAGCATGTGAGATGTGATGGGAGCATGTGAGGAGAAAGAGCATGATTGGATTATCCTTAGTGGAGTTGGTCTTCCTTCTCCATGTGTCAATCATCCTTAAGTTAATCCTTGAGCAAGTGCTTTTGTTTGTAGATTTTGTTTGTGGCACTCCTCTTCTTTCTCTTGCTTCATCTTTAGTATGAGTTTATCTCAGGACCTCCCCCAAGCTTATTTGAAAATTTCTTCTTGTCTGTAAGGGTTAGTCCAGCAAAGTATACCAATGTCTACACAAGTATAATTTTTAGTTCAATAACCAAACTAGACTCCATGTCTAATTCAATTAAGGAAGGCGTTCTAACCTAAGCACCATGCTTAATTTAAAAGCCTTTGGAAACACTCTAGAAGCATTCCCAAATTAAAGCATACTATGGTAGATAAAGGATAGCATGAAGGCATTATAGAGATTAACTTAAACAGAGATGAAGAGCATGACAGTTGTTTTAATAAATTGAGCATGTCTAAAAGGTAGAAGCAACCAAGATAGTGTAGCAACATGATAAGGAATATTTCTATGCATGTGATTTCATGTTGCACGATGATTGGTTGGACATACCTTGAATTGTCATCCTTCGTTCGTCTTGCTCTAGACCTGAAATAGTTAGTGACAAGAATACCTAAAGGAATATTTCCTTATTTATATCTCTATGCTCATTTCACAAGGGTATTATAGCAATAAGGTGAACACTCATATTATTTCTCAAGAAGTGCTTATTTAAGGACAACAAGCTTGTCCTTGGGAAACCTATTGAATTGTGATTTATGATGATGAAGTGGTTTCCCTTCCAACATCAATCTACCTCAAGATTTTATGCTAACGAGATCTAGAATATTTATTATAGATGTAATGATCTACAACCACTCTTTCAAAATCTATAGGAGGAGAGAAAAATGAGGGGGTTGAAGATCTCATGTAAGATTGAGAGACTAGGTGATTTAAGAAGGTGATCATGTGAACATTAGCTAGATAAAGTGTCTATGAAGCAGCTCTCATACTCACCGATGTTGTCCTCCTTCTCTAACTCCAAGGTTAATTCATCATGGCTGTCTAAAAGGATCTCTTGGGTTTGTGTCTCTCGTGCTAGTAGTGTCTAAAATGTCATCCATACAATCAATGGCTGTGGGCACATAGGTTATTAACATTCTCAAGCCATTGTTGTGGGTCTTCTTGGTCGCCTTGATGATCCCTATGCTTAGGTTGTTGTGATAAATTTCTAGGCTCATCATGAGTTTCAAAGAAGGAAGCATATGTGGACTCATCTCCAAGCAAGGATGGATTTAGAGATGGGTTCAATAAATCATCTTGTCTAGGTATAGAAGAGGAGAAGATAAGATTGTCTTCTAGATAGCTTTGCTCTTCTTCTATGGCAAGATCAGAAATGTCATCCTTGGGTTCTTCCTAATGTCTTTTGAAAGAATAGGCATATTCAAATAGAGACTTCTCTTTAAAAGAATCTGAATTATAATCACTTGGAAATCTCTTATAAACACTCTCAATAAGAGACATCTCGTAAGAATCTGAATTGTGGTTATTTAGAGGTCTCTTTGTCCGGATGAGAATTTATTGTTCTCCCAAAATCACTAAGGGTAGGTTCATATGATCTTCCAAAGGTGGAATTTCTTCTTCCTTTGGGGGATTTTGGGGTGTTGGTGGTTCAGGATGGATAGCTAAGTCTTGGGATTGGAATTGTTGTGAATTAGCTATCGTAGTTTCTTCTCCTTGATCGGAGGGTAATTCTTCATTTTTCTCGAAAAATTCTAGTGGGGGTGGCGTATCCAAGAACATCTGTTAATAAGATCTCTAGCTTCTATAGCGCATGCAGAAAGAAATGCGCCTCCCGAAGCTGCACTAAGGTCCCTTGCATCTTTCTTATTAAGACCTAGATAAAAATGTTGAAGAAGGATTGGGTCCGGAATACCAAGGTTTGGGCCAAAGTTGATAAGGTCATTAAAACGATCCCATGATGCTTTAAGAGACTCTTCTTTATTTTGTTTAAAAGTTAAAAGTTCTATACGAAGACGGGCCACTCGAGAGGTGGGAAAGAAATATGTACAAAATTTGGATACTAAAGTTCCCCAATCTCCTTTCACTCTCTCTACATTTAAGTAATACCACCGCTTAGCTTTTCCTGTCAAAGAGAACGGAAAGAACTTCCAAATAAAAAGGTATTATTGGATATGCCTTCCTACCTAAAGCATCCCATAATTTCCTCAAACTTTCGTAGGTGTGAGTGTGGGTTGGCCTCTCCTTCTCCCGAAGGCTAGCTCTGAACCATTCTTATATAACCCAAGCGTAGCTCATAGGACTTTGCTAAGATAGGCTCAAGATTCTTACGGTTGCCTAAAAAGCTTTCGCTTGAGGGTTTAAGATATTTATAGATAGGCGTGAATTCATAATGAAAAGGAAAAGAAAAGAATAGATGAGTTAAAAAGATAAAAGAATAAAATAAAAGAATATGATACAAGGATAAGGTAGATTCAAAGTCAACTCAAAAGAATCCATTTCCCCAAGAACGGCGCCCGAAATGCTTGTTGGTATTTGCTAAGCCCACGTAAATATTTATAATTTGTATAATCCGCAAGCGCACGGATACCGGTGAGCACTTCACCCGAGAGGGTTTAAATATCGAATCCACAGGAAAACGGGTGAGGGAGACTATGATCTAATCTTAACCTGGAGTAATACAAGACTTAAGAAGGTTGAGGGTATAGAGAGGATTACTAAGATAGCTAAATCTTAATTTGGTAAGTGATGTTGATAGTATTCTTATGGGGATGTACTCAAAGGAAAGTAAGGCCGAAACTTACGATTCCCCCAGTAACTTGTTCCTACTTAGTCCTATCCAACGGGATGTGTAATCCAAAGGAATCAATGGTACTGTCACTACCACGAACTACCACGCTCCGGAAGGTAGGGTGTATCTATGAGATACCCGAGCCTAAGCACCACGCTTACACTACGAATATTACCTTAACCTAATGCATTAGATTAAAGTACTCAAAAGAGAGACTCATAGACCAATAAGAATAAATATAAGCAATATGACTTACTAAAAGAAGAAGTAGATTACCAGAGTAACTCCAAATGTAGATTAACTTCCACGGAGATACAAGTATGGAGATAGCACCGACAGGCCGGCACTTCCTCCGATTCCTTCCCTCTCTCTCTCTCTCTTGTTCTAAAGATTAGAACTAATGAGTTCTAATCCTCTCTTGCATACTAATTCTACTAGTTCTAGTTCTAATCTGCTTCTAATCACATTCTAATTCACTAATCCCTTAGAGAGAGATGATCCATACATGGGACCCCTCTACAACTAAGAGTTAATGAGATAGAATGAATTGATAATGAGTTGATGTTTTGCCTTGGGGTCAGGGGGTCTTCTTATATAGCCCTTGGCGATGAACGATAGCCCTTGGATCAAACCGACCTTGGCAACGGTGTAGATACAACCTCAAAGTCGGTTTGAAACCGACCTAGGAAGATGAGACCGACGTGGGACCCACCGGGGCGCCGCCTAATCTTCATCGGCGCCGCCAAAGCCATGGTGGGCCCATGCTGCCGCCGTGCTTCCCGGGTGTCTTCTAGTATGTTTTAGTCCACAATTCGGGTTGAGTTACTTCACGGTCAAGTCTTGTCATCATATTGGATGTATATTCCGGAACTTTCTTCATTCTTCTCTGCATTTATCTGTTAAGTCCCTGAAAATGTATAAATCACCAAAGTTCGTGGAATTATGTTAGTTAAACCCCTAGACTTATGTTTATATTCATTTTAAACCTTTATTCATGTTTAGTTGACTAGTAATTTTATGCTATAATAGGTGTCAACACCCGCCATGCAAACGACGGCGAAGTTAGAGCGAGTCTCCCTTTGACCCCATGCCCCTACAAGGCCCCCTGAGGAGCCGGATGAACGCGACCTCCTTCCCCGCGCGGATCTCCCTCTCCCACCCGAGCCCCTACACCGCACCGGCGGACCCTGGATGAACGCGGCCTCCTTCTCAAGGAGCACCAGCGGTGCTTCTCCCCTCAACTCGCGGTAGTGCGTCGTGCATTCCCCCCGCCGTCGATGGGAATGGGCCACGTGTCGCCGCTGCTGCCCTTTCTCGCGGCATTAGCGCCCTACTCGTGTGAAGGAAGAAGAAGAAGAAAAAAAGGAAGAGAGACCGACGCAAGTAGATTTTTGGGGTTAAATTTGGGTGCCACTATTGGATTAGAAGCTAAAAAAATGGGCCAACAAAGAGAAGGGGTAGCACCATATCAAAAGTAGGAGGCCTTGATTTAGGGGCTCCTCGCTGGAGTTGCTCTTAGAAATCTTAGATGAGCCATCAGAAGACCCTACTGATCCGAAATATGTAGAAGACTTGCAAAAGGTGTCATATCACACCCATTTGCAGACTTGCAGCATCCTACTCCCTTTGTTCTAATTTATAAGATGTTTTGAAATATAGTATGAGAGCCATCTATTTCTGTTTTATATATGATCTGAAATATATATACAAAATGATCCAATAAACATACATTTGTGTATATATATACTAAGCTTATGTCTCATGAAAACCATTTAGTGTAAATCTGTACACCATGTCCACCCTACACTGCCTTGGGCACCACCGACACTTGAACAGGCAGCATTACCTGCTATTTTTTTCTCTTTGCAAGAATGAGCGCGGCCACCGCCTGTCAGAGGCAACATCAAAAAGTGGCGTCCACTGAAACGACCAAGCCCGCGCACGCCGATCCTGTTACGCCGGCGCCCCATAGAGATAGAGGCATGCCATGGCGTTCAGCCGTTCACACTCTGTTCCTTTGGCCCCAAAGCTACCTCACCACGTCTACCACCGGTCGGCGCGCGGGGACGGCTACGCACCAGCGCGCACCGAGCCGCGGCTGAGACGTGTGGCCAAGCTTCCACGACGCCACTGGCGGAGGCGCCTCGTGCTGCCACGCGCCCACGCCCGCGTGACGGTGCGCGGCTAGTGCTCGCCGCACCGATCGTCCTCGGCCATCACGAGCTCGGTTCATGGTCACGCTCGACACCACTATATAAGAAGCGGCCTTGGTAGCCATGAAGGCACCACCAGCTTACACACACACACACACAGCTGCGCCCAAATCACTAGGAGAAGCAAGGGGTGAGGTACTGAGGTGACGATGAGGGGTGTCTTTGTGGTCGCACTGCTCGTGGCCGCGGCCTGCCTCGCCGCGCCGCGGGTGCCGACGCCGCGGGCGAGTGCGGGGCGACGCCGCCGGACACAATGGCGCTGAAGCTGGCGCCGTGCGTGTCGGCGGCGGAGGACCCGAGCTCTGCGCCGTCCAACTCCTGCTGCAGCGCCGTGCACAGCATCGGGAAGCAGAGCCCCAAGTGCCTCTGCGCCGTCATGCTGTCCAACACCGCCAAGAGCGCCGGGATCAAGGCCGAGGTCGCCATCACCATCCCCAAACGCTGCAACCTCGTCGACCGCCCCGTCGGCTACAAGTGCGGAGGTAATTAAGGAAAAACAGGCTAATGTGTGATGTCGTCTACAATAGTATCTCATTCTTATTGATCTTCATTCTTTACTGTTTGCTAATGTGTGATTATCATGCATCAGCACTATCAGCAAGATGCAGTAACACTGAATGTGTATCTGTCTGTGATTCTTCTTGTAATTCCTGATGCAGATTACACTCTGCCATGAGCGGTGACGACTCCAGGGATTTGCTGCATGACATGTTCGAAGATCACCAAAGCGCGAGCTCTGGTACTGTGTCGTGTCCGTGTCTCTTAGTCTCTGTGTGTTGCCCATAATAAACAAGACATGCGAGTGCCACACACATGTGGAACTCTACTAGTATGATGTGTGTATTACTAGATACGTGTACGGTGTACTCATATAGTTGTGTTCAGGGTACAGAGATGTAGTCATGCATGCATTGTTGTCCAAATAAATCCTGTCTTACTGATAAGATAGTAGATTTTGTGCAATATAATTCATGTCTCCACCGTTTGTGAACTGCAAAGCACGATGCTCGACTAACTAAACGAGTGACCTTGTTGTCAAAAAAAAAAAAAAAAAAAAAAAAAAAAAAAAAAAAAACCGAGTGACCAGACCCTATATATATTATTCTATATAAGATTCGTTTTGTTCTTAGCTGACGAAAAAGAAGAATATGTAATATGGGGCGTGTAAAACAAAATCAAGGCACGTACGTACAGTTGTTATAAAGAGACGACTAACATGTGTTATTGATTGAGGTATGGTGTAATTTGTATTCAAGACAAAATGCAATTCTCATCCCCTTTTTTTAGGGTGTGTTAATAATGTTGAACTTTGTTTTGCGGTGTTTCTAGTTTCTATTGCACGTTTGCTTGTGCATTACTTAGTCTCCTCGGATACACTTGTAAGAATTATGGACCGGTATGGCTCTCGTCGCTCCACCCCTCCACCTCCTGGCGCCCCCCCCCCCCCCCACCCTCTAGCTCCACCAGCCCCGCGCCGTTGGGCCTTGATTCGGTGACATTGCCGGTGACATTCCCCGTGACATTGAGTCACCGGCGTGTGGGACCCACGTCTTTTCGGGCCCACGTGGGTCCCACACGCCGATGACTCAATGTCACCGCAATGTCACCGGCAATGTCACCGAATCTCAGTCCCTCGCCGTTGCCTACTCCGGGCGCGGCGACCACCCAAACTCCTCCCTCCCCGGCGCCGGTGGGAAACAGCCTCTCTACTCCTGCCGCTGCGGCAGGGCGCTCCAAGGACCAGCGTTGGAGGGACGTTTCCCCATCTTCTGGGTGCCCCTCAGTCCACGGGTCGCTCTCCTTCAAGGACGCTCTCCTGTGCGGCATTGGCTCGGTCGCTTGCACTACCCCGCCTGTGGCTGCTGCGTCGTCGGCTCAACTTCCAGAATCTGCCCCGTACGCGATGTCTGCCTCGCCAGTTCCTCCTCGCGCTCCGATTCGGATCGTCCTCAGGCCGTGTGACCGCCGTGCACGTCCTGCTAGGGCGGCTGCCCCTGGCCACGATGGTTGGGTGACCTCGGAGAGTCGTCGTGGTCGCCGCGAGCGTTGCCGGCGGGAGCATCCTCCTCGGCGGCCGGTCCCGGCGGAACTCCACGGTCTCTGCTTCAATTGCATGTCCACTGCCCACAAGGCTGTGGCCTGCCGCTCCCCTCCACGGTGCTTCGCTTGCCGACGTCTGGGGCATCGCTCTTGGTCCTGCCCATCCCGGCGCTCCCGGACTCATGTCACCCGGAGGCAGCTCGTCTGGCGACCAAAGGTCGTGGCGATGACCCGCTCACCGAACAGTCAACCTGCGGTGGCCACGGGCGACGGTGGGGAGCAAAGAGCAAGCGACGCCGTCGGCATCGTCGGAAACGGTCCAGGACGGGTGCGACTAACGCAGACGACGACGTCGGCGAGGATGAAGACCCTAGCCACCCCTCCCCGGAGCCTAGCACCGACGAGGTGGTGTCTGGTGCTGCTGGGGCCCTGGCTGTTCCAAGACGCATTCTGGATCGCTCGGACCATATTTCCCGCAGTGAGGATTCCCCTGCGACGTGCCCTGGTCATCACCGTGCTGGCAGGTCCTGTGCTGGCAAGTCCTGAAGGCAACGAGTCAAGATTCATCTGTGCCACGGTTGCTCATAGGTTTGAGATCGAGGAGGCTCGGCTAACCCTTCTTCCCCGGGGTCCGGCTAGCTTCCTCTTGATCTTGCCTAATGATGAGCTTGCTAATCTCGTCTACAATGGAGGCCGCCCTATAGTTACCTCCACTGCCCGGCTCCATGTCATGCGTTGGACAAGGTTTCTTCAAGCAACTGCGTCAAGTCTATTGGTGCCGGTAGAAGTGGAGCTCATGGGCATTCCGGCTCATGCTTGGGATTTGGCTACCGCTGATGTTCTTCTGGACGAGTTTTGCTGGATCGACGGGCTGCACCCAAACAATGCGAATCGTCGTGATGTGTTTATGGTGAAGGCCTGGTGTTCCGATCCTGCTCTCTTTCCATCCGAGATGAAGCTGGAGGTTGTGGAGCCATCTTGGGAGGGCGGTCAGGGCGTGCGGACACTGTCCTACCCAATCAAGGTCACTGCCCGCCCCTTGATCTGCCTAACTCGGGTCAAGATCGTCCTCCGTCACCACCGCCTGATGATGAGGATCAGGAGTCTCGTCGCAGAGGAGGAAATCTCCGGTCGCCGCTGTCTTCTTCTCCGGCAATGGCGGCAGCGCCGATGGGGAGTCCTTCAGCCTCTGGCTAGGCTGGCCGGGCTCCGGTGCACACTCGGCTGGGACCGCGTGTTCAGGAGACGACCGTTTGGGCTCCCACCTCGAACGCCGCGTCTGCCATCGATGGCCGAGCGGTCATCATTGAGGACTGGGCGGCCAGGCCAGCTCGCCTCTCGACACGTGAAACGGCGGCCCCTGTTTTCGAGGGGCAGACGGGGCGCGCTGGAACCGAGGAGACGAAGTCTGCAGCGTGCGCGGGCCGATGCCGGGATTGTGATATCACTGGCCGAGGTTTCACACACGCAGGCTGACGGTCTCATGGCCAACATCGATGCGAATACGGCGGTGGAGGGCAAAGTCGATGCTGGCAGTGCTGTCATGTTTCTACGCGGCGCTGTGCATGACGCTGTGCACTGCCCTGTGCAGGGCAGCGGAGAAGCAAGCCAAGCATGCACGCGCGTTCTGTCCAGGGCAGCGGAGAAGCAAGCACGCGCGTTTCTGCACGACGCTGTGCACTGCCCTGTTCATGGCGCCATGCACTGGCCTCACGAGGACAAAGCAAACATGCAAGGGTCATTAGATAGACCTGGGCCCTGCTCCGATGCAGGCAGCGGTGAATTAGGCGGTGAATCAGCCGCGCTTGTTGACCTGGTGTGGGGCCCTGGTATTGAAGAGCCGGACTTTGCAGCCATCTGCAGCAAAGATGTGTTTGGCCCACCCTCTTCTGTCATCTCTGCAACAGGTGACCCAATGCTTGACGAAGTGTCCCTGCTCACGCCTCAGAGGGGCACGCGTCCCCAAATGCGCAGCTGCGACTGCCTACTACCACGGTCACATGGCTATGGCGTAGTGGGAGCTGCAATCGTTGGGGAGCTCGAGCAAGCTGGAGGTGGCCCTTGCCGTGGGAACAAGCCACTGGATGAGCCTGAAGCCCATTATGGGCCAGCTTCTTTTATCCCAGTTCCAGTTGATGGGCCTGAATATGAGGCCTTCATGGATCTTGGGCTGCAAAAAGAGGGGGAACCTGACATGCCACAAGCTGTATACTCGAAAGGTTCAGGAGATCATGAGGCTGAGCATCAGGAACCACGTAACGTGCACAAGACAACTGCTGTATCAAGGCCGCCAAAATTCTTATCCAAGGTTTACACTCGGAGAGGTAGGCATGCCAAATCTCCCTCAACACCTTCACCTCGACGAGCAGGCAAGGAATTCATCAAGCGCCTCAGCAAGAGAACAACCAAAATTCTCCCGACCCCTTGCACATCCAGAAGGAAACAACAGCTTCTCCCGCCAAAGGGCTCCTCGCCGCAGTCGTCGACTTGCGGGCATAGGAGTTGAATCACCGAAACAGCCTGCCCTGTCTCGGTTCAAGAAGCGTGTCATGAGATCTCTGGACGTCATTACTGATCAGGAAGGTATTGATCAACAAGCTTTAGAAGAGTATGCCAAACTCTTTACCCAACCACTGTCGGCTGCTCATATCCAGGCATTGACAGCTCTGTTCGGATGGAGCGCTCCTAATGAGGACGCTCTGTTGGCCTGAACGTGATCTGTAGTCTCCATAGTCGCCAATCAACTCTTCCAGATAAATCCATCCAAAATTGTAACCTGGAATGTACGTGGCCTTAACTCGGTTGTTCGCCAACACTCAGTCCGCACTTTTGTTGATGCTGTCAGAGCAGATATTGTTTGCATCCAAGAGACAAAAATGGAACATATATCAAGGCACACCCTTCTTTCCTCACTTGGGTCTGATTTTAATAATTTTGTAGAACTTCCGTCTATTGGCGCAAGTGGGGGACTTCTGGTGGCATGGCGCCATGCTCTTGGACCTGCTATTGCAACTAGAGTTGATGCCCACAGTGTGTCAATTCAGCTTCGATCCTACAGTGATCAGACATGGTGGCTGACCTGTGTGTATGGACCGCAAGGCAATGATAATAAAATCATGTTTCTACATGAATTGAGGGATATTCGTGTTGCCTGCCAGGGCCCGTGGGTGATGCTTGGAGACTTCAACCTCATATACAAAGATGAGGACAAAAATAACAGTAACCTAGACCGTGCAATGATGGGAAGATTTAGAAGGCTGATCAATGATTTGTCCTTGAAAGAAATACCTCTTCATGGACGCAAATTTACATGGTCTAATCTGCAAGACTCTCCAACATTGGTTAAGTTGGATAGGGTCCTTTGTTCTGTAGATTGGGAACAACTCTTCCCGGACTGCCTCCTGCAAAGTGCATCTTCTGAAGATTCTGATCATTGCCCTCTCATCCTTGGGTTAACTGATTGTAAAGTTGGAAAGCCTAGATTCCATTTTGAACCTTTCTGGCCCAAGCAGGATGGTTTTCAGGGAGCAGTTGAGATGGCTTGGAACTCTGTTCCTGTGGTTTCCTGCCCCTATGAGACCTTGTCAAGAAAATTCAGAGCAACTGCCAAAGTGCTGCAGAGTTGGAGCCAAAGCAAAATTGGGCATGTCAACACTCAGCTTGGACTAGCAAGGGAAATTTTACATATGTTGGAGATCGCCCAAGACAGCAGAGATCTGTCACCCAATGAGAGATGGTTGTACAATCAATTAAAAAAACATTCCTTGGCTCTATCCTCTCTACAACGAACAATTGCAAGGTCTCGCTCTCGGATTAATTGGCTTAGTGATGGCGATGCAAACACTGCTCTTTTTCACCTCCATGCCCGATACCGTAAGAACAAGAATTTCATTGCTCAGCTCATTCAAGAGGACCAAGTAATTACAGATCATGACAGCAAGGCAGCAGCAATCTATAATTTCTACTATGATCTGATTGGCACAAGTGTGGACAGAGACCATACAATTAATCTTGATCAGCTGAACATCACAACCCATGAACTTGCACAACTTGAGGCTCCTTTCACCGAAGATGAAGTGTGGAGGACTATTCGCCAACTGCCGAGCAACAAAGCGCCAGGACCTGATGGATTTACAGGACAGTTTTATCAGACTTGCTGGCCAGTCATAAAGCAAGACATTATGAACGCAGTTTCTGCCATTAGTAGCAGAAAACTCAGGAACCTGGAAACTCTTAATACAGCTTATATTACCTTGCTGCCCAAAAGGGATGACTCAAGAAGTGTCAAGGATTTTCGGCCAATAAGCCTAGTGCATAGTTTTGCTAAATTGATCACAAAAATGCTTGCAAATTGGCTAGCTCCTCATCTTGATCAGATGGTCTCATCTAGTCAAAGTGCCTTCATAAAAAAGAGATTCATCCAGGACAACTTCATGCTTGTCCAACAGACAGCAAAGTTCCTTCACCAGCAAAAACAACCCCGAATTCTCCTTAAACTGGATATCATGAAAGCTTTTGATTCGGTGTCCTGGCCTTTCCTCATTGAAGTCATGAGGAAGATGGGTTTTGGTGCTATTTGGTGTGACATAATTTGTGGTCTTCTAGCATCCTCATCAACACAGGTGATGCTAAATGGCGTCCCTGGTGAGGCTATTTCGCACAGACGAGGACTACGACAAGGTGATCCGTTATCTCCCATGCTCTTTATATTGGTGATGGACATACTGGCTCATATGGTGGCAAAGGCATCGACCGAGGGTCTTCTGCGCCCCTTGCAACTCGAGCTTTGTCCCATCGGACTTCCCTGTATGCAGATGACGTTGTTCTATTCCTTCAACCCACTTCCAATGACATCAATTTGATCCTCGATATTCTGCAACTTTTTGGTGAGGCATCTGGTCTTAAAACCAATTTACAGAAAAGCAATGCCTATCCTATCCAATGTTCAGAGGCAGATATTATGGTGCTGCAAGATAGCTTGCCATGTGAGATCCAGGATTTTCCATGCAAGTATCTTGGCATTCCGTTGACCTTGCATAGGTTGACTAGAGCACAAGTTCAGCCAATAATTGACAGAATTGCAGACTTGCTACCTGGTTGGAAAGCAGACTTGCTGACTCGAGCTGGGAGAAGAATATTGGTACAATTTGTTCTCACATCAACTTTGGTTTATTTGGCAATGGCACTGGACCTTCCAACATGGGCTCTCAAGGCAATTGATAAGATAAGAAGGGATTTCCTCTGGAAGGGGCGTAAAGATGTAAAAAGTGGGCATTGTCTTGTGGCATGGCCCAAGGTTTGCCGACCTCCTGAGCTTGGAGGGCTTGGAATTTCTGAATTGCAAAGGCTGGGATGGGCACTTAGAATGAGATGGCTATGGCTACAGAAAACTGAGCCCAGTAAGCCATGGTCGGCATTCCCTGTCCAGGTTCATCACTCAATAAGAGCTTTCTTCTCAGTGGCAATCATTTCTGAAGTTGGTAATGGTGCTCGTACATTGTTCTGGATAGATAGATGGATCAATGGGCAACGAGTGGCTGATCTTGCTCCACAAATTTTTGCCATTGTTAGTAAGAGAAGAGCTAACAAGAGGACTGTGTTGGAAGCCCTTACTGATCATGGCTGGATTGCAGATATCCATGGAGCTCATACCGTGGGGAGTCATCATTGAATTCTTAGCGATGTGGGATATTCTCTCGGAGGTGATTTTGCAGCCTGGAGTGGAGGATACTCATAGATGGCGTCTCTCGCATCGCCCAATATTCGGCAAAATCTGCATATAAGGGGCTTCTTCAATGGCTCCACGGTTTTCGGACCTTGGGAGCGCATTTGGAAATCTTGGGCCCCCGAAAAATGCCGCTTCTTTATGTGGTTAGTAGCTCATAACAAATGTTGGACAGCAGACAGACTTGCATGCCGAGGACTCCCACATCCTGCTCACTATCCCCTCTGTGATCAAGAAGAAGAGACTATCAATCATCTACTAGTATGATGTGTGTTTGCACGGGAATTTTGGTTTGTCTTCCTGCGGATAGTGGGTCTACAAGCCCCGGCACCACAACAAGACGAACCATCCTTCGATGAATGGTGGGCCGATCGAGGAGGCTAGAATGGCGGGTTCACACAAAAAAAGAATTCAACTCACTTATCATCCTTGGGGCATGGACAATATGGTGTCATCGCAACCGGTGTGTTTTTGATGGTGCCTCCCTAACTTGGCTGAAGCACTTCGCTAGCAAGGGAGGAACAACGATTCTGGAATCTTGCTAAGGCTCAGCGGAGTTCACTGCGCCTCGCATGAGCCTCAGTAGATAGACAAGAGGGACCTCGGCTTGGAGGGCGTAGTCGTTTTTCTAATGTAGTAAAAGGTGCTAAGAGTTTAGAACTGTGGGTGTGTGTTGGGTGTGTGTTGTAAGGGTTCTTGTCCCTTTTTCTTCTTAATATAAAGATACGCAGCTCTCCCCGTGTTCGAGAAAAAAAAAAAAATTATGGACCGGTGACACCTCATTGAAGAGGTACTGGTGACACCTCATTGAAGAGGTTGAGCAAAGGTGAGACTTTTTTTTTTTAACAAGAAGGATGGCAAAAGCTTTGCTCCTTTGAGCACTAGCACACACAACTTTGACAACTTCGGTTCAAAAAAGACCAACAACAACCAACCACTTGCTCACATTGAGCCAACTTAATCGAAAAAGACCCAACTAGCAACTCCGCAACTAAAGCAACTCTAGATGCCACAATGCTAGAAAACAACTAGCAAAAAACATGTAACACACGCAACTAACCCAAAGCATTTATGCCGCTGAGCACCACCAACAAGGCAACCTAAAGCCCTGCCGCGAACACGATCTCGACTTCCACATCTGTACTGTCACTAACCTTCATGGCACACTATGGGGACGGAAGTGGCAGGATGGTCCTCCCTCTGCCCTCCTTGCTGCTCGCTAGGCATCCGGCCGATAGCTCCGGCGGGAGGATCTGCCCTTTAGGAGGGCTGGGGGGCGAGGCTCAAGCAAGCTACCCAGCACGTAGTGCCGAGGGTTGGCCACCCTTTCTACTATTGTCCACCCTTGGCACTTTCGTCTGGTATCTAAAAAGGGTGTGTTTGGACTGCGTTTATGGTGCTTATCCGTGAAATAACGTGAAAAGAATCCCACCGAAGGCCTCACGTATCCTGACCGCCTGTAAATAAGATACACAGCTGCGCCGGAGAGAAATCACAGAAGCGGGCCGTGAGTCACGTTACACTTATCCCGCTCGCGCTTATCCCACTCGCGCTCCCAAACACGCCCTTAATTAGGAGTTCGGGTTCAAATTTGAATTAAAATAACTTCGATGCAAAAAAAAGAGAGAGGAGCATTTGAGAAAGTGGAACCTTTATCGTCTGACATCCTCTCAAATATAAGAAGAGTTGTATGACCTTCGTTTCATAATGCTTGACATGTACATAGAAGCTTTCAATTCAAGCTACATCTTTTTTTTTTTGGATAGAACAATTATTTGATGTATCCAATAATCACAAATTATATTATATTAAATAGTACTCCATCCTTTGTTTCATATTTGGCACCCCCACGCGTCCGCGTTTTCCTCACCCATCGGCATTGTGCTGCTGTCTCGCATTGGCAGGCTGTGTCTCAAGTAGGCAAGGAAATCTTTTGGAAAACAACAGGTCTCATTGCCCAAGCCCCTGCCCTGCATCAAGGTGTTGCCGCGTGCCAACAACGCGCCGTGAGCCCGTGCCATGGCATTCCTGGTGTCTTCTTGCACGGCCTCACCAAATTCCTGGTGCTCCAACCAGGGCTCGGAAAGTCAAAAGTCCAGTGAGGGTGCAGAGTCTGCAGACACGTACGCGCGCAAGAAATTGCAGTGCAATCTTGCTGTCAAAAACCGATAATAATCCACTTTCGACACAACATACCGGTGTCTGAAATGTCAAAATCAAGCTCTTACCATGCATTCCATCAACCAAAAGCTAAGAGTAGCCCGATCGAATGCTCGACTGAGCCTTGAGTGCGCGACGCACGCATTCCCGCCATGGCCTGAGCTTGCACAACTCTACGGGATGACGCGTACGGGTTCACCAAGTGTCCCCTAGCCACCAGATAGTGTTCGTCCCATTTTGGCCTCCCTGCTATCACGGGCATGCTGTTGGCTTCTGTGTTCTCCATAAACTCTCGACGCTATATAAACAGCAGCTTAACACATGCCATTTCAGCAACAAGAACACACACGGAAAGTTAAGAGAGAACCAGGCAACGAGGAGGGTCTGTCGAGATTGAAGACGTCGAGACGACAATGGCAATGAGGTTCCTCTTCGTCCTCTCTCTGGTCATAGCCGGCGCCGGAGTCGTCCTTATCACGCCGCGCGGCGCGGACGGCGCCGGCGGCGGTGGTGGCGAGTGCTGGTCGACGAGGCCGGACCACCTGGCGCTGAAGCTCGCGCCGTGCGCGTCGGCGGTGGAGGACCCGGAGGCCGCGCCGTCGGGCAGCTGCTGCGCGGCGGTGCGGGACGTCTGGCGGAGGCACAGCACCGAGTGCCTCTGCGCGCTGCTGCTCTCCGACGTCGTGAAGCACTCCGGCGTCGACCTGGCGGCGGTCATCACCATCCCCAAGCGCTGCAACATGGCGAGCCGCCCCGTCGGGTACAAGTGCGGCGGTGCGTATTCGTGCAACAACTGGTGCAATATTGTATTCTATTGTATGTATTGCTATACACTATAAATTTGTCGATAGAAACAGTGAACGGGTTCTTGTTTCCGTTTTGCAGAGTACACGCTTCCCGGTCTGCACGAGTGATGAGTCTGATGACACTTGCCTGCTGAAGCTGCTGGTGTTCTACGGGCCACGGCGTAAGAATAAATGCATGTGACAATATATAGTATATACGGTGAAATACCGAAAATGGTGTGATTGCATTGTCGGCTTGTGTGTTACGTTGTCAGGTGTGTGATCAGTGGCATTTGTCAATGTGTGTGATCTCTTGTTGGTGGCATTTGTCAGTGTCGTGTCGTTTCCCTATTTGGAGGCATCTCTATAGAAAACCTCCTCTCTTGTATAAGTTGTGATTTTATATGGTGCTACTTCTCTATTAACACTACTACATAATTCTTTTTGCGTGATATCCCTAAACTTTTCCATGGCGGGTGTTCAGTTTGCTAGCCATGGTTAATGCTCGAACTTTTATTTTGAAAATAAAAATAGAAAAATAGGAGAAAAATATATGACAGAAAAAAATAGGAGAGGAAAAAAAACCGAGAGAAACAAAAGTAACTTTCGAAGGTTTAGTTACGGAAGCCCTACCTAACGGAATGTTCCATGTTCGCCTAGAGAATGACGTGATCATCTTGGGCTATATTTCGAGGAAAGATCCAGTCTAGCTTTATACGAATAATACTTGATGGAGGATAGGGTCAAAAAGTTTTTATTTTTGAAGGGGCCCAATTGCCCGCCTCAAAAAATGCTGATGCTGAGGCAGGGCCTTGATAATCCACCACGAAAAAATGCATCCATTTTCAGGGGCGGACCTGTTAAAAAGGGCCGCCACAGAAAATCCCCTGAGGCCCACAGCTAAGCCCAACCGGGCTCCTTATTGGGCCATGTATATGGTGGCACTCTAGGGTTTCCCCTCACTTTCTCATTCTTTCTCACTCAGCCTGTCTCCAAATCCTATCTGCCCCCACCCTCTCCACTGCTCTCTCTCTCTCTCTCTCTCTCTCTCTCTCTCTCTCTCTCTCTACGGAGCTCGGCAAGGGCCGTGGGCAGCGCGGCTCGCGTAGGAGGAGCCTTGGCGCTGTCCACACAAGCGATGAGGGTGGAAGGTGGCGTCTATCCACGGACCGAGCTCCAACGGCGGTGGCACTCCTTCCGGGCGGCCAGGGACAACTCGGAATGGGATAAAAGAAAACGATGGATCTGGCTTTGTCAGCGCAAACTCAATGCAACTATTGAAAATGCAACAGAATGAAATGATGATGGGTGGTTCAGTTAGTGCCTGGAAGCTATTAGTTCTTAGAACGCGGCGGCATGGCTCACTCGGGCGGCCTAGGGCGCAGTGCGACGATCGCCCACCAACCGAGATCCAGCGGTGGCGGTGGCGTTTCTCCTCCGAAGGCGTGGCGGCAACCCCCTCCCATCGACGGCGCCAGCGTCTAGGATATGATGGAGGGCGGACACGGGGATGCTTTGGATCCGACCTCGGGCGGCCCAATCCGTTGGCGGCGACCCTGAGCGGCCCAATTTGACGGCGGTGACCTCGGAGCGGCCCGATCCGGCCCCAGCGTGGCGGATCCGAGTGGCGGCGAGCTCCACCGCGTGGATCCACGCGGCTAATAAGGTTGAAAGCGGACGGAAACGAACGGAAAAATCGCTCTATCATTTTCATTTTCATATTTTTAGGCAAAACGGGAGCGGGAGTCGGACAACCGGAAACGCAAACGTTAGCGGGATAAGCGGTATAGCGAAAACGGGTAAATACGATCGAGAAATAGATGGAAACGAGCGGTAAGCAGAACTTATGCGAAACATGTATGCCGCACATGATAGATTAAATACTGACATCAAAGTGCACATTTGCTAGTCAAATATTAAGTAGCGACTGACCACATATAAATATTAGTACAATACCAAATATCCATACATAAATATTCATATATACATCACACAAATCATAAAAACAGCATGTTGGCGACATGGGCCATATTGGGCTTCTATGGTGTGATGGGCTGCAATCCCGTATTCATGAAAAACGGAATAAAAACGGGATAATCCCGGTCCAAAAGCGGGATACTGCAAATATGGGCGGACAAATGCTCCACCGTTTTCGATCCTGCTCCCGGTTCACTCCGTCCCGCTTTCGTTTATCCCGTCCCGTTTTCAACTTTACACGTGGCGGCGGGTGCCGGCGTGGCGGGATCCAACGCCCGCATGGCGGGGGCCCAGTTGGTCTGCAGGTTTTTTTTTTTTTTTTTTTTTTTTCGGCCGATTAACCGTGGTGGTCATTTTTGCCCACCCCGTGCTCCATATATTTAATGTGACTATTCCTTGGTGACAGGCATCCTTGTCTGCCTCAAAAATCCAAAACGTCCGCCACCAAATAATGAGTTCAGGAGTAGTGTAATACATATATCTGGTATATTTTTGCTTGATGCTTTTTTTTTAAAGAATATTGTCAAAAGGCTGAAGAAATGTTGCTCAGTCTCTAAATATAATATAACATATGTCAACTCTATTCGACAAACAATATTTTTCAAGTTGATCCATAAAACTGAAAATGATGATATGATAGACTAAAGAAACTAAACAACGGTACCATGAACGTAAACGATATTATACAAAACTATTACTAATTCGTACTCTATTTATCCACAAATACTTGATGGACGAGCTTACTTTTGGAACTTGGATCTTCAAATATATATCTGGTTTCAAAACAATTAAATCATAAATGTATATTTGTTTTCAAAAGGTATTATTGTTAATCTTACATGTTACAATCTAATAGAAAACAATGATTAAATCTGCACAATTAGTGACTAATTCTAAGTTGAATCATCTAATAAGACGTCATAAAAGTTTTCCCAAGAATCTTTCTTAAACTCATCATTTAGAGAGTCATTTAAATAAAAATTGCAATCTATATATTTTCACTATTTAATAGTTCTATATTTTGTTCGTACTCTAGTGAGCTAATCCCACTTTCCATCTTTAGATAGAGAGAAATCTAGAATAGGAAAAAAGTCCACGTTCCCTCCCCCAACTATCACAAAAGTTCACTTTTCCTCCATCAACTCCAAAACCGGATAAATCACCTCCTCCAATTTTTCAAACCATGCATTTTTCCTCCCTCGAGCGGTTTTACTACAGTAACCGAGGGTTTGCTACAGTAACCGAGGGTTTGCTACAGTACCAGCACGTTTGTCTTTTTTTTAAAAAAATCGGTTGAATCTTTGAAAAATCATAGAAAAATCATAAAATGAAAAAAATCCGTTTTTGTTGGACTCCACATGAGTAGATCTACACAAAGGAATATACAATATGGTATACTTTAGTTCGACAAAATAATTATAGAAGCTGAAGCTACAAATTGTTTTAATTAATTATATATTCACCTTATAGAACTTTGTACTAAAGCATATCATATTAAATATTCACTTGTGTAGATCTACTCATGTGGAGTCTAAAAAAAAAAATTGGATTTTCTATTTTATAATTTTTTTGTGATTTTCTATAATTTTTCAAAGATTCAGCCAAATAAAAAAAAGACAAAATTTTTCGTGTAGCAAAAACTTTGTACTAAAAGCATACTCCCTCCGTACCCAAAAAGCTTGTCGTTTAGGACAGCGACACGGTCTCCAAAACACAACTTTGACCTCTTGTTATTATAAAAGTATTTATCGGAGAATGATATATGTATATTTTTATGAAAGTATTTTTCAAGACAAATCTATTTATATATGTTTCACATTTGCAAACTCAACAACGTCGAAGTTATTAATGATTTATATTCCCAATGTTTGTGTTGACACCAGAATTTGGTAATCATATTGTCAACGAGAAGCCTATGGAAGATTGCCGATTTGAAAGAAAGGAGAGAGCGATCGGCAAAGGTGACGTCAGCACATTCGTAAGTGACTAGTCGGCAAGATCTTAAAGGAGGCGGAATTGGCTGAAAGCTCGGCATGTAGCTTTGGAACGATGGAGAAGAGTTCGGCTATCAGATCATGTGCACTTCTCCAAGCATGTGGTTATCATCGGCTGCTGTATACCAGAGTTGAGCTGGTCAATTTCTGTTACCGAATGAAGGTGCCGAATGGTCATCTCTGTTGCCGAATGATGCTCGAAGGAAGGAGATGTGCATGCCCACGTCACAGCGGATATTTTGGGAGCGCTCGTACACCAAGACCAAATAACAATTGGCCACGTATATCTGATATATAGTTGGATATTGGTGAGCGGTAAATGCACATACATACATGGCTGGTCAGATATCGTGTTTCATCTACATATTTGGCAAAGTACAAGACCTTTGCCGGTTGAGCCAGTACGGGAAGAGAAGATACGGCGGCCAGGAAGACTTCAACGCCAAGGATTCTTTTTAACGGAGAAAGAGAGTCCGTGTATCTTTAATATTTTCTTTATTAGATTAAAGTAGTCAAATTGTAATAATTACTTTAGTTTTCCATGCGTGAGTTGCACGCCAGGACGTCCAGCAGCCCTATAAATATAAAGGGTGCCCGTTCATTGTAACGATCTACCCAAATCAATACAAACAACCCGGCTCCGTGCCTTGGCTCCGCCACCCTTCGAGTCCAGTCGTGTCGTCGATCTACTGCGAGAGGGATTCATCGACCCGCCGACCTCCGTGAAAGTACCCGGCAACCTTGCACCATGTCTAGTATCGTCGGGGCGGATTTAGATTATTGCAAGAAGTCTTGTTCACGCTTAGTATCGTCGGGCGGATTTAAGCTATCGGGGGCAAGAGGGTTCTTTTGTCGATCATGAGCCATCCAAAGGGCTAAGATCGGCTAAGAGCTGGTTATCGGCTTCATTAGGCTTGGCACCCTAATGAATTCATTAAGTTACCGAGTGGTGCATGATTTCTATTTGTTTCTACTTATTTATTTATGTTTGCACACACTCTTTGCCCAATCTAGATTGATGTGGCTCGGCTTTATCTTTCATTAGATCTATATGTCATCAATGCTTTCAATGTTTATCATTAGCTTGTCATTAGATCTACTGTTCTTTCATAGCCGAGCCTAGATCAATCTAGATTGTCACATGTTGCGGTTCTTACGCGTTTAGTCATGAGTCGTGCGGCAGGCTAAGGTTTTACGTGTAGGTTTCTTCTTCATGGACCTCCCGGATTCGGCAAGCTTGCCGAACACGCTTATGTGTTTACTTGTATCTTGCGTATGTAAATCTATCTATCGTTAGAGTCTAGTCGGCAAGCCGTATCATGCGGTGGATTAGCTTGTTGCAGTGTATCATGCGGTGGATAGTTGTTAGGGACGAAGAGGGTTTAGAAACGGTTAAGTCGGCAAACGTATCATGCGGTGGATTAGCTTGTTGCGAAGGTATCATGCGGTGGATTGTTGTTAGGACTGATCGGGACGAATCTCTGGCTTTGCTTTAGATTAAGTTTGCATGTGTACTTTACTTGTCTATGCATACGCCGCTTCAACGAGTAATGAGTATTTATAGATCTATTTAGATGTATACGTGCTTTTAGCTTATCATGGTTAGATTGTATCATGCGGTGGATTGATCTAGTTGTGGTAAGTGGTTTATATCTGTAGCAAGTGGTATCATGCGGTGGATTAGCTTGCAAGGGTTTAAGCTTGACGGGTTTAGGAAAACTAGACGCGTGCGGCGGACTAGTTGGATGAAACCTATGCATGTGTCATTTAGATTAGGTTTTTATTTATGAGTTACCTGCTTTTGTTCCATGTTGTCAATTAATTCGATCCATGCAATAGAACTTTATGGTGACATATCATGATGATCGACTTTACTTGTTCAAACATGTCTTTTATGATCATTCGGCAAACGTTGTTATGTTACATCTTTACATGCTTACCGAATGCATTCATTATCTGGCCGACGTATAGCTCTCATAGTTATATGTCTTTACATTTGGCCTTAGAGCCGTACATATGCGAACTGTCTTGGTCTCACCAGGCATGTTCCGGATCTCACGTTTACTTCCTTGTCAATTAACGGGTCAAATTGATCGGCACGCCTCAAGACGCTAGAGGCAGTAGAGTAAAGCCGGCTATTCCGGCTTGTCGGTGTCGCACAGCCAAGAAGAAGGATTTTTTGTGCCTACGGTTTGACCCAAATCTTGTCCTAAACGACAAGCTTTTTGGGTATGGAGGAGTATCATATTATATATTCACTGTGTAGATCTACTCATGTGGAGTCCAACAAAACCAGATTTTTCATTTTATGATTTTTCTATGATTTACTATGATTTTTCAAAGATTCAACCGGATTTTTTTTTAAAAAGACAAACGTGCTGGTACTATAGCAACCCACGGTTACTGTAGCAAAACCGCCTTCAAAACTGCTCGAGGGAGGAAAAAAATGTATGGTTTGAAAAGTTGAGAGAGATGATTTGTCCGTTTTTGAAGTTGAGGGAGGAAAAGTGAACTTACGTGATAGTTGGGGGAGGAATGTGGACTTTTTCCTTCTAAATACAAAAGGGCTCTGCTCAGCAATTTTTCTAGCCCAACATCGTAACTCTACAAAAAAATGAATGGAAGTGATCTAGGCTATGTTTGGTCCACGGTTTTTTGGAAAGTGTTCCTACTAGTAAAAAAGCACAATGTTGTTTTTAAGAAGCAAATGCTTTTTTGTAGTGGTACAATTTTGGTAGTACTAAAATTCGTGTTAATACTCAAGTCTTTACGTGATTTCTTTCAAGAGGAAAAAAAAGGTATTCCTTACTAGAAAGTTGTGTTGGATGTTCGAGAGCTTCCAACTTTTCCAAGGACAATTTGTATTTTAAAAAACATTTCCAAGGATCAAAAAAGGTGCGAGTGCAGAAGGCCCTGTTTACGATGGTCCTCCCGCCCGCTTACTCCAATGGCACAGCGGTAGGCAACTTGTCCCCTTGTTCCACCTCACGTTCCCACTCCTGGGCTTCCTCACACACACAAGAAGCCTCGAGGCCCAGAAACGCGGGGCCCAAATGCATTTCAGCCGTCCATCACAAGCGTAACCAAGCAAAACTCCACAACAGGTTGCTCCTCCGTCCTGTCCTATCTTGTCCGCTACCCCCGCGATTGGGTCGTGTCCCCACCTCGTCTTGCTTCTACTCCTACCAATTCCACTCCCCCAGCCATGGCGGCAACGGCTCTGCTCCTTCCGAGCCTCGCGGCGCCCACCACGGCCACGCAGCGCCGCACCCACAGCTTGCTGCAGCCGCCGCAGCTCCAGCTTCAGCGCGGCTCCCTCGGCTCTTGCGCTGAGTTCCTCCGGCCTCCACGGCAGCATCGGCGGCGGCGGTGGCTCGCGGTCGCAGCCGTGCAAGAGACGAAGGAGGGGAGGCGAAGACGGCCGAGGAGATCACCGAGAAGTACGGGCTCGAGTTCGGCCTCTGGAAAGTAAGCAGCGGCGGCCATGGGACACCACACCCTTCAGGTTTCAGCCTCCGAATCAAGCAACCCAAGCACGCGTGAGCTGACCGCGCGCGTGCCTGCAGGTGTTCAGCTCCAAGGAGGAAGAAGGGGAGGCGAGGGGAAGAAGTCGCGGACGGAGCAGGCCAAGGAGCTCCTGGCCAAGTACGGCGGCGCGTACCTGGCCACGTCCATCTCGCTCTCCATCGTCTCCTTCACCCTCTGCTACCTCCTCATCAGCGCCGGCGTCGACGTGCAGGACCTGCTCGCCAAGGTGACCCTGCTTGCTTTGCAACCCCTCAAACCAGCTGGCTATGGCTGGCTGGTGCAATCGCCTTGCCAACTGTGCCCTCGGCTCACACAATTCGGGCCACGAATGGTCCTTTTTCGTTGCAATTTGCAGGTCGGGATCGTGACAGGGGAAACGGGAGGGAAGGTCGGGACCTTCGCGTTGGCCTACGCTGCGCACAAGGCCGCGTCGCCGATCAGGTTCCCGCCGACGGTGGCACTGACGCCGGTGGTGGCCAGCTGGATTGGCAAGATGAGGAAGGGCGGCGACTGATGCCCCACCACTCAAAGTACAGTGAGTAGTTCTCACTGAATCCTGTAATACTCACTAAATCCGGTAGTCAGTCTATGCAAATAGCTATGTATAAGCTTATATAGGTGTTCTACTAGGCGATCGCCAGTGAATTTATCTGGCGCTGCTATTGTAAAAGCTGTTCAATACCGATTTTGAACTAGCTGGAATAATGAATGAAATGAATGGATGAATGAATGACGAGTGGAGAGTTCTTAAAATAGAAGCTGATGTTGCTTTTCAATTTAGTGACGAGATTTACATTTATCAGCATGGAATTTACTGAACATGCTTGACATAACCTACTTTCTACACACCTATACACAATATGTACACAAAAATTATGATGCGGATGGGCATAAGCCTACTCTAAAAGGTTGGAGGAATGCACCTCGGTAACCAGCAGTTTAGTTTATAAGCCTTATTGGAGCATTGTTCTGCATCCACGCCACTGAAGCGCTATATAAGGCCGTCTCCAAGAGCGTATGCATATATGCAAAATGCCAACTGTACAGTGGATTTGGGGAAAAAAACAGCCTCCAACAAGGTAGGCAACCGTCCGATGCAAAATGTCTACGAGGCCATGGAGAAGGCATATGTGCGTCCGCTCTCGGCTCGTTGCATCGCCTCGCGGGTCCACTTCCCTCTCAGATTCTCCCACCTCCAGTCCCGCAGCGGCGATGCCGCCTCTCAATGGCCGCCCCGCCGGTGGTGTCGGGTCGCCGCCGGCCGCGGCCGCGGCCGTCGAGGAGGCAAGCGCCGCCCCGACCTCGCCCAAGGGCCCGGCTACGACGACGAGGAAGGAGGTGGGCTCGACGACGGCGAGCGGCCAGAGTGGACGGCGACGGCTCAACGAGGACTCCGCGGGCCTGGATCTCCGCCGTGGCTGCCGAGACCTCCATGGCCTGAGCTCGAGGTGGGTCGGCACCTTGAGGGAGGAGAGCCGCCATGGACCGGGAGGCAGGACCTCGAGCCGGTGATGGATACGGGAGGAAGAGATACAGGAGAGAGACACATCGATGAGTATTCTCTTTGCGTTCGCTGTTGGAGTAGGCGTTGTTTTCATCGCTGCTTTTTTTACTGTGCACGCTCCAAAACATCGATGGGTCACCGTATGCTGTTGGAGACAGCCTAAGTCACCAGATGCGTGACAGGAACAATCCACAACAAAAAGGCCTCTCTTTCACCAGGCACATCTCAACTGCTGTATCCTGCCTTCCACACGGAGAAAGGACGTGCGACGTGGTAGAAACCACCCCTCCCAGGAGTCTCAAAAGGAACAGTTGCCATCCAAAATGAGCTCAGTTCGTTCCAATACATCCAGCGTAGTAATACCTTCTTTGTTGCCCATGGTTAGAGCCCACAGCTGCTGTACGTACACCAACTGCAGCTGGCTACTGCTCGGGTGGAATTGGGTCTACCTCATCCATCTCTGCTAAGAAAAAATTGGGGTCGAGATGATCCAACTGCATTTCTACTAAGAAAGCATTGGCGTCCATCTGATCCAACTGCATTCCTGCTGAGGAATCATTGGGTTCTATCTGATCCAACTGAATTTCTGCTATTTACCATGTTAAGAAATACTTCAATTCAGGAACTGCAAGTACCTATGGATTTATTGTACAGGGCATTTAAACAAGACCTCATGAATACTAGTATTCAGAAAAGGATACGTTCTGTTGTCCAAATATCAGTCATGCTAGCATCATAGTTTGTAAGCAGCGAGTAGTCCTCTCCATTCTGCAAAAGTGTAGTAGGATCATGAAAAGCTAAGTCTACTATTTGTTTTGATCTTTTTAAGCAGAAAAGATACAACAAGTAGGGGCAAACCCATTGTATTTTCATAAGTAAAAATGATGCAATTACAGGGATATAAGAAATCAAGATGCAATTTACGAGTATGTTTCTACTCCCTGCATTCCAAATTATAAAGTGTTTTTGGCTTTTCTAGATACATTGTTTTTACTATGTATCTAGACATATATATGTCCAAATGCATAGCAAAACCTATGTAGCTAGAAAAGCCAAAAGGTTTTAAAATTTAGAATAGAGGGAGTACTAATGTAGAAATGGACTTTAGAGTCGTTTAATTTTTTTTTTTTTTTTTTTTTGAAGTTTCACCGGGGGAGGCGTTCCCCACCTGAATTTTTATATATATTGGCCCAAAATGGCGGGATGTTGTCCAGCTTAATTATGGAAAACCGACTAAAACCATACAACAGCCTCAGCCCTGAGGTAAGATTGTGGCAATTCCACAAAACAACGCAACACAACGAACTCTCAAGCATTGGAGAGAGAGGTGGCTAACCACAGATACATCAAAAGAAAGAGAAAGAAAGAAAGAAAGAACATTGCCCAAACGAGATTAACACTAGACAAAGCCGCAAGACGCCAACCGAACGCCAATCTGCGCCCCGCCCAAAGCAAAGATACTCGCCGTTTTCACCAATGCCATTGTGCCCTCCACCACTCCTCGTAGCTACGCCGCTCCACTGTCATCCTCCCGTTGAGGACCCACAGGTGGAATGGGGACTAAGAGTGAAGGCAGACACGCAAGAGTAGGATCAACGGAAACGACGACCTCCCTTCAGCTGATGGTGACATCCTTCAGTACATCCAGGCCCACGTACCACCATCCAACGCCGCCCACGGGGAGGAGACCATGGAGGGGAATGGCGGCAGCGGTGGAAACACCACCCGGCATTTGATATTCTGGCACCACCAAGGAGACCGCCGACGGAGCAGAGACGCCAACGGAGGGCACTCGTCGATGTCGGCGACGCCCAACAACCAAGGCCAGACTCACTCAAGAGGGCAACAACAACAGGGGGCAACGAAGAGAGCACAAGACCATGACACGAGCTGGACTCTACTCATCCACAGTGACGCCCTCAAGAGGGTCACGGCGTCAACGACGTCGCCACCACCGGCTCCAGGAAAACTAGAGCTGGGCTTTCGCCAGGAGGAGATCGACAGACTGCAGTCCGAGTTGGGAAAATCGACGCCCCCAAGGGGTGAACGGCGCCAATGGCGTCGTCGTCAATCGCATAGACAGGGTCTTGCACGGCTTTCGCCTGAGCTCCCAAACTCGTGGACCAAGGTTCGTCGATTTTGAGACCAAGAGACCGAACCTCGCAGCACCGGAGGGAGCCGAAGACGACGGGGACGAAGGTGAAGTCGACGAGGAGGCAGATCAGGCCCCCAATGACCGGAGACCGCCAAGAGGAGCTGCACAGATTCACCGGGGTGGCCAGCCAACCCGCACCACCAAGCGCACGGAAGGCTGGGGGGGGCGGTTCCGCCACGTGCGACCGAGACCGGCGCCCCCACGCCTCCGTCGTAGCACCGCAGCAGCCGACCAGAACGGCGGCACTGGCTCCCCTCACGCTCACGCGACGCGCTGCGCAGCCCCAAGGCCACGACACGCACCGCTGCCGGAACTTCGCTGCCCAGCTCGACGACCCCAAGGCAGCGACCCCCACCCACATGATCTGGGGAAGGAGAGGGTGGATCTGGTCTAGGATGGCGAGGATCCGCTGCCCCGGCGCCAACTCCGGCCATGGCTTGTTCAGAGGTTGAGAGGAAGGGGGGCGAGGGGGAACGGACGGGAACTGTTGTGGCCGCCCCTTTGTGGGGTGGCGCACAGGCTGGCCGCCGCCGCCGAGTGCCGGGGAGGCTCGCCCGGTGAGGTTGGTGGCGGCGGGCGGGCGGAGTCGCCCCGTGTCGCTCTAGTACGGAGAGCGGCGCGGGGTCGGGTTGGTCTCCGTCCCCGTCAGTCGTTTAATTCTTCTATGAAATGATCGTTTCAAAAAAATTCTTCTATGAAATGATAAAGCTCGATGTCCTCAGTAAAAGGTAGACTTCATAAGTTCAAATCTAACTTACCTCAACACTTGTGTTCTCTGCTGGTGCTGCAGCATCATTTGGCTTTCCCTCCATTTTTTCTTCAGTTTCACTAACAATATAGTAAGGATGTATGTCAGACAACTTACTTTTCCAGGCACCAGCTTCAAGAGAAGATTCAAACATTACCTAACCAAGGAAAGATCAATTGGACCCATTGTACTCCGTATTACTAGCCTATATGTCCCTTGAAGGCTATCACTAGTCATCTTATGAAATAAATGAGCTAAAGTTATCAAACAGATAATGATGACTAAACATGTAGCGCATCGTATATGGAGTTATGGACTGGTTATTATTTTCCTGGTTACTTACCTCATCAGGAATGGACACTTCCAAACGAGACCCACGAGGTGCTTTTACTAAAAAGACTGTTTGGTTCTGCAGATTGCAAAGGGATATATGAGTTCACAGCAGAATTAACTATGCCTAGTTATGCTTGGTATTAAGGATATCTTGAATAGTCAAAAAGAAATAAGATGAAATTTGGAAAAGGCAATAATTCAGAATTTCTTTAACATGTAAGCGAACCTGATAGCAGGGCAACCCCTTGATGTCATCTTCAGTATGAAATAGCCACCTAAACAGGAATAATAGACTTGGTTAAAAAATTAAAACAGTGACCGCGGTATGCAAGCATCTTGACACAACTTAATATAATTACCCCTGGTTGCTTTCATCTTCAGTTAAGTCCTTTAGCTTTTCCTTTATTTTACTTCAAGGAGAAATACCTTTAGACTGTATCACCATTCTCATTTGAAATAGCTACATTGAGAACTGCAGTCAATAGTTTTGTAACCTCCAGTGATTACCAACCTTGTATGTTCATCTAGTGTTTGCTCCTGTAGATTAAGATTTTCAAAATCTGCCTGCAAGGAGATTACACCAAGTGGAACTTAGACTTGGCGTATCATGTCTAGGTACAGGGACATTTACCGTAAGTTTGATAATATGGATATGATTACATGAAACAGAAAGAGCAAAAATAAGTACCTTCAGAGCTGAAAGACCATCATCCAAGTTAGGTCCCAATTTATCCAAATCCCTGTACAATCATAAGGTTAGCATGTTGCACCATATAACCATAACTTGTAAGCATAGAAGATAACACTCACTTCCAACGAATTATGTTCTTCGACGTCTTTTCTATGAGACCAATTCCTTCAAGGACATTGGTAATGTCATACAGGCGCCTCTTCTGAACCTGAGTTTTCATAGTCACGCAGAAGCTTGCATCAAGACTTAAGAGATACAAAGAAATGCTGGCTTAAATGAGGAAATTTTCCATACTTTTAACGTGTCTACTGTGCTGTTCAAATCTAAAACTCCATGTTCAGCCTCCTTGAGCAGACTCATAAACTTTTTTGTCAGCAATGCTGGACAAATATCACATGTTCAAATAAATAGGTGTCAGTAAAAGAATTCATATGAACCAAGGCAATAGTAAAAATAACTGAGATGAAACAATGTAACCAGAATGGAATATCTAATAAGCACTGCATGGAGTATTGTAAAAGCCAATTTATCATACGAGAGTGCTAAAAATCACCTATCGAACTGTCATGGCGAGAAGAACCAGCAGGAGTAGGTGGGTTGCTAGGTGAACCTGCTACAACACAAAGGCACTATGCATTTAACTATCAGACAGGCAGAACAAATACAGAAGAAGAGGAAGTTGCAAGAACGAACTATGTTGATGTAACCAGAACCAGATCAACGAATTTGTACTTGCCAGCATTTAATGTGTGTGTCTGAGGTCCAGCTTTGGTGTTTCTAGACTTGGACTTGTATTTCCTAGGAGTTTTTCTTTTTCCAGAAATTGGGGTCATTCCTGGACTGCCAACTTCTTGAATGAACCCAGAATTGGCCATACTCAATCCGGTTGATGCAGCAGTGTCACGTTGTCCATAGGAACTTTTTCTTTTTAACTGGACATAAAAGGAGGAAATGTATTAGTGCCAACTTATAATCGATATAGCATTATAGCCACAAGTGGTAGACCCCTAAACCCTGACAAAACTTCAGTAAATGTAGGGTGCTATGACACATATTTCAGATGCTAATAATTAGAGGCTACAGAGATCTTTTGCCTCAACCATAAAGATCTATTAGGGAAAAAATGAAGTATACAAGATCACAACAGTGCATTCTGTAAAAAAATTACAGTACAATCCCTGATCCCAACAAAACTTTTTGGAAGTTGTATCAGCGTCAGGAATAGATGTTATACAGACAGTATCCTGACGATGGCTTACCAGACGGCTGATAGGCCAAATGCTTCAAATCTTCACAGCCGCTGTATTTTCATTTTTCAGCTTCTCACAAAGTTATTGGTCTACAAGCAGTCTACAATTGGACCCAAATGCAGTTATTAGCTACATTATAATCCTACCCGATAAGTAATTTGGAAGCAGACTGCATTTCCGCTACACGAAGGTCAATGCCGGCAAAACCCCAAAATTCTGCAACCAAGCTCCGAAAAAACGCAATCAAATCGTACACTGTAGAGTAGAGCGCCAACTCACCGCGATCCCCTCATCAAAATCCTCTCCGCCGGCGCCGGGTCGCTGCAGATGACGACGACGGCAGGGGAACTGGTGGTAGTCGCCGAGAGCGGTGGCGGCGCGGACGCTCCAGAGAGAAACCCGCGCACCTCTGTAGAGACTTCACGATCTGCCGCGGGGCCGCCGTCCGGGCGCCTTCCGACATGGTCATATCCTTCGGGCTCCGGGCGGAGGGATCGGGCGGCGTGTGCAAAGGTACCGTGAATACGCGACCGCTGGGCGCAGAGATGCACCGGTACCGATCGTCCCGCCCGGGATCGTCGCGGAAGCGCACGCCTGAGCCCCGATGTAGGGTTCCGCGAGGCGGCGGTGGAGGTGGTGGCCCGTTCAGCGGTTGGATTGGCGGATGGCGAGGGACGGGCTGGTCTGGTAGTGGATCTCAACTCTCAAGTAAATAGTCTCAAACTGGGAAAAGTCATGAGAGACGACCGCACAGCCGAAATAACAAGGCCGTTTGCGTTTTGGCGCTCAGAGCAACTCTAGCACAGCATGCAAATTAGATCTCTATTTTTTACATTTGCATGTTGACTTGTACTTCCTCCGTCCGCAAAAAAAGAATGAAACCCTAGCGTTCAAATTTTTTCCAAGAAAGAATGCTAAAATTGCTACCAGAAGGATGGGACCGGCCAGGCTGCAGCCACCTCACGCATGCCGACGCGACCGATGATGCATGTCCTGGAGGTCTGAACTCTGAAGTACTCTCTCCGTCCCAAAATAAACGACGCTACGGTCAAACTTTCTTAAGTTTGACTAAGTTTATAGAAAATACGTGCAACATTTAAATCTTCAAATAAATTTGTTAAAAAATTAGAATTAAAGATCTTTCCGATAATACTAATTAATTAACATAAATATTTATATATTTTAATATATAATTGCCGGCATTTTGAAAACGTTGACTTCTCAAGAAGCGAGAAGGTTTTATTTTGGGACAGAGGGAGTAATTTGCCACCATTTATACAAGAAAAAAAAAAAAAAAAGAAAATACAGTCCCATTCATAGACGATGTCCACCACTCATTAAAGCCATCCCCTTAAAAAATAAACCCCTATTTCTAAATTTGGGACAGAGGGAGTAATGCGCGAGAGACGACGGTGGCGAAATTTTTTTTTTGCGGCTAGAGTTAAGGGTTCAACTCCAGCCATCCCCTTAAAAATAAACCCCTATTTCTAAATTTAGAAGCCAACATGCAAAATTTGAGGGTCTAAATTTCCTCTCAACTCCAGTGGGACTTATCAGATTAAAGCCCCCAAACATCAATCCTGTTCTCAAGGGGAAAGCCGCGAGAGACGACCATGGAGCGAAATTAACAAGGCCGTTTGTGTTTTGGCGCCAGAGCAACTCTAGCCCAAAGATGCAAATTAGGTCCCTATTTTTTCCATTTGTATGGTGACATGTAGAGTAGTCCCTCTCTCCCAAAGTAGACGTCGCTATGGGATCGTTCAAACTTTTTCAATTTTGACTATGTTTGTAGAAAATATGTGTAACATTTAATTTTTTAAATAAATTTGTTAAAAAAACTAGACTTAAAGATATTTTCGACTATACTAATTACTTAAAATAAATATTTATATACTTTATATATATAATTGTCGGCATTTTGAAAACTTTGACTTCTCGAAAAACGAGAATGACATCTATTTTGGAACAGAGGGAGTATAAAATAGGGGTCTAAAATTGTATCAAACTCCAATGCAGGCTTGCAAATTTGCCCCTATTTTTTTCCCAGGAACAGCCAGCTAGCAGGACCGTCGTCTAGCTCCAGTCTGTATTCCCACTCCCTCCCTGACCCGGCCGCCCTGCCACCATGAAACGCGCGCGTAGCTCCGAGGGAATCCTCGACGAGAGCCCCCCCCCCCCCCCGGCCTGGGTGCGCCGCTCCTCGCCGCGGCCGCGTTCGCCTACCGCCATCAGCCGCCTGGCCACCTCCAGCGGCGCGGGGAGCCGCTGTGGCGGCAGGTCGACGAACCACCTACCCGCGCGAGGGACGGTGAGGCCGTCGGCAGGCGGGGACGCCGGGGAGAGGACGAAGCGGTGGGGCCGGGTGGAGAACTTCACGAAGCTGGAGTGCGTGGCTGGCGGGACGCAGAGCAGCTCGGCAGCGATAGCGCCCAGTCACACCACGCACTCGGTGGCGCGGCCGCATGGCCGTCATCGTCGCCAAACCGGACCGCAGTCAACTCTTGTCGTCGCCAAGAAGATGCGCGCCCAGGGTCCGCCTCGGACCTCACGGCTGCGGCCAGGGCCAGGCCAGGCCGAACCCGCCCTTGACGCCGGCTAAGAACGGCACCCCAGCAGCCAACGGCGTCCATGGCCCCACGCGGCGCCCAGGCCGTGCGCCCCGCGCGGCGGCTCACGCCTGGACCTCCGTCTACCTGCGCATCGATGGCGGGCTCGTCCGCCATGAGGAGTGGCACGAGGGGGGAGCAATGGCCAGCGGCGGCGTGGCGGGGCGGCGCTTGCGCCGAGAACATGAACAGAGGAAAAGTGGTGTGGGTCCCATTGAATAGAGGTTTGATGGATGTAGTGGCTTCTGATTATAATTTGGGGTGGCACGTAAAATGGGAGATCATTTAGGGGCTCCACTGGAGTTCAGTTTTTGCTTAAACTCCTATAATTTAGGTTAAGGGCCCAAGTCGGGCCTCCCATTGGAGATGCTCTTATAAACCTGGAAATGGTTTGGGCTGAAACAATTTTTGTAGCTTGGTTTTTCATTCGGAAACATGAATCTATGGGCGTTCGGATGCGTATCCCGAAGCCGGACGCCCGCGTTCGTGGGCCGTGCCAACTTCCCCAGCCTAGCAAGAGAGCGCGGTCGACCCGCTGCCCGTCGTGCCCGACCACCAGTGGCGGATCCACCGCCCGGGCTGCAGCCCTGGCGGGGAGGTTGACTTCCTCTTACAATTACTATATTTAGTCTTTAATTTACCATGCAATGATCTGCCGCCGCGACCATGCTCACCTGCCGCGGCGTCAGCGGTGCTCACCCCCAGCTGCGGCAGCGCCGTCACGCCGCCGGCCCGACCTTGTCCACGTTCGCCTGGCGGCCCAGCGCCCGCGCCCGCCGCGGTGCACCACCGCTTCCACTCGCCGCGGGCACCAGGCGCGGTGTCGTGACCCGAGGAGGTGCGGCGCATGATGCCGCGAGATGGACTCCGGCTGCGACAACATTGATGGATCTCGTCGAGTTAGTCGTCTTCAATTCGCGGCAACAGCGAGCTCGAGGCCAAGCTGCGGGTTAAGCTTCGTCCGGGGGCTCCACCGTACCATGTCTACTGCGCTGGGCTGCCGTCGGCCGCAAGCTGCGCTCCCCGGCCACGCTAGCATGCCAGTAGCTGAAGCCCGCTCTGCGGCGCTGGTTGCGCTTGCTGCGTTCACCACCACGTCGTGCCGCCCGAGCTCGCGCCACGCTCACCGACGCGCTGGGCCGCTGGCTGCCCTCACGTGCAGCTGCGCTCGCCCGCCGGCCCGTGAGCTGTGCGCGAGATGCCGCATCGTGGGCGGTGGGCTAGCTAACCCGGGCATCCACCCGGGCGATTCTACGGACGTTCGGGCGCTATCACGTCCCTCTTGCAATATTTGTTTGGAGTGGCTACGTTCGTAGTTGCACACGGAACTGGCGAGCAGCTTCCAAGAAAAAGGGCGAGTAGTATATATTAGAGTAACTTCAACAAAACCCCTAATAAAGCACCCATAGTTGATTTTTTTTTTTTTTTTTTTGAAGCCACGACCCACCGGAGGGGTGAGAGCTCCACCTACATAGATTCCATTGATTCGTGTTGAGGGATTCTATACATACAACCACCACCACCTATAGATTCATGTTATTGATGGGTAAGATTTTGTACATATAGCCACCAACACCTATAGATTCATTCATGTTGATTGATAGGTAAGATTTTGTACATATAGCCACCACCACCTATATATGTTGCTAACGGTAACTTTGTGTACTCTATATTGGAGTGTTGCCCATTCTTGTAGAGTTGAATGGCTGCATGCATGTGTGCACCCTTGTTAAGTGGCTGTATGTAAACAATCCATTCATATCACTCTCTTTTTTTAAGCAATCTATTTTTATAACTTTTCTTGGTAGTATCATTCATTCCTACCACTCAACACACGGTGGACACATGCAGCCACTCAACTCTACAAGAATGGGCAACACTCTAAATATAGAGTGCACAAAGGTATCGCTAGCTAACAGGATTACATTTCGCTTAAAATTGAAGAGCAGCCAAGGCGGGCATGCATGGAGGCGCGCGTAGCTGTGGTCGTGTGTGTGTGTGTGTGTGGCCGGAGGAGGTAGCGATCGAGAGGCTCAGCACGCTGCATGCGTGTGGTTTGAGGCCGTGTGGTGTGGCGTGGAGTACGCGGGGCCGGGCTTGGACAATAGTGTGGCGGCCGTGCCAGGGCTAGGGGCGCGTCGACATGCATGGCGCGGCCGCCCGGGCGCGATGGCGTACGTCCCTGGTGTACCACATGAATTCCGGGCGTCGCGGATCCGGCACCCACTACCGCCGATCGGCCTCCACCGAGCGGCGACGTGTGTAAAACGCCCTAAAATAAGCGCTCGGTACATATACGATGTACCGAGAGCCTCGCTCGGTGGACTACAACCCTCGGTGGTGACCCCTCCACCGAGAGCCCCTCGCTCGGTGACCACAGGCTCTCGGTAGGTTTAGTGTTCATCGAGCGGCGATCCCTCGGAAACCAAAGACGCTCGATAGAACTCAACGTCACCGAGAGCCATCCCTCCGCAAACATACGCCCTCGGTGTTGTTAACGCCCCGGCGTCCGGCAGCATCCCACGCAGCCTATGCCGTCAACTCTACCGAGGGCATACGTTAGGCCCTCGGTAGACGTTGGTAGTTTCACCGAGGGCTACAAAGCAGGACCCTCTGTAAACACTTTGTACCGAGCGCCAGATCCTGGTCGCTCGGTGAAATTATGATTTTTTTTTAAATTTTGGATCCAAATTTTTTTTGTGGGGTTCATACAATGTCTCATAGGTCATATTGAAATTTGAGAATTTTTCAAAACTATTTAGTATATTACACCGAAGCGCGTGGATGAGCTGGCCCTCGGAAACCGGGTGTCCGTGGTTTTTTTAATTTTGAATATACCGAGCACCCTTCCGACGGGGCCCTCGGTAGACAATGTTTTCAAGTTTTTTTAAAAATAAAATGCACCGAGGGGGTAGTTGAGGTGGCCCTCGGTGTAGTTGACGTCGACGGTGGCAAACGCCGTCCGACGTGACGCCGTGTTTTGCGGGGGCCGAGCCCTCGGTGCAGGTTTGGCACGGGTTGCACCGGGGCCATTTTTAGCGCTTCGGTACACTCTTTTCCCCGTTTAAAAATTTCACCGAGGAATGGTACCGGCGCGCGCCGCTCGGTAGTGCCTCCACCGAGGGCTATTAGGCCTTTACTGAGCGCTTTTAGCGCTCGGTAGAGGCTCAGCCTCCAGTAGTGACCATAGCAGCGCGCCAACAACTCGGCACATCCGCCGGCGACCCCTCACCACGTGGCCTCGTCCTGCTATAGTGCTATGCACAAGTCCTTGCTGCCTTGAGGATTGAAACGAGATCACCTAAACTTCAGGCTAAAACGAGCACTTGTAGTCATCAAATCTTTGCCATCGTCTCATGATTTTTTTTTTTTTTTTGAGGGCCATCGTCCGATGACGATCGGACGCCTGCATGCTTATAGGCTTACTTTGACTGCTGGTCCGTCCGGGCTAGCTTCGGCTGGAAGGAAAAGACTTCGCCCGAGTACATCGACCTCGTCCACGCGAGGCGGAGCCGCCGCCGGCTCCCGTCGTCTGGTCCCCCTCCCTTCTCCTCTGGCATCACGCCGGGGGTTGAAGGGAGTGGGGATCCATCGTTTTCAATAAGTTTTTTCTAGTAGATTGAGTCTTCAAGTTTAGGGTTTCTCTGGAGATCCAATCGAAGAGGTTGGCCACGGCGTAAGGCGTTGTCAAGATCATCGATGGAGCAATGGAGCATGTCGTTCCTCAACGGTGATGGCAAGACGAAGACATCACCATTGATAGAGAATAAGGTACTCCAGCCCTGTCTTTGTCTCGCTTTGGTTCTATACAGCCATGGCGGTGGGCTAGGGAGATTTAGTTTTCCAACGATATCTATCTGGATGTCGGGTGGATTTGTGTTCTCCCATGACAAATCTGGTGAAGGTGACGACGATGAGTTTGATGACGAAATCGGCGGTGCTAAATTCATCATGTTTGCATGGGGAGTCTCTTGGATCTTGTTTAGGTTAAGTGCTAGGTTTTCGGTCTTCTCTACCTCTTTCTTCTTCTTCAACGACGACGGTGTCGTCTCCGGCGGAGGCAGTGGCCATCGGGCCGGTTCTTTTTCCTCCTCCACGTTTGTTCCCCCGCGACTCATCAGATGTGGCGTGGAGGGTGGTCCGGTTCATGTCGAAAACTCAAGATTGAGGATCCATGCCGGCGTGAAGAGGAACTTGGGCTTCGGTGGTTGCAGTCGACGGCAGCGGCGGCGGCGACGAGGAAGCTTGGAGAAGAAGAGAGATCTATCTAGGCTCATGTTTATGAATTCTAGTGTGTTCAGGGACTTTTCTGTAAACATCCAGATACCGTTTTATTAATAAAGTTCCTATTTCGCAAAAAAACTACAACCCATGGACAGACAGGAACGTGAATCATGGCCATAATTGTAGCAAATGGAGCATCTAAAGGGGGCCGTGCGATCCTTCCTTAAATGCCCAGGTTTGAGGCATTGGGCTAAAGAGGCTTTAATATCAGGCCGGCCCAAGAAATTTGAATTTAAATTCAAGGAGTTCTTGGAATGGATGGCTATTGATTGCTCTTTATTAAAGGCATTAACAACTTTCTTAATAGCCTAGCCTTGAACACACAACTCTGGGAAAAAGAGAGATTCAACATGTTGATTGGGGGATCCAAAAATTAAGCTTCGAATGAAAACCAAAGGATTTGGTTGATTGAGTAGGATTATGTAATTTCTCTCATAATTCCTGGGGTATTGCAACTGAAGGAAAACATTCTTCCTCTCTCAAGGAGGACTTGAACGAATTGCATCTGCATATGTTCTTTTAGAACCACAATTGTCCTTTCCTCTTCTTCTTTGCACCAAATAGCATAATATTGGACCCAATTTGGTCCACCTCCACTCCAAAGGTGGAAAAAAGATAGCAAAAGATTTGCAAGAGTGGCTTTTAAGCTATCAGATCATAAGTCCAACATTTTTGTTAGAGGCCGAAAAGCTAAACATCCGACCAAACAGATGATCTAACATTGAAATTTTTTGCAATGCCTCCAAGACATGATTGAAAGATCAAGGCTACTGAATCCTTATTGAGACGAATAGCTGAACGACCAAAACCTACAACAAGAAACAAGTGGCGGATCTAGAAACAATATTTAGAGGGGCTAAACCAAAGAAAACTAGACCAATTTAACACATTTCACAACTCAAAACTCATTTTCAACCTCCGTCAAAGCACTGCAGCACCTCCTTCCATGTTGTCAATGGTAGAAAAATTCGGGGGGCTATCGGGGCTCAAGCCCCCTACCCCTGCCACGCGCCCAGGGCTCCATTGGCGTGGCGGGGTAGGGGGGCTTGAGCCCCCCCCGATAGTCCCCCCCTAGATCCGCCCACGACAAGAAGAAAGAAAGGAGCCGAAAAGGAGGGAATTGGGCTCACCGAGCAGCCAAAGGGGAGAAGGTCACATGCAAGAACTCTTCTCCGGATTTGAAGCACGAGTCCGAGAGTCCACCGATCACCAACTTGTAGATCAAAGACAAACACCTTTGAGGGGATGAGCAGCACAAGGACAAACGGTGGGGTGATGGTTAGAGAGGGGGATGAGTGCCATGCTAGCGCCGCCCTCTTTCCCCGCGCAATCGTGTTGCCGCGCTCACCGCTCACCCAAGGTGACACACTGGGAGGGGGGGAAAATTGAAGAGGGGGCTTGGGGAGGGGTAGTGGTGGCGCCAACGTCATGAGGACGTTGACGAGCCCAAGGTGGCCGCCCGGGGAGGAGGACGGGCAGAGCTAGCTAGGCAAGCCCAGGGGCTCGGTTCAGGAATGAATGCCTTTGGATCGATGGGCTAGCTTCAAGTGATTGTATTCCTAGCGCTCCTCGTCGGTGCAGTAAGCCAAGGTATGACCATCGAAAACTTATTATCACCCGGCGGGGGCAAGGGTCTTAAATTTCAAATTAAATTATTTTAAAAAATCAGTAAAACTTCACATTCATAGGGGGCCTATGCCCCTGTCTGCACCGGTCCGTCCTAGCCCAAAACTTCGAAAATGGCACTACAACGCTACTTGTAGGTAGGAAAGGAAGATACCCGTGTGCCGACTACCACCTATTATCCTTTTTTTCTTTTCGTTTGCAATGTCTATATGTGCTTTGATTGGTGTGATTTATATTAATTATACGTTGCACATGTGGTATATTCCTTTCCTGCAATCTGTTTATGTACTTTTGACTGGTGTGATAACATAGTTTATACCACTCTGAGGCCTTATTTGATTCCACACTGAGAAAAACGACCAAGCTACTTAGTCAATGAAACCCAATAACCATGAGGCCGTTTTTTGGAAGTTCAGATTCATATGGTTGTGTACCTCTCTTTCCTCTGGTGAATTTGTTTGGCCATTTCTTGGATTCACCTTGTTCTTGTTATTTGGAAATGCAAAATCTAACCATTGGTACAAAACTGCCTAAAACATTGGAGAAACATCGGATAATTCAATGAATTTCCAATCATGATGTGAAAAGTCTCACACTTGATGCCAAAAACCTAACTTTCTGACGTTAAATTGACATTTTAGCGACCCCCATAGTGACATTAATTTTAGGTTGTGGTGCAGTGATGACGTTAAAGACGAACCATTATACCTAAAGGTTGTAATGCTTTTGGCAGGCACATGTTTGTTGCTAAAATATGCTTATAATAATGGTGATCCTTCTGCTATAGGGATATATTGTGCCTTAGAATTTTCTTGGTCAAACTTTTTTTTTTCAATTTTGACATCATCTATGAAGACTAATTAACTGGTAACGTATGTGATACTCTATTTTACTAAACACTAGTATGGACAACTAAGGGCCTGTTTTGATTCAAGGGACTAAGGACTAGAGAGCATATAGAGACTAAATATTAGTCCCTAATGTTGTTTGTTTTAAGAAACTAATTATATGCAAAGACTTTGTAGGGACTAAATGGGATGGGCATTTAGACTAGTAAGCCCAATTAACAACTCCCAAGAGGTTAATGGACTAAGGACTAAATGAACTAAAATTTAGACCATTGATTCTCTTGTTTGATAATTTAGGGATTAAATAAGACTAAAATTTAGTCTCTAGTCCCTAGTAGTAATCTAACAGGATTTAACCCACGCTATCTAGAAACTTAGGAAATATAAAATCTCGTACTTACTATCTACATCTAATAAAAGTTTCACAAAAAAAACTAATAAGAAATACTTATATTTCTTCGTCATGCTATTTTTTATTCATTTTCTAACACAACCCATGTAGCTAATATTCCTCCGGTCTACTGTACTTGTTTGGACAAGCAAATTGATCAGCAAAGCTCCGAAATGTCAAGTTCTCCCCGTATAGGAGGGAGTATCCGAATGTCTCGTTGAACAGAGAAAAAGGGAAGGCCGTTCATTTTGAGCCCATCCTAGTGGGAGGGGTACGGGCATTCAGCCCAAATGGTCTTAGTGAGTGTCAGTTGCCCCTGCTGATCCTGCATTGTGAATCATTCCGTCGTCTATCTTGGATGTACTAGTTGTTTACTTCTTTTCAACTGATAGCTCTGTTTGCAGGAGGTGTACATGAAAAAGAGAAATGAAGAAACAGGGAATCCAAAAAAGAGTGGAATTCACAGCTGGTTTCGCCAAATTCGTGCAGGTCCAAACTTTAGTAACCCCTTGACCAAACTTTACATAAGTGCCTTTATGCAAGCACAATAATACATATACTGTTCTTCTCACAAAAATGTTTGATTTTTTTTTTTTTTCGTATCTAGGTGTCCCTTTTGTAGTGGGCGGCAACCTCTGCCCGCCATGTTGGCATGAGATTTCAGGGCACATCTCTTGCCGTTTTCTCAGAAAAGAAAAACAAAAACTTACGGCACATTATGGCAAACTTAAGGTATAGTATACAGTACCTGTGTTGTGCTCCAACATTTGGTTCAGAATACAGGGGAGGAGTGTCGCTAGCTTTTTCCATCACCTTGCATTGCAGTGCAGGTGGGTAAGCATAGTGCTGCTGCCTCTGCTGCATTTTCTGCTCCCATTACCAGAGCGCGCCAGGGGAATTAAAATTCAGAAGCTTTTCTGCAGATAATGCCACTCATGGGCTTTTTAGCGCCCCACCTCTTGCTGCACTTTAAAAAGCTGCCTGCGGCTGCACACAGAGATTAGCGCTAGTTTAATTCGGCAGCACGCCACAATGGCCTTTTTCATGCACACAAATACAGATCTGAACAGGAACCTATCTAACCGCTGCTTCGATTAAGCAGCTAGAGAAAGAAAAGAGGAGATCAAAAGAAGGGCCTGCAGTGATTACTAGGGTTCTTTAGTGCTTTCGTCTTTGTGTTTTCTTTTGCAGCATTGCTGCTGGCTGGCTGCTCTTCTCTCTTGGTTCTCTGGTTCTTGTTCCTCAAACTGCGTATATACTTTCCCCCCCTTGAAGCGCTCCTTTTGCGGCAAATGGCTTTGTGATGATTAGGGCTTGGCCTTTTGCTGCCCTTTTTGGGCCATATGTTACCAAAGATTTCTTTGACTGTGACCACTACCTCTCAGATTAGTTTGAAAAGATCATGCGTACACTCAGAGCTTCACAATACATCAGTGCCGGAATCCTAGAAAGAAGGCTTGCTCTCTGTCTCTCTAGCAGTTACATACATGTAAGTTCAGATGCATTATTAGTCGTTCTTGAGAATAAACCTGTATAATTTCACGAGACGCGCAAAACTGATTCATGTATTTGAGAGGCATGCATCTACTGATCAATGATGTACATACTACATATATATGCATAACCGCGCGCATATAGTTTTGGAAGTGATCGAGCGATATTTGGCTGGGGAGGGCGACTATGATTGTGTAATGAGGGAGATCTCTTGGGATGGAAGGCGTGAGGGTGAAGTCATTTCTGATCGTTACCTCTGGGAGTAGCTGTTAACCGACCCCTTTTCTCTCTTCGTATCCCCATAAAGAACAATGTTTCGAGCACATCTTTTCATGCAAATTCACGCAGTAATGACCGGTCAATGATCCTGCAAACCTTGCTTTGTTATCTGCTGCTTTGGCTTTGCCCTGGCCGATAATTCTGCTCTCCACCATTTGAACAAAATGTTACGAGAGGATAAAAGCTATCTAGCTCTAGATGGTAATTGATGATATCAAACATCACTGAACTTCCCTATCTGGTTTGTAATTTCAGTAAGCCAATGTGCATTTATGTTGTTACAAATCAACCCTAGACAGTGGTTACTTTAATTTCTGGTAATGATCAGTAATGACAGTGTGGCACTGAAACTTGAGAAGTTGCCTAAACTTGCATTGGTGAGATAACTCACTGATTGAATGTGTTAATTTCTGTGTCTGGCTAGTACATACTCCTACCAATTGCAATATATACACAGTCTGCTTTTGAGGAGCAGGAATGCTGGAAAAGCCCCTAGCTGCTTTGCTGCTGAACATCATGGTGGCTGTTTTTCAGTGCTAGCTCCTACGCTACAAGTGCTAACTGCGAGTGATTCTAATCTTTGCCATGCATGATGCGTACACACATACCTACTACAGCCTACACATACAGAGCATATGGCCGGGGGACGACGCTTTATTCCTTATACTTTGAGTCCAGAGAGAAAAGAGGCCGTACACAGTTCCCGATTCTTTTAGGGCACAACACAAAGATCTCTCTCGCAGGAAAAGCTAAGAAAACCAATTTAAATGGGCCCTCTCAAAAGATGAGAGGTCACTGCAGGCCACATCAGATCCTATCGATCGATCGATCACGTAAAAGCATCATATGTTGTATCGTCATCATTGCAAGATCAGTTAATGTGATCGATTGTATAACTATATACACACGACCTGCAGGAGGTGCTGTGAAAGCAGCAATACTCGACATGTTAGATGCTTGCTTGTCGATTTTTTCGTTACTCTTTAATAATTTCTTGTATTTTCTGAGGCTCCTTATTACACTGTTCAGTTGTTATGTGTGCTGGCGTGTGTGTGATCCATATCTGTTTACTTAATTGAAAGTGGTGAAAGAAAACTGAGTAGGAGTATTTTCTAACAGAGCCATCATATTATGGTTGTTATATAGTATCTTTGAGAGAACTTAAAGTAATTCAGTTTGTTATATATGTAGCTATCGTGGACCAGCGAACTATTATTCCAATAGGGTGAGAGAGCTTTCCTGATCATTTGTCTTTTTAGTGGTTTTTGTGTGCTTGGTAAGATGATCATGTCACACTAGCTAGCTAGCTAGGTACCGATCGAAGTGTTGCACGTCAGTCTAATTTTTCAAAGCTGAACTAGAAAACCGTACAACAGGGCGCCCTCTAACTTTCTCAAATAAGTTAAGTATAAATTTTAGATAGTAAAAAATATTTTTTAAAAAATATTAAAAACCACCTTCAAATTTCAGTTTTAACAGGTAGTAGAGGTTGTATTATCTAGTTTTGTATTTTAATTAAGGTTAAAATGTACTTTATCCTTTATTTTTTATACTACCTACACAACTGCCTTTGGTGGGAAATGTCATTTCGTCTCTATATAGCACATTGGCACTGCCATGCAGCCATGCTGCAGGCATCAAAATCAAAATTTACATAAATTCGTATATGCCTCTGTTGGAAAGATTTGTCCCCTTATCATTACAACGTGTGGTCATTACTTTTGCACAATCTTGAATGAAGTGTCTGCTTTGTGTGATTCTATTGCATTGCATATACATATGATTTTGCTAGTAGTTAACTAATTCATCCCTTACTAATTCATCCCAGTCTAACTAAAGATAAAGCTAACTAAAAATAAGCCTTATCTTGTTAGTTAGACTAGTAGATACACTTGCCCTGCCATGGATATTTTTTTTTTTGAAGGAAAATGTATTGATCTTAACGCATTACACCGGCCCTTTTACAAACAGTATCCCCAAGAAAAGAAAAATTACAAAGAAGTACAAAACTCTTATTCATCTTCCTCAAAGCCTTCGGAGATCCGTTCATCACCGCCGCCCGGCCGCTTCCCCAATCGTCGTCGACCGAGCCAAACTCCACAAGATGGAGGCCGCAGAGGAGGGCTTACTTCTAGGAGAATCAGCCGAAAGTACACCGCCTCCCAGGCGCATCGGCCAACTCCCGTACCCACGACGCATCCTTCGATTCCACCGCCGGCAACCCGAGCAAAAGCTCGATTTTCACCAAAGAACATCTTCCTCGAGATTAACAGAGTCAACAACATCATCACCCGAAGAAGACGACGATGCACCAACCCTCGACTCCTGGGACAGGTCTCCCCAGCCTCTCGTGACATTGGAGAAGATCGTCATCGGAGAACGGAAGAAGCCGGGAGAATTTATTCCGCTACGCCGCCCGTCGCTTCCGCATGGCCGGCGTCGCCCGAAAAGCAAAACCGAGAGGTGCCACGCTCCTCCCAAGCAAAAACCTAACTCCACCGCCGAACACCGACGGCGAGCAAACCCGAGACCTAGGTGGACTCGACCAAGACCCACGATGACGGGAGATCTGTGAAGAGGCGGACCACGCTTCGTCACCACCGGCGGCGAGGCGGGGCGAGGAAACAGGGGCCCCACACGCGGTGGCGGCGGTGGCAACGCCCGCTCCTTTCTTTTTCGCTGGCAGAGCCCTAGGCGGCTGTTTTCTCCTTGCCATGGATATTTTGTACGTGTTGGCTAGTAGTTAACTACTCCCTTCATCCCAAATTATAAGTAGTCATTCCAACTTTGAGTCTAGCATCTCAAATTTTAACTAAATTTATATAATAAAATAATAATATTTATGATACCAAATAATTATTATTGGATTCCTTATTAATTAAATTTTCATAGTATACCTATTTGATGCCGCCATAAATCTTTGTAATTTTATACTTAAGTTTGGCCAACTTGAGATGCTTTCACTGATTCTCTCTTTAAGAAAACTGAAATAACTTATAGTTTGGAATACCATGTATGTTGATTACTTTTGCATGTGTGTAATTGGGCATGCTATATATAACATGTTGAATTGATCTGCAGAGATCATATCTCTGCAAGGGCTAGATCGTCCTCCAATGATCATTGCACATTTGTCACTGTACCTGTTCAAATCCTTCCAGATCAGGTCCGAAATTTTATGTTGGCCTTTGCTCACTTTGATGCATTCCTACATAAATTTTAGCTCTCTCTCACCCTCTCACTGCGCTGGGTCATTCTTTAGAGGTAGCCGATCACATACAAAATCTGGTCGCAAAGATACTGCAATACTACCTCATTGAGCTATATGATCTGCTTTTTCTCATGGCACATTGTGATCTAGACTGAGAGCTCTAGCTAGGTATGGAGAGAGATAGAGAGAGCAGGGAAAGCTGAGGCGCCTTTGTATCTGCTTTGTCAGCACATGCTGCGTTCTACCTCTACCCACTTTCTCTTTCTCACCACAAAATCCACTTTGGACCCGAACAAAAAAAATCCAAGTGTAGTAAAGAAAAATGCAGCTAGCCGGCCGGCCAGCAGCAGCCCTCTCTAACAAGAAACGCACAAATCCATCCATACACCCAAATAATCATCCATCTTTCACCTCCTTAAGACATCACAGGCCCTTGCTCAAAAGATGAACAACACTCACCAACATATAAAGCAGCACCACCACCTGCAACTCCTCCAGTGATCGATCGATCCCCCTCTCTATATCTACGCACACATCTCCCTGATCTCGTCTTCATCCTCGCAACTGCCACCAGATCTTTCGGCTGCCTTAATTTGCTGCACCAAATCAGCTAGCTATAGGTACGTGGCTGGAGAGATGAGGGCTGGGGGTGCACGGTGCAGCAGTCGCTGACGGCGGAGGCCGCGGCGGTGGTGAAGCAGGCGGTGAGCCTTGCACGGCGGCGCGGGAACGCGCAGGTGACGCCGCTGCACGTGGCGAGCGCGATGCTGGCGGCGCCGGCGGGCCTCCTGCGCGCGGCGTGCCTCCGCTCGCACTCCCACCCGCTGCAGTGCAAGGCGCTGGAGCTCTGCTTCAACGTGGCGCTCAACCGCCTCCCGGCGTCGGCCGCGGTCGCCTCGTCGCCGCTGCTCGGCGGCCACGGCCACGGCCACCACCACCACCACTACTACCCGCCGTCCCTGTCCAACGCGCTCGTCGCGGCGTTCAAGCGCGCGCAGGCGCACCAGCGGCGCGGCTCCGTCGAGAGCCAGCAGCAGCCGGTGCTCGCCGTCAAGATCGAGCTGGAGCAGCTCGTCGTCTCCATCCTCGACGACCCCAGCGTGAGCCGCGTGATGCGCGAGGCCGGCTTCTCCAGCACCCAGGTCAAGGCCAACGTGGAGCAGGCGGTGTGCAGCACCACTGCGGCCACCGCCGCTCCCAGCAAAAACCCTAACCCTAGCAGCTCTGCCACCACAAGCCCAACTCAAGAAGCCAAAGCCAACAAGCTGCCGCTCCCGCTCCCGCTCCACCAAGCGCGCGACGAGGACGTCGCCGCCATCCTGACTGCCTGGCTTCCCGGAGCAAGAGGAGGGTCGTGGTCATCGCGGAGAGCGTGTCCGCGGCCGAGGCCATGGCGCATGCGGCCTTGGAGAGGATCAAGAGAGGCGACGCGAAGCACGACGCGCTGCGAGGCGCGCAGGTCGTCAGCCTCCGCGTGTCGTCGTTCCGCGACATGCCGAGGGAGGACACGGAGCGGCGGCTCGGCGAGCTGCGGTGCCTCGTCAGGGGCAGGAGGCAGCAGCAGCAGGGGGTCCTGCTCGTCGTGGAGGACCTCAAGTGGGCAGCCGAGTTCTGGGCCGGCCACGTCCAGAGCGGGAGGAGAGGGTACTACTGCTCCGTCGAGCACGTCGTCACCGAGCTGCGAACCCTGCTGGCGACCGGCGGCGGCGGCGAGCTCGGCGGCAGCCTCTGCTGGCTCCTCGGCTTCGGGACGTACCAGGCCTACATGAGGTGTCGTGTCGGGCAGCCGTCGCTGGAGAGCCTGTGGGGCTGCAGACGCTCACCGTGCCCGGCGGCAGCCTCGCGTTGAGCCTCACCTGCGCCTTCGACGACAGGTAATTAAATCCAGAGGTCCCATTATTCCAAACCAGTTGGCGATGCAAAGTTGTTAGTTTTTTCGATTCAGGAATAATGTCACGTCAGGTGAAGGAATCAACCTGCAGAAACGAAATGTCCCTGACAATTTGTGTTCGTAGTAACTCTAGTAACTGAGCAGCTGTAGCGTCGCTGCAACGTGCTCTGCCCTTTCCTCTTTGCCTACCATGAGTGTGAGTGAAAGCTTGCATCTTTTTGCGTGCTTTCTGGACAAAAGCTTTAGGTAGTAGTCCCAGCTAGCTCGTCACCTTCACATTCCCTCTTTTCCATCTTTGTTGGGTTCTGGAGTTTGAAGAACATCGTCCTAGGTTCAAAATTGTATACGGGCCGGGGCTGCTGTACTGTATATACTTAGCTTCTCTTTAATACGTGCGATTAGCAGCTCTACATATAGTTTTAAGCAAGAAAAACTGGTTTATTGTTATCAACATAATTCCAAAGACACAATGTGTGTGGTGGTACACCGGAAAAGTTAGCAGAGGTAGCTGATTTTATGGATATGTACGTGAAATGACACTGGAATCTTATTCCCGTCTGCAGTGCTCTAGGCACAGTCAATCAGTCCATGAAAGCGTGCTCTGACACGGATGGGAACGGACCGGCGTCTTGCTGGCCGCTTTTGGGCGGCAGCCAGCTGCTCTCCAGATGCTGCGGCGATTGCTCTGCCGCAAGGATGGACACCAAAGCGGCCTTGCCTCGGCCCTTCGTCTCGTCGTCGTCCAACCTCCCGTCCTGGCTCCAGCATTGCCGTGATCATCAGGTACACACAAATGTTCAATCACAATGTGTACATGATTCCTTCTCCAATATACTTTACACATGTTCTAATCTTCTTACTGACATTTTTACTGCATTGTTGTTATACGTACAGGAGCCTACGACGACCCATCTTACGGACCTTGGCAAGACATGGAGCTCCATCTGCAGCAGGCCGTCACAGCGGATGACGCTGCATTTCTCGGCGCCGGTGTCTCCGGCATCCTCCATCTCTTCCTACGAGCACGGCGGCGACCATCATCAGTCGCAGCAGCATCAGCAGCCTCGGCACTCGTCGTGGCTCCTGGCTGGTCTCGACGCCGCCGCCGCCACGCACCACCCGTGGAGACCCAAGCGCGAGGCCAGCGGCGGGAAGGCCACAGCCAGTAACAAGTCCCACGACTCCGGCGGCTCCAACGGCTCCGTGGAGGTGGAATGCCGTGCCAAGTTCAAGGAGCTCAACGCCGAGAACCTCAAGGTGCTCTGCGGCGCGCTGGAGAAGGAAGTGCCGTGGCAGAAGGAGATCGTCCCGGAGATCGCCAGCGCCGTCCTGCAGTGCCGGTCCGGGATCGCCAAGCGCCGCGACAAGTCGAGGTCGGCGGACGCCAAGGAGGAGACGTGGATGTTCTTCCTCGGCGCCGACGTCGACGGCAAGGAGAGGGTGGCGAGGGAGCTCGCCAGTCTCGTCTTCGGGTCACGCAACAGCTTCGTGTCCATCAGGCCGGCAGCTGGTGGTGCCTCGTCGCCGCCGCCACCGCCCGCTGCCGCCTCGTCGGACTCCTCCGAGGGGCACCACCGGAGTAAGCGGCCACGGATGATGGCCTACTACCTAGAACGGTTGCACGAGGCTGTATCCGAGAACCCACACCGGGTCATATTCATGGAGGACGTTGAGCAGGCTGACCGGGACTGCCAGCTTGGCATCAAGGAGGCGATCGAGAGCGGGGTCGTGCGGAACAATGCTGGCGAGGAGGTCGGCATGGGCGATGCCATCGTCATCCTCAGCTGTGAGAGCTTTGACGCCGCCAGCGCGTCTAGAGCTACCTCGCCACCGAGCAAGAAGGTGAAGGTAGAGATGGAGGAGGACAAGGAGGAGCGCACAGGTGAGCATGAACACAACGAAGATGGTGCTTCCTCGTCGTCTCCGTCGTCCATCGATTTGAACGTGGACATGGTGAGTGATCAGGCGGACGAGCGAAGTCTCGGTGATGTCTCTCTGCTTACGGCCGTCGACAGGACCCTAGTCTTCAGAAGACAACAGGAGAATTAGTGAGACTGACTGTGTACATTGATTGAAGGATCCGTGTGCGTACGTATCAAACGTGCTTCTTTCTGATAAGAAGAACCTCTAGATTAGTTGCAAGCGCAAGTCTAAGTAGCATTTTATTTAGTTTATGTTTTGTTTCATTTTGTAGTTTATTTTTTCTTTTGGCTATCTTAGTTTCAGAGAATTGGATCGCTGGTGTATTGGGCTTCACTATAGACAAAATAGAGCTGTAGTAACCTGGAGATTCTAATTAATTCGCAATTATATCCGTAACCAAGACAGTTCCACTCTCTTTTATCACCTAGACTAGAGATAAGCTTGTAATTTCAAGATTTGTCATTTCAAAAAAAAAAAAACTAAAATAGCTCAGCTGAAATTTGAGTTGCAAATATAGAACTTTAGTTATAATTGGAATATAGATACCACGAGTCCAAATTGGGTAGGCAACAATTAATGTTAGCCTTTTTTTTTTTCTTGAAAGACTCACTGTGTTGGCATTTCACATGAGCCCATTTTGTACAAATCCTCATGATGTGTCAATAAAGAGAGTTTTTTAAGCTATAAGGAGACTATTTTTCAAAGCAAAACGCTATCCAACACTCAAGGGGCGTCGCTCCACGGCGCCGCGCGCCAGAATCGGTAGCAGCGAGGGCGCTACTACCGGTAGCGGTGCACGCGCACCAGCTCACGTACCCGGTAGCGGCCGTGATCCCCGCGGCGTACGGCCCGGTGTCACAAGTCATCGCGACGTTCCCCAGCTTTCCCTTTCCCCATCGGGGCTTCATTGGGCCAAGTTTTTTTTTTTTGGCCCATATTGTTTCCCTGGTTTCTCTGTCTAGCTTCATTGAGCCAAAACATTTATTGTCTAGAAGCTAAATTTTTCTCTTTTGGGACATCGGGTTTGTGGGTGAAATATACGGGCGGGGGGATGGTTTCAAATCCATATGGAAGTGAAAGTAAAAAGGTTACACTCAAACAATTTGTAAAATTTTTTTGAATGATTACATTACAAACTTTAAACAAGTATGTCCACAAAATTTGGACTATCATATGATAAACTCGCAACCTATAAAAATTTTTTGACCAATTTTGAAAAGACACTTGCCCCCAAAACCCATTGCCTAGTAGGGGGCATGCTTTTCAAAAGACACTTGCCCCAAAACCCATTGCCCAGTAGGGGGGCATGCTTTTTAAAAGACACTTGCCCCCAAAACCCATTGCCTAGTAGGAGGGACATACTTTTCAAAAGACACTTACCCCAAAACTCATTGCCTAGTAGGGGGCATGCATTTAAAGGACACTTGCCCAAAAAAACCTAAATTTAAAAATCATTTAGTGACTCGGCAAATGCCATGAACCCTAATCTCGGCAAACATTATGAACCCTAATCTCAGCGACGCCATGAACCCTAATCTCAGCAAACACCATGATCCCTAATCTCAGTAACGCCATGAACCCTAATCTCAGCAAAAGCATAAACCCTAATCTCAGCAAAATCCATGAACCCTAAACTCAAAGAACCATGAACCCTAATCTCAACAACGCCATGAATCCTAATCTCGGCAAAAGCCATGAGCCCTAATCTCCGGCGACGCCATGAACCCTAATCTCAGCAAATGCCATGATCCCTAATCTCGAACGCCATGAACCCTAATCTCATCAAAAAGCCATAAACCCTAATCTCGGCAAAAAGCCATGAACCCTAAACTCGGAACCATGAACCCTAATCTCAAAGAACGCCATGAATCCTAATCTCGGAAAAGCCATGAGCCCTAATCTCGGCGACGCCATGAACCCTAATCTCAAAGAAAAGCCATGAGCCCTAATCTCGGCGGCGCCCATGAACCCTAATCTCAAAGAAAAGCCATGATCCCTAATCTCGATAACGCCATGAACCCTAATCTCAGCAAAAGCCATGAACCCTAAACTCAGCAACCATGAACCCTAATCTCAGCAACGCCATGAATCCTAATCTCGGCCAAAAGCCATGAGCCCTAATCTCAAAGAATGCCATGAACCCTAATCTCAAAGAACGCCATGAACCCTAATCTCACAAAAGACATAAAACCCTAATCTCAAATACGACGTTAACCCTAATCTCAAAGAAACACAATCAACTCTAATCTCAAAGAAAACTTTACACTATCAATTTTGAAACTTTGTACTCCAATAATAAAAACTTTGTACTTTAGATGTAAATTTTTGTCATCACGAAAAAAGTTTCTCGAAACATATCCAACATGGATCTAGTTTTGTAGATTTCGTTATAATTAACACGATGGTGGAAACGGAATTGAAAACGGATGTTTGACGAAGAAGTTATTACATTTTAAAGGGAACGATAAAATAAAAAAAAATATGCGGGACCACGACCGACCTGCCCCGGCGTCCTCATGCACATGCGCGTTCTCGCTCTCGCGCCGCTGTACACCACCTGTGAAAACAGTCAAGGAGGCATCTGTGAAAACAGTCAAGGAGGAATCTAGAGGAATCTAGAGGAGGGAAAAGACGTGTGCGCCCGAGCAATTGAACTGCGAATGCGTCTTGAATAAGGTTTGGGACACTCAAGTATTTAAGAGCAATACAACACTTCGATTTTTTTTCCCTTCTTTTTTTTTTCCTCTACTTCTCTTCTCAAACTTCGTCAAAAGATTGAAGGCCCATATTATACTCAGCTTTTGGGCCCCGACAATGATACCAACATTCAATTTGACCACACATTATGGGAAGGTGCTCCTAGAGTTTCGAGGAGGAAAATAATCTGCTCTGTAGACCATTCTCGAAGAAGAAATTAAAAAGGCCCTTTTAGTATGGAAAAGAATAAAGCAGCAGGGCCTGATAAAATTCCAATTGAATTTTATCAAACCTGTTGGGAAATAGTAAAAGAAGATATCATACAATTGTTTGCTGACTTTCATAGTAATAAAGTTAATATCGGTAGAATTAACTATGGCATCATTACCTTCTTTGCCTAAAAAGTCGATGCAAACCTGTTATACAACAAGATATAGACCCATATGTCTCTTGAATTGCATCTATAAACTTTTGACCAAAACTCTAACTTTGAGGCTAGAGCTGGTGGCTCAAAAGTTAATTCATTCTAACCAATCTGTATTTATGAAAGGGAGAAATATCATGGGAGGGGTTATGATTTTACATGAAATGTTGCATGAAACAAAATTAAAGAAAAAAACCAGGTGTTATCTTGAAACTGGATTTCGAGAAAGCGTATGATAAAGTTAAATGGGATTTCCTATTTCGGTGTTTAGCAACCGAGAGGTTTCAATTCTCGGTGGTGTAGATGGATCGAGAGAGGTGGTGTCTCGGTGGAACCGTTAGTGTGAAGATCAATGAATCTGTGGGGCCATACATTAAAAGTTATAAAGGTGTTAGGCAGGGGGATCCCCTTTCTCCCATTCTTTTCAATCGATAGCTGATGGTCTAACTAGAATGGTGATGAAAGCCCAGCAAAACAATTTGTTTCATGGTCTCATTGGACATATTGTTGACAAAGGTGTGGCTATTTTACAAGATCTGCGATGACACCATCATATGTCTTGATCATGATTTTGAAGGTGCTAAAACTTAAAGCTGCTGCTATACCTTTATGAGATCATGGCGAGGCCTTGAAATAAACTTCAACAAAAGTGAAGTTCTAATGATAAATGATTATTTCAATGCGGTTACAGTTATTATGATATTTTTAACTCAGCATCAACTAGGTACTTCCCAATTAAATACTTGGGGGTACCAGGTCAGTCCTAGCAGATTGCATGTGGCCGACTGGTTACCTTTGTATGAAAAAGAGTGCTAAAAAACTTTGTATTTGGAAAGGAGGACAATGACCATAGCTGCCGGAAGGTTTTAATAGAGTCAAGCCTTAGCAATGCTCCCATTTATCATATGTCTATATACCTCGTACCCAAAACCTTTGTAGGCAAATTGGAAAAACAGATGAGATCTCTCTTTTGGCAAGGTGGGGTACCAAAAGGAAATACCATCTCATCAAGTGGACTAAGATAAGTAGAAATAAAAAGCAAGGTGGCTTGGGTATTAAGGACATCAGGAAAATGAACATCAGTTTCCTTTGTAAATGGTTCTAGAAGTTAGATAGAGAAACTGGGCTGTGGCAAGATATTGTGAGGTACAAATACCTCAGAAAGGACTCTTTAAGCACAGTTAAACCTAAGCAAACAGATTCTCCCATGTGGCATGACATGCTAAAAATTAGAGATATCTACCTTTATGGTAGGAAGTTCAAGGTTGGCAATGGTAAGAATATTAACTTTTGGCAGGATTGTTGGGTGAATGATAAATCTTTAGCCATGCTATATCCTGATCTTTTTAACACGGCAATCAATAAAAACATTTCTCTTGCTGAGGTTAAAGAAGATATTTCAAAAGTAACTTTTACCAGATGGTTAGTTGAAAGATGGAGAGAACAATGGGATGATATCTCCCAAACAGTTAACGAAATTCATCTACAACAGAGTGATGATACTGTAGTATGGAAATTTGGGAAGAAAAAGCTCTTCTCTGTTAAATCTGTTTACTGTTTACTAACCAGTAGTGATGCAGGAACATATCACAAGATGGTATGGAAAGCCAAAATTCCAGCAAAGATTAAGATTTTTTTTATGGCTTATGTTAAACAATGCTCTCTTGACTAAGGATAATTTGATAAAAAGGAGGTGGCAAGGAACCCCTGACTGTTATTTTTGTAGCTGTGATGAAACCATTGATCATCTTTTCTTCAGCTGCAACACTGCTAAGTCTGTATGGGCGGTTTTTGCTACTTGCCTAGGTGCAAACAACATACCTACTAGTCTTAATCAGGCCTGGAATTGGTGTACTAGATGGTTACCTCATAACCCAAGCTACCATACATTGGGAATTGCAGCTATTTGTTGGGCTTTATGGAAAGCAAGAAACAGTGTGTGTTTTGAGAAGAAGAAAATTAAAAATCCTTTATTAATCATTTGCCATGCGTGTGCCCTAATCAGTTACTGGGCAGGTTTTTTATTCAAAGAAGGAAGAAGATGCCATCAAGGCTAGAGTCAACACGATGGTGGAGATTGCAGTCAAGCTGATCAACAAGAAGACCAAAGGGAGCACCGACAGTACGCCTGATTCAAGTCAGCAGGATTCACAAGCAGAATGATCCAAAGAAGGATTCAATGAAGGTGCTCCAGGAATCTTCAGCACAGTTGTGTTTCGAAGACAATGTCCGGTGCTGCTGGCTCCTGTCTTAAAAACTCCATTCTCTGTGATCAACTATCTGGAACTGGTTGTCTATTTTTCATGTGTATTTTGTTAAAACCTTCGATTTAGTGATGATCTTAACATACTCTCGTTTTGTCTGGTTAGCATCTTCCAGTGGTAAGTTGTAGGTGTTGTGTCCTATGGCTTATGGTAGGTGTGTCTGATCTCTGGTCTTCGTCTTATCTGTATCAAACTCTCTGTATTTCCGTTTGCAATGGAAATGGGGCTCGCCTCGTGTCGAAAAAAAAAGACTGAAGGCCCATAAGAAACCAGGCCAACGTGCAGTTGATTTGTTGAACACACTGGCCAAAGGCGAGCTGTCATCTCCTCAGTGTAGCCGGGATATGACACCAGTTGCCTCACCAGCCAACCCCAGAAGATGAATAAGAAACCAACGAGGGGGTGGGGGGTGTCTAAATATACCACCTCGAACATATGGGAAGGTGGATAGCTAACCTGCATAAAAAATTCTCATATGTACACCAGAATTGTCTTGGAGGGGCAAAATATGGATGGATGATACCCCATCCCCATGGATACATCCACCAAAACTCCTCCACACGTAGGGGCTTACAAGACCGAAGTGTCGATGAATGCATGGGCATGGCCTACACAGAGAAGAACAAAGAGGAATCGAACACACCAACACAAAGGAAACCTTCGATGGCATACGCATCAGTGTCGAATCCTGCTGCAAAAGATGTTGTCGCAAAGCACCACGGTAGAGAAGCCATGGAAGACAAACTCCAACTCTGATTCACTTAAAATTAAGGGAGAATTGGCTGTAGGACATGCAAAATGGTGTTCCTTGGCTGTTGGACACCGTCTTTCTCAATTTTGGCTAGAGGACACGATGTTTTGTGTATTTTAGCTTTGTGGACACCGCTGGCGGTTTAGCCCGGGTTGGACTAGGCAAAATGACACCCGGTGCCCCCGAGTCTATTTCGCCCTTTCGACGACGGTTGGGCCCCACAGGGTTACTTTTCCCCAACCTCCATCTCTTGTCGTCCTCTGCCTCCCACCTCGCGCTCGGCGCCATGGAGCTCGTTCGCCGCCCCCGCCGCCGCCCCTCACGCGACAAGCGCTCTGCTGGGTGTGGCCCCACGACGCGAGTGTGCCTGCGCCGCCCGACGGGACCATCGATGTTGCGCCCACTGCTTCCCTTTCCATGGCCACCCGATGCGTGACCACGCTTCCGCGTCGCCATGGCGCGCGCGGCACGCGCCCGGCTCCGCGTCGCCATGGCCTCGGCGCTGGCGGTCTTCCTCGGCCGCGGTCCTTCCGGCGCGGAAGGCTTGCCCAGCCGGACAAGCTTCGCTACGCCGCGCGCGCCGATGGACCCGAGTTGCCGTGGCGCTCGGCACGGCCCGCCGCCGGCCACGAGCTCGCCGCCATGCTGGCCGCGCCCTCGCGTCATTGCGCCCGGCCGCGCCAGCCTCAGGCCGCATGTCTTGTGACACTCCGCCCGGCTCCGCCTCCCGGTCCTTCGATCTCGCTGCCGGGCGGTGTGAAGTGAAGGGCGAACGTCGGGATGGGTCGCGCATCCCACGGGCTTGAGCGGACGGCGTGGTGCCCGCGGCGGCGGGCGTCAGCGGGTCGAGCGGTGTGGGAGGTGGTGTGGGGCGGGGCCATGTCGTGCGTTTCGCGGCGGAGAATGCCGGTCGTCCGTCCGCGAGCCAAGAATGAGCTTCGCCCGGCCGGTGGCCCGCCGGAGATGGAAGCGAAGAGGATGAGCGGAGGGCACGACGGGAAGGACCTGCACTTGCCCAAGACGCGAAATCTTTGGAGAGTGGAGATGGAGGTTGGGGGCAAACCGACCGGTGGGCCCCAATCGCCGCAAAAGTATGTCGCATCGGACCCAAATGGGCTCAGGGCACCGGAGGTCATTTCTCAAGTTTTCTCTCTCCTTGACCTGCTATAACCGGTTGCGGTGTCCGTTGGCCAAATTACACGCAAACGAGGTGTGTTTTTAGCGAATACAAAGAAAGTTGATGTCCGCTAGCACACCGGCGCCACTTTGAGTGTCCCACAGCTAAATTCCCTAAAATTAATTATAACTATCCTAATAGGAGAGGATATGTACATTGCCCATCAGATCAGTTGCTCTTAGGTGCCACAAAGGCCACCGGAGGCGAGGGAAGGCCGGCCAATCCGGCGATAGGACACAATCGCGCCTCAGTAGCGCTATATTTTTTTTTTTTTGGCGAAGAGGCTGTTTCGGCCCATCGATCCGCGAATGACAACAAAGTCGGGTTGGTCTTTGCTGGGTTGCGTGGGCCGAAACAGTCTCGTCTGATCAGGAGGGCATGAAGCCCTTGTGCAGCCCATCGATCACATAGCAGTTTGCGGCCCAATCCGCCTGCGTGCCTATGTACGTCGCTGGTTGGCAGGCCAGGCCGGCGCCCATTCGTGTGACGTGCGCGGATCGCCAACGGATGATGATGGGCTGGCATTCCGGCGATAATCATGATTATGATGGGCTGGCTTTCCTACGCTCTGTTGTTGCATACGTCACGCGCGCTGCCGCTGGAGCGTCGCCGTCCGGCCGGAGACTGCTCGGCCCTCGCCGTCGCACTTCCCAGGTGCGCCGCGCTGTGTGGTCGCGCTCTCAACCTGTCACTTGCCGCGGCCGTACGTGCGCGCGAGCGTCGGCTTCACTCCACGTCAGGCGCGGTCGATCGGTCGGTCGCTGCGACTGCGAGCCACGCGAAACGCGGCCGGCGCCAGCGTGTCGGCGCGGCGAGCTAATTTTTCAAGCTCATAATAATACAATTGGCGCTGGGGCGATGATTGCCTTGCCGATCAGCCTCGCTCCATCATCCGTCTTCTGTTGATAATACAGCACCTAGCAGCCTCTGGATTTTACATGATTTTTGGTACACACAGAGGGGGCGATCACGACGTGACGCGCGGCCAAACTTGCTATGCCATCATGGCCGATCGACCTGCCTGCGCACGCAGGAGAGAGCGTAGTTTATAATTATAGTGATAGTCGGTGCTGGGTCGCTCTCCGCGCTCTCAAATCCTGCTGTTTCCCTTTCAACGAGTCGTTTGTATGTACTACGGGCCTTGAAAAACGGCCGGCACACGTACCTGCTTCTATCTCTTGCTCGAAACTGCCGCCTCGTCCGTAAGCCAAGGGGACATGGCCATGTTACGCACAGCTCAATGGAACGCACAGAAATAAAGGAGACGATTTCGTATCAAGTACAGTAACGACTAGTGGGATCATCGATCAATTGTACATACATTTGAGTGAAAATTTACTCAATATATATGGTACGTAGTTCAAATAGTAGTGAGATTAATTTTGGGTGCGCGGATAATAAATAAAATATTACTACTATGGTAATTAATATATAATATCGGAAGCTTATTAATAACTTATTCTGCACAGGTTCGTTCTGAAAAGGGAAAACACATAAGAACATCATTTGCTACAACAAGATTAATTGCTGGATCGATAGCTACGCATGCAACGCGAACGCCCATCATCGTCAATCACACGTCGACATGGCAGTCAGCCGGGTGCGTGAACTTGAGCGAGACGGTGGTATTGACGCCGGCGGGAACAGCGACGCCGCCCTGTCCACCCGACGCGGCGCTAAAGGCGAACGCGCCACCGACGGCGCTGCCGCTGGTGGCGAGCAGGGCGGGGCAGTTGACGAAGAGGTGGTACCCGCCGGAGACCCAGCTGCCGACCTTCCACTTGACGCGGCCGTCCACCTTGATGTGGAGGAGCACGTAGCCCGCCGCGATGTCCTGCTTCATGGCGTCCGCCACGTACTGCGCCACGGGGATGGCGTCGCCGGACATGACCGGAGACCACACCGACACGTCCTTGTGGCCCTGGTAGATCGCCGGCATCGACACCGGAACCGTCACCGGCTCGTCGCGGTACGTCGTGAACGCGTCCAGGGTCTTGTAGTACACGCCCACACGGTCGTTCGGGTTCCGCGACGCGATCGTCACCTGCATATATATACACGTGCGTAGAGTACGTAGCCGTGCGTGCCGGCGGCAGCAGGTACCGTGCGTTAGTTCGTCCACGTCGTGACGACATCGGGGGTGGCCGGCGAAATCGATCGTCGGCCGTATGTACGTACCTGGAGGTCGAGGGAGATGGCCGGGTCGCTGAGGTCGATGGAGCGGAGCTGGACGTCCTGGAGGTAGAAGGACGGCTTGGAGGGGTGGAGGGCGAGGTAGATGACGAGCACGATGAAGCCGACGACGGCGAAGAGCGTGAGGATGCAGGCGGCGATGGCGCCGCAGCAGCGGCGGAGGATCCAGTCGCGGTGGTGCTTCTCCTTGCTCATGGCGATGGCGAGACCGACGGCGGCGACCTTCCCTGCTGCCGTGATGCTAGCTGGAGACTGGGACTGGAAGCTCAGCTGCTGCTGGGGGTGTGCCTTGATACACTAGCTCAGCTTAGCTTGGGACTGTGCGCGCATGTGGGCAGTGGGAAGCTAAAGTGTGGCGTGAGTGGAGGTGGGCTTTTAATTACTCCAACTCGGTACACTGATAAACTACTAGTAGGAAGAGGTGTATGGTGAGGTGTGTGTTTTAAAAAGGGACTTTTGTTTTTGGGCTTATAGCGGCAGGGGATCCACGAAAGGTACAGCTCAACCGTCGAAGATTCTTCGGCTTCTCCCCGGGACCCTTTGAGCATGGAGCTTGCCTATCGGCTAGTGCATCTGCTCCGAGATCCGTGCTGGGCCTGTGGTTATTAGCCCCGTCTGGTGACTCTGCTGGTGCTTGAGCTTCACTCCAGCTCGGTTTGGTGAACTGAGGACGATTCTTGCATCGGGACCTTTTCGCATATGCGTCTCGAGGTTATAGAGTTGACTCTCGGTCGTATATTCCTGATGTGCCATTGACCAATTTTGACGAAATAATCCTGCTTTGTATAATGGGGTGTTTTAATAAGCTGATGCGGCCGCGGCCACAGCTGCACATCCGTTTGGATCCAGGGATACAGCTAGTTTGAGCTAGTTTTCTCTCGACTAGCCCAAATGTAGCCAAAAGAGCTTTTTTTTTTTTTTTTTTTTTTTTTTTTTTTTGTGCAACTAACCCACCCAAAAAAACTAGCCCCAAAGAGGTATTTATTTAGGCTAGTTTACATAGGGCTCACATAAATGATAATTAATCCCTTGTCTTCACCGCACGGGATCCCGTCGTTCTACATTCTACGCTTGACCGCTCCCTACCCGCGCGACTTTTTTCGCGGGATGGCGCCGCCGCCGCGCCTTCCTCAGGACAAGGTGAGTTTCCCTCCCTGCTGCGCGATGATTTAGCCGCCGCCGCGGCCACTCCTGGGGCGCTGCTCGTGCTTGGGGCCGCCACCGTCGTCTTCTTTGCACCACTTTTTCACGCCTAGGGTTTCGCTGCTAGTACTAGATAGACAGATCACAGAGTACATACTAAACCGCCGCCACCGTCGCAGCCTTTGTACACCCGCTCACGCCTAGGGTTTTATTTGCTAGTACTAGATAGACAGATCACGTAGTACATACTAAACCGCCGCCGCCAATCGCTTCGGAATCGGCGAAGAGCCCAACGAAGAGGAGTCCGCTTGTGCAGTCGCGTGTTGCACACCGCAGCCGCCCGCGGCGTCGCGATCATGCTTCACGCCGCCACTTGGGATCCGGTTCATTGTCGGCTCCGGGACCCGGCGCCAGCCGCCGCCGGCGGCCGCTGCCGATGTGCTTCACGCCGCCACTTGGGGGATCTGGTTCGGCGCCGGCTCCGGGACCCGGCAAGCGGCGCCGCCACCGCTGGGGTCCTTTTTAAGCAACACAAGGGAGGGACGAGTAGGTGACCGTGACCGACTACCGGAGTGAGGCTAGGGTTACGTTGGGGGTGGGGTGGGATGATAGCTGGGTCGCTGGTCCATTTCATTGGGCCGATAAGATTTTAGCTGCAGCTAAATACGAGCCTTTTAGCGGCTAAATCCATGTTTCTCCGGTAGCGTCAGCCATGTCTTAACGCAAAAGGATGAATAACTTAGCTATATTCTTGTCCAGCAAACTTGGTGTTGAACCACTGCGTAGCTGCTGCCCGCGGGGGGTGGGGGCTTATGCGGGTCGTATCCCATACTCACTGCCACATGTGCTGGTGGAGAGGCCAAGAAGGGGATGAGAGCTAACGGTGGAGTAGAGAATAACTACGTCAACGAGATCCGGTCCCTTGAGCGCCGCATGAGAGCAGAGTACGACAGTGTGTAGATGTAGGTGGCCCCGACAAGCTTCTACAGTTAGACTAGGCTCGCACAGGCACGACAAAAACAGTCGAGGCATGTTGTGCCTAGGCCACGAGTCATTTGTCCAAATATAAAACTACAATATATTACTCATATGCCCTATTTAGATCGCTATGGATAATACTTATCTACTACTAATTGGCTCTTTTGGATCAAGCAGATATGGATAATAGACTAGCTAATTATTATCTAGAACTTTAGATAACAACTATCCCACTATCCAGACCAAATCAAATAATGTGATATTAGCCAGCTTACTATTATCAATAATGAATCCAAACAGAGACGTAGCTACTTGACACATCCATGTACTGCTAGTCCTTCTCGTATACCAGTATAGTAGCACAAAAAGATTTAGAGCCTGTTTGGAT